>SJYX01024890.1:228111-291763 GCA_006410675.1 Oreotragus oreotragus
AGCTGGGGCCTCTTCACAGGTTTCGGCGGAAGGGATGGTGGGCGTTTTACTTCCTCCACTTAGCCCTCAGCATTCCATCTCCTAGCCAGGGGCACGGTTTTGGAACGAGTCATTGTTTGGGCTTAAAGAAAGTGAGGTCGCTCAGTTGTGTCCGACTCTTTGCGACCCCATGGACTGTAGCCTACTGGGCTCCTCCGTCGATGGGATTTTCCAGGCAAGAATACTGGAGTGGATTGCCATTTTGGGCTTAGGGGGCATGCAAATATATTATGTTACATGCACCAGAATAGATGACTTTGCGTCTGAGGGCAGGCTCCAGCTTAAGGGCAGCTGGGGTTCCTGTCCTGCTGCCATCACAATATTAGCTGTATCACCCCTCCGAGGTCAGTTGCCTCGTCTGTAAAGTAATGATAATAACTATTCCAGAGAGTGGTGAGGATTCCATGAAAGTGAAAGTGTGGAAGAGTTAATCCCTCAGTCATGTCCAACCCTTTGCCACCCGGTGGACTGTAGTCCGCTAGGTTCTTCTGTCCATAGAATTCTCCAGGCAAGAATACTAGAGTGGGTTGCATTCCCTTCTCCAGGGGATCTTCACCACCCAGGGATCCAACCCAGGTCTCTTGCATTGCAGGCAGGTTCTTTACTGTCTGAGCCACCAGGGAAGGATTACATGAGGGGAAATGATTATGAAAAAAAGTAAGACTCACCGTTTTATCACCATCACTAGGGTCAACACTACTGATACCTCAGGCAGCCTCCACCCTCCCCCCATATGCATATGAGAGAGGTACAGCATTTATTCCATTGCCCTTTAACCTCTTGCTGCTGCAACTGCTAAGTCGCTTCAGTTGTGTCCGACTCTGTGCGACCCCATAGACGGCAGCCCACCAGGCTCCCCCGTCCCTGGGATTCTCCAGGCAAGAACACGAGTGGGTTGCCATTTCCTTCTCCAATAACCTTTAACCTCTTAGTTTGGCATTATTGGTTCGCAGGAAATCTTAAGATTCAGTCCTTTATTCATGCAGTCAATAAATATTATTTGTGGTTGGGGTATAAATTGAACAAAGAGGAAATCTCTGTCCTGGTAGACTTTATGTTCTGAGAGAGACAGATGAGAAATAAGCACAACAAACAAGTTATTTAGAATATTTGCTGGTAAATGCAATAGAAAAGAATTAAGAAGTGAGGCAGGGTAAGTGGAGCATAAGTTGGAAATATGCTGGGGATGGCAGCTGCAGGGCGGGTGGCTATTACAAATGGGAGAGTTGAGGAAGGCCTGGTGGAAAAAATGCCATTTGAGTCGACTTGATTACAGTGCAGGAGATGGCCACATAGAACTCTAAAGGAGTGTTTAGGAAGAGGTGGCAGCCAGCACAAAAGCCTGTCTTTGAAGCAGGAGGAGTCAGATTCGAGGAACACATTGTTCTGGCTGCGAGAGGTCACCTCAAATATTACCCTGGTATCCTTTGTATCTTCCTGTTGCAACAGGGGCCATGGGACCTATATGGGGGAAGAGAAGCTCGTTGCATCTGTGGCTGGCTCCGTGGAGAGAGTAAACAAGCTGATCTGTGTAAAAGCTTTGAAAACCAGGTGAGAGCAAAAGATGTGTATTTTGTGGCATCTGAGTTGTACAGCCAGGTCTTTTTGGCCATGACACACCCCCTACCCCCAGCCCTGCCTCCCCTGTCCTTCTGTAGGGCTGGGATTTCGGGAACATGACTGGAGGAAGGGTAGAGATGACTGTAGGTAAGGGTAGGCTTCAAAGGTTTCCCTATGATATCTGATCTCTTCAGACTTGGGTTCCCTCTTCTGCAAAGTGAGACCTTGCCTGACTTCCTGGGTAGTATTTTTCTTGGAATTCACTGAAATAGTGTGTATAAAGGACTTTACACAGAGAGCCACGTACCTTGAGGGCTCAATAAAGGTTAGCCCCAGAACATAAGCCAGTGGGGTTGGAACAGAGTGAGCAGGTGAGTAGTAGGAGCAGATGCAGAGAGGTGAGGTAGGCAGTCTGCATGCCCTGCAGCCACGATAAACGTTTCCAACTTCCACTTTGTGCAGTCTAGGAAGGCCCTGGAGCAGGTGGAGCAGAAGGACTTGATCTGCCTTCTGTTTTGATGAAATCACTCTGGCTGCTGTTGAGGGCGGGGGTGGGGCAGCGTTAGGGAGACAGATTCCTGCTCTGTTTTCATCATCTCAGTTGATGGTGGCAGAAGTGGGGAATAGTGATCAATTCTGCGTGTATTTTGTGTTCTGCGTGTATTTACTGTGAAACGCTGTAGGATTTTGTATGTGGGCTTCTCTACACGTAGGACTATGTCTGTGAGGAGAGATAGTTTTACTTCTTCCTTGGGGATGCTTTTTATTTTCTGCCTACCTTGGTAAGGTAGAGGTACTAGAATCTGCTGCTGGACTTGTCCTGGAGCAGGAGAGAGGGGGAGGAGGGAGATACACAGGGTTCCTCCAAAGACTCCAAGGACTATGGCTTAGGCACCTGGAGGGGTGGAGTTGCTATTTCCTGGGCTGGTGACAACTGGGAGAGGATCCATTTGCTACAGTGGAATTGAAGGGGCTGCTAGAAAGCTTTGTTTGAGGTTTGTAGCTTATGCAGATTCCTATTAGTCACGTAAGTGAAGGTGCTGGGTAGCCAGTGGTTGACTAGAGCTAGAGCCTGAATTCAGGGGAGTGGCGGACTCATTGGTGGTATTTAAAGCCATCGAGCTGGGTAAGCTCACCAAGTGAGTGTGGGCTGGAAAGAGAAGAGGGCCAAGGACTTAGCCTTCAGTGTGGAGGCTCTAATTCATCATTAGAGTTGGGAGGAGGAATTAACAAAAGGGTCCAAGACATGCAGCCAGTGGCTGGCGGAGACGTGAGTAGACCCGTTTGGATGGTACCTGTCTCACTCTCCTTTCTCCTCCTCTGGCTGATGCGAAACTTGTCTGTATTCCAAAGCCCACCAGAAAATATCCCATGCATATCCATTTTTCATGCAATTAACAAAATAAGGAGTTTCAGACTTAATGAAGTCCTTGCAATAAATGGTGTAAGAATAGTTGATGGAGACTTCATATGCATAGGAATGTTGGAAGTTGTCAGTTCCTGAAACTAAGTTCGAACAGCATGGTTATGTGAATTTACCAAATGTGGTGCCTCATCCAGGCCTGCGTGCTCTTTAACTGAAATCGCAAATGATGCTCAGTCTCGTCATGGAGTCTTTTCACTGATGGAGGACCTTCTGCTTTTTCTTTCAGATATAATGGTGAAGTGGGAGACATTGTAGTGGGGAGAATCACAGAGGTAAAGTCTTATCAGATTGGTTTTTACAAAGTAAAAGTGAGCTGGTGATCTAAGGAATGAGATAGTCGTCCTGTTACACGCAATTACACGAAAGGAGGATTCATTATGTTTGGCTCTTATGTGACCTTTGATGTAAACAGTTTGTTTGTAAACAGTTTGATGTAAATGGTTTGTCCCATCGGGGGTTATTGTTCATTTACAGTGTGAGCTCTGGCCTCTGGAGTGTGTG
Organism: Oreotragus oreotragus; assembly: GCA_006410675.1. Taxonomy (NCBI): domain Eukaryota; kingdom Metazoa; phylum Chordata; class Mammalia; order Artiodactyla; family Bovidae; genus Oreotragus; species Oreotragus oreotragus. The sequence continues at coordinate 231,638 of SJYX01024890.1, forward strand.
TCCAGGTGTGGGGTTCCTTTGTTTGGTAGGTTCAGCAGAAGAGGTGGAAGGTGGAGACCAACTCCAGGCTGGATTCAGTCTTGCTTCTCTCATCCATGAACCTTCCCGGAGGAGAGCTGGTAAGGATCTCCGCCGGGACTGTGTATAGCTTGCTGGTGAGAGTGCTAGGATCCCTTGCTCCATCAGAGAACTTTGCTTATACTGAGGTTGCCACTTGTACTCCTGTTTGTCTGCTGTGAATTTTGCTGTCTGGATGTACATGTAGGCTTTTCACTTGGCCCACGCCTCCCAACTCAGGCAGCAGTTGGTATGTGGTAAAATCTGGTATGTCTGTGGGGAAATCCCAAAGGAGAGTTGAGAGAAGCTCTCTCAGATGCTTGGTGCTAGTAATTTTTCTTTTCTGAGTGTATCAGTTTTGCTCAGTGAAGGTCTTGCTTGAAAAACTGTGTTTACAAATCAGCTTTACATGAATCGAATGACATTTGATTATTCCAGACAACCGCAGTACCTAAGCTGCTTCCTTTTGTGAAATGCCGTGCTTCAGCCTTATCTTCAGGCCAGCATCTATTTACAGATGGTGCTTGGCTGTCTGGAGAACACCAAGATCCAGGAGGCATGATTCAGTTCCTGAAAGAGCTTAGACTAGCAGGGACTATGAGATAACCAGTCTAAATACCCGGCGGTCCAAGAGTAAACAAGTGTGTGATTGTACAAAAGGCGTGATTAAATTTCCCGCGAGAAGCTTATAGGAAAAATGAATGTTGGAAGTTGATCCTGTCCTTGAAGGATGGCTAGAATTTCAACAATGAGTTCAGGAATCTGAGATAAAAGGAAACGTGTGAGCAAAGACACAGTTAAGCTGGAGGCAGCCGGTCCTAGTGGAGCGTGGTGGGCCGCCACGGCCAGTGGGTAGGCTCGATTGGGGTTTGGCAGATCACGTAAGGAGTCTGAATGTTATTCAGAGAAGAGGAGCCACGGGAAGGTCTGTAAGACAGAAAGTAGTGGCCATAGCTTTGTCTTCTTTGAGTGGCACAGGTCACCTACCCTGGTGTGTGCACACCGTGGCTGCCTTCAGAGGTCTTGGGAGAAAGTGAAAGAGAAAGAGATGGAGCAAGATCTTGGTTTAGGGTCGGACTCCCTAACGTGGCCTTCTCCTTGTGTGTTTCAGAGGCGAAGATCTGCAGAGGATGAGCTGGCGATGAGAGGTTTCTTACAGGAAGGGGACCTTATCAGTGTATCCTTCACCTTGCATTCCAGCATCCTTAGGTTTGCTGGGGAATGGGGCTTAGATTGTCGGTCTCTCACAGGAGAAACTTGTAATCCTGGCCTTGACCAAGAGCCAAGGCCTCTGCTGCAGCCTGTCTCTCTCTTTTCTTTTTACATTAAAAAAAACTTGAAGTATAGCTAGTTTTGGGAGCTTCCCAGGTGGTGCTAGTGGTAAAGGACTTACCTGCTAATGTAGGAGACGTAAGAGACGGGGATTCAGTTCACTCCTTGGGTTGGGAGGATCCTCTGGAGAAGGCAGTGGCTGCCCACTCCAGTAATCTTGCCTGGAGAATCTTATGGACAGAGGAGCCTGGTGGGCTACAGTCCAGGGGGTTGCAAAGAGTCAGACATGACTGCAGCGACTGAGCGTGCATACTCACAATTAGTTTTATGTGTATAGCAGAGTGACTCATTTATACACACACATGTATAAGAATATATTCTTTTTCACATTATTTTCCTATATATGTTATTACAAAATATTGAGTAGAGTTACTGTGCTAGACAGTAGGTTCTTGTTTATCTGTTTATGCATAGCAGTGTGTATATGTTACTCCGAGATTCCTCATTTATCCCTCCCCACCCATCTCCTCAGCCCAGGCTACCCTCCAGCTCTTGTTCAAACCTGCTGCTGTTCAGTTGGGTTTTTGGGTCTTGAAACTTACAGTGGCTCATGCTTGAAGCCAGCTCAAAGTTTCCTGGTGATGTTAACTTTCATCCCAGGAGGAAGAAAAGGTGGTGTTCATGTCAGGATATTCATGACAGCCAAGGGGGAGAGGTTAGGTCGCAGCAGTGTGACCCCAAGTCCATCTACAGCTGCAGGCGGGACTGGTGGACACAGACGAGAGGATGGAGGGGAGCCAGGGACGCAGGTGATGAGGAAGTGTTTGTTCCTTCATCGCCGACCAGGCTGAGGTCCAGGCAGTGTTCTCTGATGGAGCCATCTCTCTGCACACGAGGAGTCTCAAATACGGAAAAGTGAGTTGGTCCCCGGGTATTCTCACTGGATGAGTGATCTCCAGCTGTCTCTGGCATTCTGGCCTAAAGCACCTGGAAGTTAAGCGCCAACAGGCTGGCATTGCACATGCTGACTCAAGCGGTTGTGGGCTGATAGCATCATAAAGCACGACAACACTCACCCTCTCTCTGCGGAGGAGATTATTCTGGCAGAAGAGCCCCTATGACCCTTGGGCCTGGACCCGTGGCTGTCTCACTCTCTCCCAAGGGGTGCGGTGGCTTTGCATGGCCACAGCGCTGAGTTGCAGCCAGCAGGGCTCGTGGACTGATGAAACGCGATGGCCCCTGGCCCTTGGACAAACATCCGGTCAAGAAAATGGATATTGTTGTTAGGAGAGATGGGTTTGTCACTTGAGCCTCTAAAGGGAATTTTGTTGCTTTTCTTGCTGTAAGGTGACAAGACATTATTGAGGCGATTTATTTTTTTTTAATGACAGCATGTTTTCCCAAACAAATGATGACTTATTAGTCTTGGCTTTGGGTGAACTTTCTCATTTTCTGAGTGGAAAAGAAACCCCCGCTGGTCAGTGGAGTGGCTGCAGCCAGCCACGCCCACACCCTTGAATCAGGAGGGGAGACAGGCTCACTGCCTGTGCTGACCTTTGTAGGCCCCGGGCCTGTAGCAGACGCGCCTTTTGCGGGATGTGGGCCTTGAGCTCACCTGCCAGGACCGGGGATGTATTTGTGCCCAGCCGTAGGCCAGTCCCCTTCTCCAGTGGCATATCTCGTGGGCAGGACAGGCGGTTGGGGTCAAGGTGGAACAGGGCAGTGCTCTTTGGCCCTCAGGAGGCCCAAACCCACCCTCATTGGCTCCACCTTCTCTCAGCTGTCACACCAGCCCTGGATCAGAACATGATGACGCTTGCAAAGGAGAGTAAATGGTGGAGAAGAGAGTGAGAATCACCTCCTGTTGGGGTGTGTAAGTGACACGTGCCTCCGGAAGGTGTCTCTCTTTACTGTGCATGCTCATGCCATGGCAGTTACCACCAGCAAGGACCCCGATTCCAGCCTGCCTAGGACATAGTCTACTCTGCTTTATAGTCGCCTCACTGGGGATCCTAGTGACTTAATGTACGATATCTCTTTTTTAGCTAGGTCAGGGCGTTTTGGTTCAGGTCTCCCCCTCCCTGGTGAAACGGCAGAAGACCCACTTCCATGACCTGCCGTGCGGTGCCTCCGTGATCCTGGGCAACAATGGCTTCATCTGGGTCTACCCGACCCCCGAGCACAAAGAAGACGATGCAGGGGGCTTCATCGCAAACCTGGAGGTGGGCACACGCCGCCCGCCATTGCCCTGTTGGGTTGCAGAGGCACTGAGTGGGTACTGTGCTTCTGTGGCAGGTAGGGGCACTCTCCGTTTCTCCCTGCTGCGTGGCTGTAGTTTGAGCTGGTTTGCATTTCCACTGAAGTCTGCTCAAAACGTCGAGCTGCCTTCTCTTGTTCTGGAGAGATGGAGTCAGTGACTTTGATCTCTGTTGGCCCAGATGGCAGCCAAAAAGCCACTGGGGGAGCCATCCTTTTTCATCTTCCCTGGAGTCAGTAGCTTGCTCGGTTTGGAGTCCTAGAGTGATTGCGCCTCAGTTGTAAGTGGTTCCTGTGATCTGCTGTAACCGTTCACTCGTTCTGGTCTTGATTCTGTTTGCCTCCCCGGTAGCCGGTCTCCCTTGCTGATCGAGAGGTGATCTCCCGGCTGCGGAACTGCATCGTCTCACTGGCAACTCAAAGGATGATGCTCTATGATACCAGCATCCTGTACTGCTATGAAGCATCCCTTCCACATCAGGTACGCCACCCAGGGCTCCCCTTCTCGCTGTTGTGTGAGCAGGCGTGGCGTGTCATCTGCTCCGCGCCCCCCCACGTCCCTTCACCATGCCCATCACTATGAGCTCACCTGGTGGACTCCCTTGTTGGCTGGTAGAGCCTTCCCTGAGATGCTAATAATATTCTCAATGTCTGATGTCCATGTGAGGGTTTGTGGGCAGTTGGAGGTGCCAGGTAGGGCTGGTTTATGACAGCGACCCCTGGACTTCATCTTGGCCATCCCAGTTTTAGCCACCTTTCTAGTGAATGCTGGAGTAATAGCTTTGTTGTTCTTGTTAGCTATATCCCAGAGAACCTTGCTGATTTGTTAAGCTATTTCTAGCAGATCCTTTCTTGCAATACGTAGCCTCTGATAAACGAAAGGAAAAAGAAGGCTCGTGTTAGCCAGGCTTGGTTTCTACATTTGGGTCAGCTTGATGGAGTGCTTACCGATTGAACAAATTACCTTTTGTCCTTTCTTTTTCAGATCAAAGACATCTTAAAGCCAGAAATAATGGAGGAAATTGTGATGGAAACACGCCAGCGGCTTTTGGAACAGGAGGGGTAAGAAGAAGCATCTGAAGGCCAGGACTGTGTGGACCCAAGCAGAGCAGTCCTTGAAAGTGGAGAATCTGATTGGCAGTCCCTGTGTGCAGCTCAGTGAAGAACCGGGAAATTCGGGGACCTACATCGGGCTGCCTCTGCCTTGAAGAACCTGCTTTCTCTTGTTTTAAGGCAAAGCGAGGGGAAAGGTGATTACTGCTGCCGACCCCTTGAGTTGCCCACAGACTTCGGGTGCTACGGGTAGTGTCCGGCCCTTAAAAGCATTCCAAGTTCCAGCCTAATAGACGCCTATCCCGGAATCATACGGGGAATCTTTCGTCTTGTAGCCACCGTCAACTCACCAGGCACAGTGCCCCATGAAATTGCCCCTATAGAAAACCCCCAGTTGTCTGTTTTGGCCTCCATTCCCACCTCCCTTGCATCGCGAGAATGAAATGAAGCGTGTAGCTTGGTAAAATGAACCCAAGAGTCAGTGGAAGGACACAGTGACCAGGCAGCCTTTCGCCTGGTTGGGATCTCACTTCCTGTTACATGTTCCTCCTAGTGACAGACGGAAGTACATCCCCGCCAGGCTGCCTTAATCTGTTCTGCCTTTGAGGATGATCTGTAATAAGCTGAATAATTGAGGAGAGAGAGAAGGAATGTTTTGGGTGCTCTGATAAACGTGAAAACAAAGTAAAAAACTGGAGATGGAAAAAGAAAAGGTTTTCCTCCTATAACTGAAGCAGCAATGCATTTACTTTTGAATAATTAAGGGTTGAAAGGTAAAAACAAGATACTGAAGTTCTGTCTCACTAGAATGGCTAGAATTCCTATGCGTTCTTTTTCAAATGACTTTCTAAACATGGTGCCCTGTTTGGCTTTGGGATAAACAGTTCTTTTAAAGTCAGTATCTAAGAGTGCTATCTGGTGAGCTGTTTTTTTTTTTTTTTTTTTTTAATATATGTGGCATCACTGTTTCTGTTCTTGTATTCTGTGTAATACTTGAGAGTTAAATACAGGTGAAGGATGACTTGAGAGACAGAAATTCTTCTGACAGAGGCCCTTAAATTTAAACCTAGAACACCTAGTAAAATTTAAACCTAGGACAGTTTCAGTAGTAATATGGAGCATATGACAGTTTTGAAACATAGCTCAGCTCTTTTTTGTTAAATTGTACGTCTTTATAATATTCAGTCTGTCACCCGTTTTGAGGAGTTTGCAATCAACTGAGCATTGCCCAGGCTATGTTGCAGCTGTAGGTTTGCTCCCTGTTTTTGAGATCATGTTCTAGGTTGTATGTCCCTGAAGAAAAGGGAATGGGGAAGGAGGGGAGCCTGCATGCCTGCTTTGGGTTGGTTTTGATCAGGGCCATAAGTGGGTTCGTTGAATGTTTGCCCTTCTCACTTGGTGTGCCAAGCTGCCAGCCCATACTGTTCACTCAGTATATCCTGAATAGTGATTACCTACTGAGAGGAAATACCAATATATGAAAGTCTCAAAACACCTTTTTGGTGACTATCTACTCTTTTTGTGGCCCACTAGAGGGTGCCCTTGTTAAGCATAATTTCAGTAAGTATTTTTTTAAAAATAAAGCTGAAGTTTTTATACCGGTTCTAAATTCCTCTAGCAGTGTGTAGGTTGCTTTGCTTTATAAGCGTGAGCACAAAATTAGGCTGAACTACGTCACTCTTAGTGGAATATATGAGCTTAAAGGGATTTATTCAGATTTGGCAACATTTATTTACTTCTGTCAGGCATTTGCTGGGCTCTGGGTTCTAGTTTTAAGTCCTTAAGAGTATCATTCCACAGCGTTACACAGTGCATCTCTGGAAAAAAGTATTAATAGTCTGGCTTGGGGGTTCACCTAACACTAGAAAATAGCAGGAAGTAAATGGTGAGTAGGGATAAACCTTTAAAAAAAATGCTGCTGGCCTCTAAAGCATAGTTAGTCTCAATATTTTGGGGAAATAAAGTCCTATTTGATTCTCATGATAACCTTGTAAAGTTTGATATGACTCGTTTATAAATGAAAGCCGTTCAGATAATTAAAGTGACTTCAGTAAAGCTCATTAGCAGTTATGAGCTAATGGATCGGTAGGTTTAAGCTCTTTGGATGGGTCATAAAGCAACCCTTGAGAGAAGGGGTTGGACTGACAGTGAAAGGATATGGGGTCCAGAGATTTCATTTCCAGCATTGAGACCTACAGTGGATTGTTACTCATTTTGTACACTGCCTGTCCCTCCCATGTCTGCTGTGGGAGACAAGGATGAGTCCCTCCACCCCCACGCTTCATTTGTACCCCAGCACCTAGGACAATGCTTGGCACACAGGCTGAATAATGCTTATGAATGATTTATTAGTTCAAGAAGTGTGGGTTAGAGTTCTGATTTGATTGGTCAATATTAAGCTAGAGAGTGAAGAATGAAGATGCGTAGGAAATGATGAAAGCGTGAAAAGGAATAAAAAGTGAAATCTTCAAAGAGAAAGGGTGATGGTAAAGATAAGGTGATTAGTAAATAGAGGGAACAGGGTGTTGATGCTTGAAGACTGATCTGTAAGCCAGGATGATGTTCATCAGCCAGACTACCCAGTGATAGAGCAGAGCTAACCCAGTTAACATCTAAATTCTGCTTTTGAATTTGCTTCACATTCAATACCTCCAAGAAACTGTTTGTACAAGCCAGTATCTGTAAAATTGGCACCATTTCCCAGGCACCATTTCCCAATGCAGCAGAAATATTTCTAAAATACACAACTGAACATACAACACCTATAATGCGACTGGTTTTCCCCTACTATCAGTAGCAACTTCTAAAATATCAGCTAACATTAGATCAACGGTTAGTTGATAATTGAATGGTACAAGAGAAAATTTCAAGGCTTTGGAGTAGTATCAATCTGGGCTCAAATTGTCACATGACTAGGCCAGTGACCTTGAGTAACTCAAACATCTTACTTGGTTTTCTCATCTGTATACAGGGGATAACATTACTTGTGTTACTGGGCTACAATACAGTAAGGATTAAATGAGAATATAGTTTATGAAGAGCGAAGACCATGGTGTAGATAGGTATGATGAGTGGATTCCCTTAGAGATGGGTATATCCTGGCAGGTGCATTGCTCTGGGGAGACGTGGAGAGCGAAGAAGGGGACCAGGAGGGTACATTTTAGTTGCATAAAAATGGGTTATGTAATGTGTGGATCCGGTTGCATGGGTCATTAGCTAGTTCTGTAAACTCGACGGTTTCGGCTAACATGTTTTCATGTGACTATGTGTGCTGCTGCTGCTGCTGCTAAGTCACTTCAGTCGTGTCCGACTCTGTGTGACCCCATAAGACGGCAGCCCACCAGGCTCCCCCGTCCCCGGGATTCTCCAGGCGAGAACACTGGAGTGGGTTGCCATTTCCTTCTCCAGTGCATGAAAGAGAAAAGTGAAAGTGAAGTCGCTCAGTCTGTCCGACTGTTAGCGACCCCATGGACTGCAGCCCACCAGGCTACTCCGTCCATTGGATTTTCCAGGCAAGAGTACTGGGGTGGGGTGCCATTGCCTTCCCCGGTGACTATGTGTACACCCCTGAAATTAGATCATGTAATCTTTTTCTACTCTTCCCTCCCACCAGCAGTTTTATTGAGAAAAAGTTGATATACATCATCACTGGACAGTTTAAAGATTCTTTCTCACTCAAACACCTATGTTTATGCGATGCCTCCGAAAGGTTCTTAAAATGCTGTTAATGAGTGGACTCCCTGATACTCCAAAGAAACAATTCGTTAGCAATATGTCGATGCTCTCCAGTTGTTTATTTTTCGCTCGTTCTAATATTTATGCTTCTTGGAGTCAAGGTGGAAGTTGGGGGTGAGGGGCGGCAGTGGAGGCACCAAATAACGTCGGTTTCCTGGAGCGAACTAAATTCTCTCTCCTAAAGAAGCTCAAGGAAGCGATCCAACTCCGGTTCTGGGGAAATCCAATCCGCAGTTTCCCCCTTGCTTTGATTCCTCGCCGGCCTTACCAACCCCTTCAGGGAGACCTTGGCCAGCCCTGTGCGAGGCCGGCTAGAGTCCACCGGCTCCCAGGAGGGCGGGACCGTCTGGGACCCTGGGGTTGTGGTCTCTTTCCCCAGACCTGGGGACACCCCGTTTCCTGAGGCTTGGAGGAGCGTCGCCCCCCGGAGTAAGCCGCCCGTGCCCCCCCGCCCCGGCAGCCTCCCTCTTTCCCCCCGAGCCGCCCCTTAATTCCGAATCCCGGCCTCAAGTTTGGCCTCGGAGCGCCCCCCTCATTCAAATCCCCTCCCTGCTGTCAAGTGGCCTCCCCTCCCCAGCCCCCTAACGTTGTCCCCGTGAGCCTGTAATGCCCTGACTTCTTCCAATGTCACCTACGGCCCCCTCAGCCTCAGCCCAGCCAGAAACTTTAATGCAGAGGAAAAGCCTGGACTGGTTTCACAGGCCTTTTAAAAAGCGGACTTAAAAAGTTGCTGGCCATGCATTCCTTCTCGTCAGAGGGCCAGCTCTCGCTGAAGTCGGGGTGACCCGTGTCCTTTTCCGGAGAGCAGAGTAGAGAAAAAGCAGGAGCGGCAGCTAGTGTGGCAGGAAATTTGTTGGAAGATGGAGACACCAAGATAGGGGGTGGGTGACTTCCCCAGGAAAAGTTCTGGAGGAGCATTCAAAGACCGATCCATGTTTCCTCGATGTGTGGAAATCGACACGACTTTAGCCTCACTGACCGTTGTACAGCATCCCCTGTGAATATTTCTCTTTAGGTTTTTCTCCTTGAAAGGGAGGAAACTTAGCCAGTAAAAGACACTTGAAATCCAGGAACTTTGAGGTCGCACTGCAGTTACATTACTTCGAATTGATAAACTGCGAATATAATCGGAACTCCTGTTTGCACACGTCAACCTAAAATCTTCACTTCCTTTTATTGTGGAAGATGTCTTGTGATTGACCTCAGTTACTGACTGGTGGAGATGCGGTGAATGTGAAATCCCACGTAAAGACCGTTTCCTTCTCAGCTCACTGATCATTCTGAAAGATCTTGAACCCTTTTCTGGAAAGGGGCGCCTATCCTTGCTTTATGGGGCAGCAGCCTGGAAAAGTTCTTGGGGACCAAAGGAGGCCAAGTCTGCCTGCCCTGCACTTTATCAAAGGAGCAGGCAAGAAGGAATCATCGAGGCACGGGGGTCCACACTGCAATGTTTTTGTGGAACACGGTGAGTGCTCTTCGAGATTTCTGGTCCTATTTTCCGCTTTGCCATGCGTAAGGAACTTCGGAACCACAGGGCTTGTGTTGGTTCCTTCCAGTTCTATTTAAAACTTCAGTTCGTCTAGTTATCTTTTAGTCTCCGGTGGAACTTTCTTTGTATAAGAAAAAGTTACTTGGTGACACTGGATGGCTTTATTCGAAGTCTTACTGCTTATTTCTTGCCTGATTCCCTTTCTAATTCACCGTTGACCTTGGACAAGCCATTTTACTATTCCAGCTTCCTGAGGAGGTTGAACGTAGGTGATTTCCCAGGATCCATAGTCCATGATTCTGCTCTGACCTACGGCCTGGGCTCTTCCTTCCTCTGAGGTACATGGATCCTTCACTGCTTTATCTGTGGGGAGCTTTCAATCTTATCCTCTAAGGGGTTTGTGCACCCGCCAGAGCTGAAAACCACAGGCCCTAGTTGACACTAATAACCTTGATCTTTTCAGTCATAAGTAGAACTTGAAAATCCTCGCTTTGGAGCTATGTGGAAACAGCTGAGGGGAGGCCACATCCCTTGTGAACGGAGGAGCCCCAGCTCTCAGCAGTTTCACCTAAAACAGGGACTAGCCCTTTCCTCAGAATGGAGCTCTTTCCTCCTCTCTGTTTCACCTGACACTTGGGGCAAGACAGGTTGTCTTTGACGTTTATGAACACCACTGGCATTTGAGTGCTGACAGTACATATTATTCTGGTCACGTAGAGTAATTCTGCGTGAAGTTTTAATGCTAAGGATCAGCTTAGACCGATGTCTGTGCCAGGGGCCAGCCACGCACCAGTTAATTAGCATCCTGTTTGTACTGTCACAGCCTGACATTTTTCAGACCTAGTACTTATTTAAGTATCAGTCGAGCCCACCCACCCTCTGTAAGCAAATGGAAGACGTGTGCAAGTAGCATATACTTTGAAATTCTGTCACAAATACCCTTAACAACCTGTGACTGCAATAAACAAAGTTTTCTATTCAGTGAACTTGTATTTGACAATTGAGGTTTGATTTTCTAAATAATCTGGGTACTTGGATTTTACTTTTGCCTTGAAACATGAGTTGTATTTTAGCATTGGTTTTAGACAGGTAAATAATGTATTATGGTGCTTCCCACGATCAAGATTTGTAAGTGAATTATTTGCATTTCAACTAGTGATGATCACGCAACCTTAGGGAGTGAAAATTGTTGTCTCTGAGTCACGTCCAGCTTTCTCCATCGACTGCAGCTTGCAAGGCTTCCCTGTGCTTCACTGCCTCCTGGAGTTTGTTCATATTCATGTCCATTGAGCCAGTAATACCATCCAGCCATCTCATCCTCTGCCACCCCCAGTGAAACTTGGTACAGACATTTTGGAGAGCTTTGGCCAATCATATCTGAATTTAAAATGTACATAGCAGTGACCCAGTAATCTCACTTCTAGGAAGCTGTCCTAGCATGGAATAGTGTAGTGCCCTTGGTGTGCCTTTCACCCCTTCAGAGGGTCCAGAGGAGAAAACTTTTCATAGTAACACAATCCTGAGATGTTGGGCTTCCCCAGTGGCTCAGCAATAAAGAGTCCACCTGCAATGCAGGAGTCGAGGGTTCCATCCCTGGGTCAGGAAGCTCCCCTGGAGAGGGAAATGGCAACCCATTAAAGTATTCTTGCCTGGAGAATCCCATGGACAGAGGAGCCTGGCGGGCTACAGTCCATGGGGTGACAGAGAGTTGGATATGACTGAGCTGACCTTAGCATGCACTCACACAAGACGGTATTTGCAATCTTTGCAGTAATGGTGCAAAAGTAACGCAGCTTCTAAGCACAAATCAAGGTTGTGGCATCTAACCATAGTAGCCATTGTGTTCTTCACGCCACGTGTTCATAGTAAACTAGTAAAAATAAATACATACATTTTTTGCTTTTCACTTAAGGATGTTCCTGATGAAACAGCAAAAAGTATTAATTTTATCAGTTCTCAACTGTTATGTATATATCTTTGTAATCTTCGGTGAAGGAACTGGAAAGTACTTCTGTGTGCTGTTTGTCTCTAGGAAGAGCTTTGGGCAGTGGTTAGTTCAAGCCGAACTTGCTACTTTTTCATAGACTACCATTTTTACTGACAAACTGTGGTTCAGATTTTTTTAATGTATTAAAAAGTGTTTCAAGGAGAACAGCTGGTAGTGTCTGTTGTCAATGAAAACATCTTTGCTTTCCAGCAAAAATTAGGGTTTTGGAAAACTCGTTATCTGCTCCTGTGTAGTAGAGATTGGAGGTAATATTTATAAACATACTGTTTTGATATCTTATAATGGAATACATTATTTGGAAGACCTGCATGACTCAGTGAACTGATATTTTGTAAATGACAACACATGATGTTATAAAGTCAAGCACAGGTAAAAAAAGATTCATTCAAGGGGCAAGATGGACCATTGAATTTTAATGTAACAGAATACAAATATTAATTGATAAAGAGTTTTAGATTCTATATCAAAACTAGCCTTTAGGAAACTACCACTTAACTGAGTTTGGTGTAGCTTCAAAGAACAGTATCTACAGTTATCTACAAACGGAGGAAAACAGGCATTTCCCAGTGAAAACAAACATGTTTATTTTTAGGTGAACAAATGAATAATTAAAAATTTTCAGTTTAAATTTATACTATAGTAAATATTGATGAGATAATCTATATAAATAAAAGCACTCTGGGGGTCTATTTTTCGGGGAAGGCAATGGCACCCCACCCCAGTACTCTTGCCTGGAAAATCCAATGGACGGAGTAGCCTGGTGGGCTGCAGTCTATGGGGTCGCTAACAGCTGGACAGACTGAGCAACTTCACTTTCACTTTTCTCTTTCATGCATTGGAGAAGGAAATGGCAACCCACTCCAGTGTTCTTGCCTGGAGAATCCCAGGGACGGGGAAGCCTGGTGGGCTGCCGTCTATGGGGTCACACAGAGTCGGACACGACTGAAGTGACTTAGCAGCAGCAGCAGGGGGTCTATTTAGTTTTCAAGAGTGTAAAGAGGTCGTGAGATAAAAGTTTTTAAACTATTGCTGTAGAAAGTCTATCAAGAAATCATGTAAGGGAGTGAGCAAACAAACAGAAATAGGAAATCCCATAAGGATGTTTATTGCCAACAAACTGTAAGTGCCAGCACGGAAAGCTGTCCGTGTAATGGTAAGTGGAAAAAGGCAATTTGGGGATCAGTCTGCATGGTGTGGCCCCATTTTTGTAAAACAAAAATTAGCTATTTATTTGTTCATGTACAGAAAAATGTATAGAAGCATTTAGACTGACATAATTGTTAATCTCTAGGGAATTGGGATTTAGGTGGAATAGCAGAAAACTTTCACTTTTTACTTTGCATTTGTGATGTTTCAGACTTTTTACAACAAATTTGTTCTATTTTGTAATACCCAAATTAGGAGGGTCTAAAGAACAAATTGATGGCATCTCAACCAAATAGTCAATTCTTTGTAATAAATATTGTTTCAGTTCAGTTCAGTCGCTCAGTCGTGTCCGACTCTTTGCGACCCCATGAATCGCAGCACGCCTAGGCTTTCTTATCTCTTCTTGCTATCCTTTGGAAGTCTGCATTCAGATGCTTATATCTTTCCTTTTCTCCTTTGCTTTTCACCTCTCTTCTTTTCACAGCTCTTTCTTTGTAAGGCTTCTTCAGACAGCCATTTTGCTTTTTTGCATTTCTTTTCCATGGGGATGGTCTTGATCCCTGACTCCTGTACAATGTTACGAACCTCATTCCATAGTTCATCAGGCACTCTTATCTATCAGATCTAGGCCCTTAAATCTATTTCTCACTTCCACTGTATAATCATAATGGATTTGATTTAGGTCATACCTGAATGGTCTAGCGGTTTTCCCTACTTTCTTCAATTTAAGTCTGAATTTGGTAATAAGGAGTTCATGATCTGAGCCACAGTCAGCTCCTGGTCTTATTTTTGTTGACTGTATAGAGCTTCTCCATCTTTGGCTGCATAGAATATAATCAATCTGATTTCGCTGTTGACCATCTGGTGATGTCCATAAGGTCTAGTCTTTTCTGCCATCTTGGTCCCATTTGATTCTAATGGGTTTATGTTGTGACCTTGGACTATGTCATCCTTTGATATAGTTGTGCCCTGCTGCTTTGCCTCCTGTCATACTTCTACCCACTTCTCTTGTTTTCTACAGAAAACTTAAAAGGAGTGGTTCTTGGAACTGCTCGCTCCCATATATAAGAGAGAAAAAAGCTGCATCCACAGCTGTGGCTTTTTTCTACCAGAAATGTCCTTCCCTCTTCTAGATGGGGGTGTAGACAGAAAAGCTTCCACCAAAGCTTTCCTTCTGTGGTTGGACTTAGTCTGTCCCTTACTGATAAAGGTGCCTTGCTCATCCCTCCTGGTTATATCACCTAGGTGGGGTGGAGATGCACTAGGGGTAGACCTGATGGCATCCCAAATTGATTTCTAGTTTCTTACCACCAAGGCATTGTTTGATTTGCCCTTTTCCTCTGATGCGCCCTGGCGTGGAGCAGAGTAGTTTTCCCAGAAGGTTTCCCAAACTAGGAATACTAGAGGAAGCATCCATCTTACGTGTGCCTTTGCACATTCCTGAGTACAGTGCTGACCACAACAGAAGCGTTGAGTTATCAAGGGATGATATTGAATGTGGTCAGGCCATTGAAAATCTTATTCTCAAAAAGTTCATCACCAGTGCCAGGAATGTGAGCAACCTTTTCTCATTGGTCCCCCTTGCACCAGTAATTAAGTGGTTTGTACTGCACCAAACAGTACTAATGTACTGAATTTTGAATAGCTTTTAGGTTGTGCCATAGACTTACCAAATATATCATGATTTAAATTGCAGTGAATATGGCGAAGCTTCATGTTCTTGTTCATTTATCACTAGATGGCAGAATGTTCATCTTGAAGAGAAAGCACACAGATGTAAAGTGTGTGGCAGGGCTTTTACCCAAAGATCACAAGTTGCGGGACCTACTGGAGGAACACCTCCCAAATGCAATGAGTATGGGAAAAGCTTTACATTGAGTTCAGGTATCAGGACTTGAGCCATCTGATCATGAAAATGTTCAGTTTCTGACCATAATGTCTAGCCATGATGAACACTCAGTTTATGAGTCTTTGGGATGGACTGGATATGGATCCCAGGTGCCAAGTCATAGTGATGGGAACTTCTAATCATGCTATGCCAGCAAACTTGGAAAACTCAACAGTGGCTTCAGGACTGGAAAAGGTCAGTTTTCATTCCAATCCCAAAGAAAGGCAATGCCAAAGAAAGCTCAAACCACCGCACAATTGCACTCATCTCGCATGCTAGTAAAGTAATGCTCAAAATTCTCCAAGCCAGGCTTCAGCAATACATGAACCGTGAACTTCCAGACATTCAAGGTGGTTTTAGAAAAGGCAGAGGAACCAGAGATCAAATTGCCAACATCTGCTGGATCATCAAAAAAGCAAGAGAGTTCCAGAAAAACATCTATTTCTGCTTTACTGACTATGCCAAAGCCTTTGACTCTGTAGATCACAATAAACTGTGGAAAATTCTGAAAGAGATGGGAATACCAGACCACCTGACCCTGCCTCTTGAGAAACCTATATGTAGGTCAAAGCAATATTTAGAACTGGACATGGAACAACAGACTGGTTCCAAATAGAAAAAGGAGTACGGCAAGGCTGTATATTGTTACCCTGGTTATTTAACTTATATGCAGAGTACATTATGAGAAATGCTGGGCTGGAAGAAGCACAAGCTGGAATCAAGATTGCCGGGAGAAATATCAATAACCTCAGATGTGCTGATGACACCACCCTTATGGCAAAAAGTGAAGAGGAACTAAAAAGCCTCTTGATGAAAGTAAAAGAGGAGAGTGAAGAAGTTGGCTTAAAGCTCAAGATTCAGAAGACGAAGATCATGGCATCTGGTCCCATCTCTTCATGGGAAATAGATGGGGAAACAGTGAAAACAGTGGCAGACTTTATTTTCGGGGCCTCCAAAATCACTGCAGATGGTTATTGCAGCTATAAAATTAAAAGACGCTTTACTCGTTGGAAGGAACATAATGACCAACCTAGATAGCATATTAAAAGGCAGAGATATTATTTTGCCAACAAAGGTCAGTGTAGTTAAGACTGTGATTTTTCTAGGGGGCATGTATGGATGTGAGAGTTGGACTGTGAAGAAAGCTGGGCGCTGAAGAATTGATGCTTTTGAACTGTGGTGTTGGAGATGACTCTTGAGAGCCCCTTGGACTGCAAGGAGATCCAGCCAGTCCATTCTGAAGGAGATCAATCCTGGGTGTTCATTGGAAGGACTGAGGCTAAAGCGGAAACTCCAGTACTTTGGCCACCTCATGCAAAAAGTTGACTCTTTGGAAAAGACTCTGATGCTGGGAGGCATTGGGGGCAGGAGAAGGGGACAACAGAGGATGAGATGGCTGGATGGCATCACCAATTCGATGGACATGAGTTTGAGTGAACTTCGGGACTTGGTGATGGACAGGGAGGCCTGGCATGCTGGGATTCATGGGGTTGCATAGAGTTGGACACGTCTGAGCGACTGAACTGAACCTAATAAGAAAAAGAATGCCTATGAGATTTCGAATCAAATAGCCTGCTCTGAAACAAACCTAAGTGTGGGAGTTGGCTACTAGAAGGGCATCTAAGAAGATATTGCTAAGACTGATATATTTTGACATGTGTTTTGGAAAATAATGTGTAATCTGCCATTTTTGAATGTTCTGAAAATGTTGATTAGATTCTATGATTTGATGGGGTATGGTGCTCATCCATAGATCCCAAATCTTGGGAAGACTATTTTTCAGACTTTGTTACCCACATTTGAGAGAACGTTGTTGTTCATTTGGACAGTCATTTCCGACTCTTTGCAACCGTATGGACAGCAGCATGCCAGCCTTCCCTGTCCTTCACCATCTCCCAGAGCTTGCTGAAACTCATGTCCATTGAGTTGATGATGCCATTCAGCCATCTTATTGTCTGTCGTCCCCTTCTCCCACTTTCAATCTTTCCCAGCATCAGGGTCTCTTCTAATGAATTGCCTCTTCACATCACGTTACCACAGTTTTGGAGCCTCACCTTCAACATCAATATTCTCCTTCAGTGAATATTCCGGACTGATCTCCCTTAGGATTGACAGATTTGATCTTGCAGTCCAAGGGACTTTAAGAGTCTTCTCCAACACCACAGTTCAAAAGCATCAGTTCTTTACCCCTCAGCCTTCTTTCGTTACCACAGTTTTGGAGCCTCACCTTCAACATCAATATTCTCCTTCAGTGAATATTCCGGACTGATCTCCCTTAGGATTGACAGATTTGATCTTGCAGTCCAAGGGACTTTAAGAGTCTTCTCCAACACCACAGTTCAAAAGCATCAGTTCTTTACCCCTCAGCCTTCTTTATGGCCCAGCTCTAATATCCATATATGACTACTGGAAAAACCGTAGCTTTACTATACAGACCTTTGTGGGCAAAATAATGTCTCTCCTTTTTAATATGCTGTTGAAGTTTGTCATAGCTTTAGAAAATAAAGACCTAAAATATAACTTGCAAATGGTGGAAAATTTTAATTATGTTCATACTGAACATATAATCCACTTGAAGTTACATTATTGATATTATTTAGTTTAGTGTAATTTCCTAAACAAGTTTTTGGGAAAGATACTTAATAGTCAGGCTTCCCTGGTGGCTCAGACAGTAAACAATTCCCCTACAATGCACAAGACCTGGGTTCGATCCCTGGGTTGGGAAGATCCCCTGGAGGAAAGCATGGCAACCCACTCAAGTGTTCTTGCTTGGAGAGTCCCACGGACAGAGGAGCCTGGCAGGCTATGGTCCATGGGGTTGCAAAGAATCTGACACAGCTGAGTGACTAAGCACTTCCTCCAAAGTACAGAATAGAGTATTTTAAAGAATAATGCAGTTCTCATCAAAAGGAAAAAAAAAAAATGTTTTTTTCTTCTATTTTGCTTTCTCTTTTTAGGTTATCTATAGGAAATTGTGGATACTAGGTAAACTTATTGTGATAATCTTTTCACAGTATACGTATCAGTTAATTTTTATCTGTAGCTTAAACGTACACAATGGTATTTGTCATTATGAGTTGCTTATACAACCCCCTTTATGTCACTGTTTAAAGTGTTGGGTTTCAGTTCAGTTCAGTCGCTCAGTCATGCCTGACTCTTTGCGACCCCATGATGGCAGCACGCCAGGCCTCCCTGTCCATCACCAACTCCCGGAGTTCACTCAGAGTCACATCCATCGAGTCATGGCTCTCGCAGCCGCCCGCGCTGAGTGCGCCGGCCCGGCTCTCGGTGCAATAACATGGGTAGGCTGCCCTGCATTGATTGAAATGTAATTCCAAGAGGAGGAGCTTCAAGATCCAGGTGTATGGTCAAGTTCCTTAAGCAAAGAACTTGCTTAAGGGAGGTCACCCCTGAGGGTTGTGAGTGCTGGACACCATCACTGGACTCCCCTGGCAGAAAATGAAAGAAATTGCCTAGATCATGTTTTAACCGAAGACAAGTGAATTTCTTTGGACTTTGGGTATACTTTTCCTAGGGGAGCAAATGGTTCTTGATCTCTCACAGGCTGATCTTTCTAGAGTTGGTTAATATCCATATAGTTTGGATTAAAAACTTGCAGCCGTTACTACATACAGTGTTGGACCAGACATGAATCTGGAAGCCAAGAATAATGTTGTGTGGTATGGTGGTGGTGATGAACCTGAATGGAATGGGCAGATGGCCACTTTTTGCTAGGATTATTCAGGGTCAAAGGGTTAGCCATATGTACAGGCAACGGGGGGAAGGAAACCATGGTATTGTTTCATGGACCTTCTGTTCCTTCCAAATTTCAGTGTCTTGACTAAAAATTCACTTTTGTGAAAGTTGGTAAAACAGGATTGAGAGCATTCCCTAGTAAACTTGTTTACCTTAATGTGTCCTTCTTTTCTCAGCAAATATTTATTGAGCTCACATATGTACCAGGAAGTGTTTTAGTCATTGGTGATACATTAGTGGGTAAAAGCACCTCCCTGCCCTCCTCAAACTTACATTCTAGTTGGTGGAGTTGTTGTTCATTGTTGAGTCGCTAAATGCTGTTTGACTCTTTGTGACCCCGTGGACTACAGCATAGCAGGCTTCCTTGCCTTTTATCTCCCGGAGCTTGCCCAGACTCATGTCCATTGAGTCAGTGATGCCATCCAACCATCTCATCCTCTGTCGCCTCCTTTTCCTTCTGCCCTCAGTCTTTGCCAGCATCAGGGTTTTTCCCAGTGAGTCAGTGAGCTTCAGCTTTAGCATCAGTCCTTCCAGTGAATATTTAGGGTTGATTTCCTTTAGGATTGACTAGTTTGATCTCCTTGCTGTCCAAGGGACTCTCAAGAGTCTTCTCTAGCACCACAATTCAAAAACTTCAATTCTTTGGCATTCAGCCTTCTTACTGGTCCAACTCTCACATCTATACATGACTACTGGAAAAACCATAGTTTTGACTATACAGACCCTTGTCAACCAAGTGATGTCTCTGCTTTTTAATATGCTGTCTAGGTTTCTCATAGCTTTTCTTCCAAGAAGCAAGCATCTTTTTCATTTCATGGCTGCAGTCACCATCTGCAGTGATTTTGGAGCCCAAGAAAATAAAACCTGCCACTGTTTCCACTTTTTTCCCATCTATTTTTCATGAAGTAATGGGACCGGATGCCATGATCTTTGATTTTTTGAGTCTGAAGCCAGCTTTGTCACTCTCCCTTTTTCACCCTCATCAAGAGGCCCTTTAGTTCCTCATCACTTTCTGTCTTTAGAGTAGTTTCATTTGCATATCTGAGGTTGTTGCTACTTCTTTTGGCAATCTTGATTCCAGCTTGTGATTCATCCAGCCCAGCATTTCACATCATGTACTCTGCATATAACTTAAATAAGCAGGGTGACAATATACAGCAAAGTCTTTCCCAGTTTTGAACCAGTCCTTGGTTCCATGTCTGGTTCTAACTGTGGCTTTTTACCTGCATACAGGTTTCTCAGACAGCAGCTCATGTGGTCTGGTGTTCCCATCTCTAAGAATTTTCTGTTGTTTTTTTCATCTCTAAGAATTTTCCATAGTGATCCATACAGTCAAAGGCTTTAGCTTAGTCAATGAAGTAGAAGTAGATGTTTTTCTGGAATTCCCTTGCTTTCTCTATGATCCCGTGGATGTTGGCAATTTGATCTCTGGTTCCTGTGCCTTTTCTAAATTCAGCTTGTACATCTGTAAGTTCTTGGTTCACATACTGCTGGAGCCTAGCTTGAAGGATTTTGAGCATTACCTTGCTGGCATGTGAGATGAGCACAATTGTGTGATACTTTGAACATTCTTTGGCATTGGCTTTCTTTGGGATTGGAATGAAAACTGACCTTTTCCAGTTCTGTGGCCACTGCTGAGTTTTTCAAATTTGTTGGCATATTGAGTGCAGCACTTTAACAGCATCTTCTTTTAGGATCTGAAATAGCTCAGCTGGAATTCCATCACCTCCACTAGCTTTGTTCGCAGTAATGCTTCCTCGGGTCCACTTAAATTCACACTCCAGGATGACTGGCTCTAGGTGAGTGATCATACCATTGTGGTTATCTGGATCTGGTTAAAAGGATCATTAAGACCTTTTTTGTATAGTTTTGTGTATTAATGCCATCTCTTAATCTCTTCTGCTTCTGTTAGTTTTTTGCTATTTCTGTCCTTTATTGTGCCCATCTTTGTGTGAAAAGTTCCCTTGTATCTTCAGTTTTCTTGAAGAGATCTCTGCTGCTGTTAAGTTGCTTCAGTCGTAGCTGACTCTGTGCGACCCCATAGATGGCAGCCCACCTGGCTCTCCTATCCATGGGATTTTCTAAGCAAGAGTATTGGAGTGGGTTGCCATTGCCTTCTCCGTGAAGAGATCTCTAATCTTTCCCATTCTATTGTTTTCCTCTATTTCTTTGCATTGTTCACTTAAGAAGGCTTTCTTGTCTCTCCTTGCTATTCTCTGTTGAGTATATCTTTCCCTTTCTCCTTTACTTTTCACTTTTCTCAGCTATTTGTAAGGTCTCCTCAGACAGCCATTTCGCCTTCTTGGATTTCTTTTTCTCTGAGATGGTTTTGGTCACTGCCTCCTGTATAATGTTATGAACCTCTGTCCATATTTCTTCAGGCACTCTGTCTACCAGATCTAATTCCTTGAATCTATTTGTTATCTCCACTGTATACTCATAAGGGATTTGACATAGGTCATACCTGAATGGTCTAGTGGTTTTCCCTACTTTCTTCAATTTAAGCCTGACTTTTGCAATAAGGAGCTCAGCACCAGCAACACGTAAAACATAGAGTTGCTGAGGAGCTGAATAACAGAAAAGGGGACAGGGACTTTAGTTAGGGTGGCCAGAGAGGCTCTTTGAGAAGGTGGGGTTTGAATAAAGACCTGAAGAGGAAGGTGAGGGAGCAAGCCATGGAAATAATGGCTTTCAGGCAGGAGGGGAGTCAAGGCGTATGGGGGCCCTAGGTAGAGCTTGCTTAGCAGGTTCGAGAAGCCCAGAGTACCTGGAGCAGGGAGAGTGAAGGAGGGTTGCAGGAGATGAAATGAGGGAGCCGGGAGGTTGGCTGGAGAAGAAAGTGGCCTTGACCGTTTCAAGGATCTTGGCTTTTCCTCATGCGGTCTTGGGAGAATTTCGAGAGAGGAGGACCACAACCTGATTCATGCTGTAGTGCAGTCTCTCTGGCTGCTTCGTCCTGAAGGGGAGCCGAGGAGACAGGAGCGAGTCCACTGGCCGTGGATGGCACTAGCCTGGGTGAGAATGGCGCTGGCTTGGTCCAGGGCGGTGGTGGCTGCGGTCAAGGGGTCAGATTCTGTGAGTGTCTGAAGGCACTCCTGACTAGGTTTGTTCTTAGATGTGAGATGTGAGAGAAGTCAAGGGTCTGGGGACTGAGTGACTGGAAACATGGAGTTGCCTTTTCCTGAAATGGGAGCCAGAGGGTGGGAGGGTGAGGAAGCGGCGGCCACCTGGAGCTGCTTCTTGCGCTTGCTGCCTGTAAGGTGCCTGTGCGTGGGTATGTCACACATGCATACATGCATGCTCCAAGCTTGAGTTCAGGGAAGCACTGCAGGCTGGAGAGGGAACCTGAGGGTCACCAGGTTCTCGATGGTATTTAAAGCTACGAGAGTGGATGACATCCCCAAGGGAGAACCTCCGTGTGTGTTTCACATAAGCAAGGTGCCGTTCGGTAGTTTATGAAGTTAAGACTTGACGCCTTTATGTAGGATTAGTTTGAATTTTTTTTTCTTTTGTGGGGGTCAGGGTGGTGATATTCAAAATTTTATAAGAGAATGATTTTAACTCATGTTTAAGTTTTAAATCCCATTTCTCTAGTTTTTTCCATCCTAAATCAGAAAGTTGCGGGCTTAAAAAAAAATTTGCACACAAGTTTTCCTGTTTTTCTTGGTAGTAAATGTTTTTAATATAAAATCATTTCAATTTGTAAAGTTTTGTAATGCTTTTCTAGTTAGTACTTTTAAAAATTGAAGGTTTTTTTCTCTCAATTATTTCTAGATTTTCTAATTTTTAAGTTAGTACATTCTATGTCTTTCAGGGTATTACTTATTTAATTTGTACATATCAGATGTTTTATTATGAGCTTAACTGAAAAATGATTGTAAGAAATTATTTACTCTCAGAACTATTTGACTTTTCAAATAAAACTTTATTCAAGGTAATCAAATTGTTGCTTGATAGAGCAACAATATAGTTCTTACTATTGTTAAATTATACTGTGCAACCATACAAGTTAGGAGGTAGGAAAAAGTACAGCTGTTGAGTCTTATAGGTATTGAAGTTCAATCAGGTCTTTAAATAAAGAGGTTGTTTGAAAAGATTATATCATGTACTTTATGTTAGGGATTGGGGTTGCGATACATGAACTAAGATGCAAAATTGTATGTTTGTACATTTCTTAAGGCATCCTGCTATTTTTCATAGTCTAATACATTTTGTATGGCTTTCTTCTTTTTCATAAAATCTTATTCCCCCCTTTAAAAAAAAAAAAACATTTTTTTGGCATTACAAGTAAGTTTTCAAAAAATTTTATTTAACTATTATTTATTTTGGCTGAATTACTTTTGGCTGCACTGGGTCTTCGTTGCTGCATACTGGCTTTCTCACTAAAGCCTCACCTGGCTTTAATTGCAGCAGGTGAGGGCTACTCTCTAGTTGCAGCCCACGGACTTCCCATTGCGGTGGTTTGTGTAGCTCTAGACACTCGGGTTTGAGCAGCTGCGCTCCAGGGCTCTAGAGCACAGGCTCAGTAGTGGGGGCCCGTGGGTCTAGTGGCTCTGCGGCGTGTGGGATCTTCCCGGAACAGGGATCAAACTCATGTGCCCTGCACTGGCAGGCTGATTCTTTACCACTGAGCCACCAGCGACGTCTTGTTTCCCCTTTTAGGAAATAAGCTAATAATGTGAAAGAAAACAGAAAATTCAGAAAACAGAAAAATGGGATTAGTAACGGAGGATGATCAAAGATGATTTAACTGAAAGAGTTTTTACCTTATTTAAATGAAGCAACCTAGCAAAGAAAATAATAGAAATTGGAAGAAAGAAGAAATCGCTTGGTGTTGGTTAGGGACTTTGCTTGTGCCACAGATCTCCATGTGATAACCACTGGTGTGTTGTGAAGTGTGTTGCAAAGAGATGCATTTAATGAGTGGGAGGGAAAAGGATGAGTTAACATGATTGAGTTGGGAATGATACCCATAGGAGTATGTCAGGCATATTATCTGAGTCTGTGGGCTAAAAAGATTAAGACTGCTCCTTAGCAGATGAGCTGCAGCAAGGGAAGCGCCCCCTTAGAGCCTTCTGTGTACGTCTTCCGTGTGGTGGTTGTGCCCCAGACATCACTATTCTGTGTGTTCAAGACCCATCTGCCTTTCAGAACTCTGCTTGACCACCCCCCACTCCTTCTTAAAGGCAGGTTTTGATGTGTTGTTTTTAAAATGTTTAATTCCCAGATATTTGGGACAGTCTAGATATCTTACTGACTTAAAACTTAACTCCATGTCATCAGAGAACATCCTCTGTAAAACTGCAGTCTTTTGACATTTACTGAGATTAATTTTATGGCCCAGCCTTTGACCTGTCTCACTGAATTGTTTCATTTCTACTTGAAAAGAATATGTGTTCTGCAGGTGTTGGTTGCAATTTTCTGTAAATGTGAATTAGATCAAGTTGGCTGACAGTGTTGTTTAAAATCTTCTACAGCCTTATTTTTTGTATACTTACTTTATCTGTACTTTTGCTTATTTTCTTTTTTGGTGTGTTTTGTTGCCGAGCCTCAGATGTTAAAAATCACAGCTATGATGATAGATTGGGGTTTGTTTTTTTTTTTTTTGCTTTTAATTCTATCTTTAAAAAAAATTTTTTTTTAAGCTTTAAAAGCTTTTATTAGAAAACAAAAATGGTGGAGGAGAAGGGGGTAACTAAGCATTTAATTAAAGAAGCTAGGAAAGCAGAGTAATCCCACAGTACACAAAAGGAGAAGAGTGGGAAGAAGAAAAACACAAGCTGAGAGATGGAAATGAGCAAATGCCGCAAGCTGGGACTCCCCTGGTGGGCCAGTGGTTGAGCATCTTCCTGCCAACCTAGGGGACTCAGGTTTGATCCCTGGTCCCAGAAGACACCATGGAGCAACTAAGCCCCTGCATCACAACTCCTGAGCCACCTCGCCTAGGATCCGTGCACCCCAGTGAAGAGCAGTCCCTGCTCACCGCAGCTAGTGCAAGCCCACTTGCAACAGCAAAGACCCAGCACAGCCAAATAACAAATAGATAAAAAATTTTAAAACATACCAAAAGCTGACTTTGAAAGAAATTTATCAAACAGGCGAACATCTAGCGAGATTGATGAAGAAAAAGAAAAGGCATACAAGAGCAATATTTAGAATGAAAATGTAACTATAGATATTCTGTTAGTTTTCATGTCATATAGTTTGAAACTCTGTTAAGTCACCAGACTTTTTTTTTTTTTTCTATTTTTCAGTTGACAGACTTTCTGTTGATCTACAAGTTCACTAACTCTCTGCAGTTTCTAATCTTCCGTTTCTTTAAAATTTTCATGTCAGATATAATCAGTTTAAATTCGGAAATTTCCATTTGGTTCTTGTTTATAGTTTGAATTTTTCTGTTGCGATTCACCATCTTTTCACTCATTAGGTCCATCTTTTCCTCCAAATTCCTGAAGGTAGAGACCTGTCTGTTAATGCAGATATTTGGGTCAAGTGAAAGTGATAAGTGAAAGTCACTCAGTCATTTTCGACTCTTTGCAACCCCAGGGACTATACAGTCCATGGAACTCTTCAGGCCAGAATACTGGAGTGCGGTAGCCTTTCCCTTCTCCAGGGGATCTTCCCCACCCAGGGATCGAACCCAGGTTTCCTGCACTGCAGGCCGATTCATTACCAGCTGAGCCACAGGGGAAGCCCAGTCTGGTTCATCTTGGGGTCTATTTTGATTGATTGCTTTTTCCCTGCCTTAGGAGTCCCATTCTCCTGCTTCTTTGCATGTTTTATTATTTTTGATTATATATCAGACATGTGGATATTACACTGTAGGGATTTTCAGTCTTGTCTTACTTTAGAGAGGTTTTCATTTTGCTCTGACAGGCGGTTAAGTTACTGACATGTTCTTTTGACCCGGTAGGTTGTTTTTATTTTGTTAGAGTGAGTCTGTTTTTGGATTTATCCTTAGTCCAGTGGCAAGGCCCTTACTGTAGGAGGACATTCTTGATCCTAATTTCTGGAATCTGGTGTCAGCAAGGTCTCTTTGCTCTGGACTGGCTGCACGTGCGTGTTTCGGGCCCCATGAAATCCTGGTGCCCGTGTTCACTGCTCACCCTCCCTGCCTGTTGAGCCTTATGGAATCTCACCTTGCATGTGCGTCAGCCACCTGCTGTTGTCTTACGCTTTCCACTTCCCAAAGCCTCCACCTCTCGGATGTCCTGCCTGCAGTTCTAGTTGCCTCAGCAGTCTGGAGTCCAGACTGTCTTCCGCAGTTCACAGGGACTGCTGCTGTCAGCTTGGGTGCCGTCATCTCCCTGCACCACGGTTGGGAAAGTGCCCTGTGCAGGAAGTCGGAGCTTCCCTGCTGTTTTCCTCTTCTCTAAGGGTCACCGCCCTGCCTGCTGTCTTATGCCTGAAAACAGTTGTCTTATTTATTTTGTTCAGTTTTGCATTTGCTTAGGGCGAAAGGATATCTGATACTGCACTAGGGCCAGAAGCAGAGGCTCAGGTCTGCAAGTTTTTCAACTCGAGCAGTATATATCTATGTAGATTTCTGTGCTTTGATAGCTTCTTTCATTCCACGTTATTTTTGTAAGATTCATCCATGTTGTTGCAGGTATTGGTAGTCTGTTCATTTTCATTGTTAATTAGTATTCTGGTCTATAAATGTTCAAGAATTTATTTACACGTGCTATTATCGATGGCCATGCAGATTTTTTTCCGTTTTAGCTACTTACAAATAATGCTTCTACGAACATTCTTATATACCTAAAAGTGGAATCGCTTGTTTACACGGTCTAGGCATGTTCCCCGTCAAAGAACTTTCCAGTCATTGCATCAGTGTCGTTCCCATCAGCAGTAGAGGAGACTAAATTTCTTTACATTCTTGTCAAACCTTGATACTGTCAGTGTTTTAAATGTTCACTTTTCATGGGACTCTGCAGTAGTGTCTCATTGTGGTTTTAATTTGAACTTTTTTTTGTAACTCATGATATTAAGTACCTTTTCATATGTTTATTGGCTCTTTGCATATCATGCATATATACACATACATATATGTGTTTCTTATTGATTTATAGGAATTGTTTATTCTCAATCACTTTTTGAATGTATTTATTGCAAGTATCTTCTCATACTTTGTGGCTTGTCTTTTTTTTTCTCTTTTATTCTCTTAATGGTATCTTTAACGAACCAAAGTTCTTAATTTTAATGTTCAATTTAACAGTCTTTATGATTAGTGCTTTTTTTTGGTCCTATACAAGAAATATTTGTGTACCCCCAAGGTCATGGAGAAGTTTTATTTTATTACCTTTCGTATTTAGACCTATAGTTCACTTGAAATTGATCTTTTCTATGTAGAGACAATGGTTTGTTCCTCCCCCCCCCATATTTAACTAGTTCTTTAATTGAGGAGAACATCTGCTGCTGCTGCTGCTGCTGCTGCTAAGTCGCCTCAGTCGTGTCCGACTCTGTGCAACCCCATAGACGGTAGCCCACCAGGCTCCCCCGTCCCTGGGATTCTCCAGGCAAGAACACTGGAGTGGGTTGCCATTTCCTTCTCCAATGCGTAAAAGTGAAAAGTGAAAGTGAAGTCGCTCAGTCGTGTCCGACTCTTCGAGACCCCATGGACTGCAGCCTACCAGGCTCCTCCGTTCATGGGATTTTCCAGGCAAGAGTACTGGAGTGGGGTGCCATCGCCTTCTCCGGAGGAGAACGTCTGCTGCTGCGTACATCAGGTGTCCACGTGTGTTTAGGTCTGTGTGGGAATTGCTTACTTATTTGTTCTGTTTGTCTGTCCTTGCACCATGTCAGGCAGTCTTAAACACTGTAGCTTTAAAGTAAGTCTTGATAGCCAGTGGAGTATGGAGAAGGAAACGGCAGCCGACTCCAGTGTCCTTGCCTGGAGAATCCCATGGACAGAGGAGCCTGGGGGACTACAGTCCATGGGGCCGCAAAGAGAAGCACAGGACTCAAGCAACTTAGCCCAGAATAAGACTTGTTCTTGGGGATTGCCTTGGCTATTCTTGTTCCAGGTACCTTTTAGATACATTTCTAGACACATTTTAGAATCAGTTTAATTAATTTCTATACCAGTGTATTACTTAGTATCAATAGATAGTAGTAGGTAGTAGATAGTAAGGTGGATACTGTGTTTATAGCTACACTCTCTTCACCTGTAATGCACAAGGGTAATTGTATCCCCAGAGCCTAGCTGAGAGCCTGTGTTACCAAGTTTGGGGATTTTCAGTAGGAAATAGTATCTTGGATTTACTGTGGGTTTAATTTAATTAGTAGCTCTCCTCTGAGTGAGGTTGAACATTTTTAACATGCTTAAGGGATATACGTGTTTATGTTGCTGTGAACCGTCTCACTAGGCTCACTGTGTGGCAGATGCTAAAGAGGTAACTGCAGGGCCGGGTTGCTTGCCTGCATAGCCCCTACTGCCCTCGGCTCCTTCACTGCCCTGCATCTCACAAGGAACAGCCTCACCCCAGCCTCCAGAGGGGTTCTCACCAGGCAGTTTTTAGCCCTTAATCTGCATTAGAATCTCCTTGTGTGTTGTTAGTCACTCATTCGCATCCTGCTCTTTGTGACCCCATGGACTGTAGCCCACCAGGCTCCTCTGTCCGTGGAATTCTCCAGGCAAGAACACTGGAGGAGGTTGCCATTTCCTTCTCCTTAGGGGCTTGAGAAGACTTCCATCTAGGTTCCACCACTTGGGAGGATGTAATTGGCCTGGGGAGATACCTCGGGGAGCATCAGTTTTTTCGATTTGTTTTTTAGCAGAGAGATATTTTGCACAAAAGGATTACTGCGAGGGAGGGAAAGGGGCTGTTGCGCTAGAGAGAACACTGTGACCGTAGGGTCTGCAGAGCGTCTCCTCGTTTTCGTTTTTGTTTTTAACCCTCCAGGTGATTCTGACAAGCAGCCAGGACTGAGCACCCCTGCCCTCAGACCCTCACAGCATCTGAACTGGCCCTCTGATGGAAAGCAAGGCCTTCCTCCCTGAAGCTGGGGGAGGGTCTGGCAGTCAGTGTAAACCATGAGGCAGCACCTTCAGGCCGGAGCCCGGAAGCCCCCGGAAGCCTTGGGAGGCTCAGCACTGGGGTGGAGTGAGGGAGTGAGGGGGACAGTGTAAGGCTGCTACTGCCAGCTGACCTTTGGACTTTGAATTATGTGACATCACACTGCTTCCTGATTGTTTAAGCCAATTTTGTGTGGGATTTACTGTTACTTTTGGGCTTCCCAGGTGGCGCAGTGGTGAAGAATTCACCGGACAGTGCAGGAAGCACAGGAGATAGGAGGGTTTGATCCCTGGGTTGGGAAGATCCCCTGGAGAAAGAAATGGCAACCCACTCCAGTACTGTTGTCTGGGAAGTCCCCCGATCAGAGGAGCCTGGTGGGCTACAGTCCATGGCGTCTCGAAGAGTCAGATACAGCTGAGCACGCCTGCGCTTTCCTATAACTTATACCACCGGTGTTCTCGCTGAAAAGGCAATACATTCTAAGGTGATCAGTAATTTCACCCTTCCAGTTTTTGAAAAAAAATGGCAGATTCCATTGACAAATCATAATTATATTTGTTAGGCTCTGTGTTAGTCTAAAGGATTCCCTGGTGGCTCAGACAGTAGAGTCTGCCTGCAATTCAGGAGACCAGGGTTTGATCCCTGGATCAGGAAGATTCCCTAGAGAAGGAAATGGCAATGCACGCCAGTACTCTTGCCTGGAAAATCCCGTGGATGGAGGAGCTTGGCAGGCTACAGTCCATGGGGTCACAAAGAGTCGAGAGTGAATGGCTTCACACGACTGAGTGGCTTCGCTTCTGCGTTTGTATTCTACTTTCACACTTGTTTTTATATTTTGTGAAACTGGCAAAATTCTGTCTCATAAGGATGCTTCTCCCTACCACGGGCTTTCCTTGTGACTCAGCTGGTAAAGAATCCACCTGCAAAAATAAGTAAACAAAAAAAAGAATTCACAAGCAATGCAGGAGACCTGGGTTCAATCCCTAGGTTGGGAAGATGCCCTGGAGAAGGGAAAGGCTGCCCACTCCATTATTCTGGCCTAGAGAAGTCCATGGACTATATAGTCCATGTGGTTGCAAAGAGTCAGACACGACTGAGAGACTTTCACATATTTGGGCTTCCCTGATAGCTCAGTTGGTAAAGAATCCACCTGCAATGCAGGAGACCCTGGTTCGATTCCTGAGTCGGGAAGATCAGCTGGAGAAGGGATAGGCTACCCACTCCAGTATTCTTGGGCTTTCCTTATGGCTCAGCTGGTAAAGAATTTGCCTGCAGTGCAGGAGACCTGGGTTTGATCCCTGAGTTGGGAAGATCCCCTGGAGAAGGGAAAGGCTATCCACTCCAGTATTCTGGCCTGGAGAATTCCATGGACTGTATAGTCCATGGGTTGCAAAGAATCAGACGCAACTGAGCAACTATCACTCTCCCTACCACACTGTACTAATTATATCCCTGAAGCATATTGCTGGACTGCCTTGTTACAGCGCCACTTTATTAAAGATAATAGGTTATTTTTATTGCCTTTAAACCCAGTTCTGGGTTGGTAGTGTGGCCTGGTTACTGCCACTTCTTGGAGACTGACTGGGCCAGCCGGTGCCAGCCCTAGCACAGTGCCTGGCCCTCATGTGGTCAGCACCCCAGCTAATGCGCTGAGCTCCGGCTCAGTTTAAAGAACACAGGACCTCTGGCTTAAGGAGCTATTGTGTTCCGGACCGTTTTACACGGAAGCCACATGGTAAAGCGTGCTGAGTGCCCAGGGTAGACCGGTCAAGGACTCGGCTCATTTTCAGTGTCTTCCTTGAGGCCTGCTGGTGACCACTCTTGTCTAAATAGTAAAACTGCTTCTGCCTCACAACACTCTCTGTTCTTGAGAGATGACAGTTGGAAAACCAGATACAGTCATAATGCAAAGAACCTCAAAGTGTAAGATATAGTTAGAACATTGCCGAAAGGGAAAGAAATGTCACAATAGTGTTTATCTTTCAATTGCCCTTCCGTCCACAGTAGTAACTGGCAACATTTGATGAGTACATTCAGGTACTAGTCCAGTCACTTGTGATACATTAAGTTATTTAATACAACTACAGTTTCAGATACTTTTAACAGCAAGGAAAAAATGGAAACTAAGAAGTGATCATTATTAGCACATTTGGAAGGTTTGTTTTGTTTGAGAAGCACATCTGAGGTAGTTGCTGGGATCAGGTGGTCTGCGTGGGTGAAGGATAAAATAAAAATGTTAAATCATGCTGTTAAAAGTAATAGTGACAATTACTCTCCACCACCCCCCCCGCCCACTTTTATTCAAAACAAAATATATTGTTCAGTGGCTACAAGGTAAGGAAAAGTTTTTATCCTTAGAAAAATGTATGTTTCATTGGTGATATATAAGCCTTTTCAGCCTAGCAGGGAAAATGGAGCTCTTGAAATACAAAAGTGCATTTCTTCTGTTATGTGTTAGCAGGAAGCTGCCTGTATAGCCTTGTCTTACTTTGGCTGAGCCATGACATGTGATGTTTAATCAGTAGCACCTGCCTTGGCTTTGTCTAATCCACGATCATGCCATCATGGCATTGTCAGTTAAATGTGTAGCGTTTCCTGCATTTTGTTTTTTTTTTAGGGCTCTTATTTTTGAAAAAAGATTAATTAAGATGTGGGCATAACAGAGAAAGAGCTGAGGTTGTGGTGTTGGAGAAGACTCTTAAGAGTCCCTTGGACTGCAAGGAGATCACACCAGTCAATCTTAAAAGAAATCCACCCGGAATATTCATTGGAAGGAATGATGCTGAAGCTCCAATACTTTGGCCACCTGATAACAAAGAGGAGCTGACTCACTGGAAATGACCCTGATGCTGGGAAAGATCGAAGGCAGGAGGCGAAGCGGGTGACAGAGGATAAGACAGCTGGGTGGCATCACCAGCTCAGTGGACATGACTCTGAGCAAACCCCAGGAGACTGTGAAGGACAGGGAAGCCTGGCGTGCTGCAGTTCATAGGATTGCACAGAGGTGGACACAACCTAGTGACTGAACGACATCAACAGCATGACAGAGGGACGCCTTCAGGAAACAGAAGATGTGTCACTTTAAAAATAGCTACTTTCTTTTTTTCTTACAAAAACAACATGTATTTCTGTGAATTATTCAAAGAGGTAATTTAAAGTTCAGTCAGCACTGTTCAAATGAAAAATTAATACTCTCCTGGGACAAGTAATACGTGATCAAAGTAAGAAAAATGTAGGTGTCCTACGACAGTTTTCAGGGTGCGTTGGGGTTGGTGTTTTCAAATTATGAAGTCATGGTTATGGGATGGATTCTGTAAGTTGATCAAACTCTGTGACTTTCTAAGTTCACATCATTGTTCTGTAAGAATGTGTAATCATGACGTGGAAAGTGAGTCAGTGGAGTCAGTAACACATGATTCTTTAATTGAAATGAAGGTTTTGTTTAAATTGGCTTGTGGGAGGACTTACCAGTAAATTCATAATGAATCCCATAATGAATGGCCACAGATAACACAACCCAAAGAGCCATGTCCTTGCACCCGGGATGTCCTTGAATTGCAGGGCTGGAAAGAACTGGAAGTTGGCTCCTTTTCTGTGCATAGATACAAAGTTCCTAAGCTAAGTGGGCGGCTGCTCCGTGTGGTTGCTGGTCGAGGGGCTGCCTGCTCCCACAGACGCCACAGGAGACCCGGGAGCCCACCAGAGTGCCTGTGTTGGCCAAGAACTGTGGGTTCCACGGAAGAGGGCGAGACCACGCGTGTCCTCAGCCATTTACAATCCAGCACAGAGAAGAACGAGAACAGGGCAAGGAAAAGGGAGCGAAAAGGAGACTGGATGAGGGCCTAAGAAGAGGGATAACGTAGGCTTGCTAGGACTGGCGCCGCCCAGCTGCTTGGCCGCCGCATAGCGCCGGGGCCCTGGGGGGCTGCGAGAAGTCGGACCCAGACCTTCCACGCCGTTAGCAGGGCAGCCGCCAGCCCCATCGCCTGGGTGCTCTTGCGGTGCGGTGCTCACTCCTAGGCCTACCAAGGTTACAAGGTCATGTGTACTCTCTGGTTGTCTTTGGTTTGGGCTGAACTCAAAGGAGGGCCATCTGTGAGGGATAACAGTTCTCTTTCCCACCTATGTGGGGGTGTCTGCAGCTGCGCGGATGTCAGTCATCTTGAGGCTGTGCGCTCAGCAGTGAGTCAGACAGGACGCACTCGGGGGTTTTTCGGTCATTAACCAATGCAGTGCACTTAGACAGACTTCTGAGAAGGCCCGATGACTACATGCAAAACCTTTCTCCCCTGGCTGAGTCCTGTTTCAGCAAAAGGGCGTTAGGTGAAGTGGAGGCTTGGACACCAGGCGTTGTGGTAAACCCCTTACCTGTTGCACCTGCCCCCGCCCTGGAGTGCTGTCTCTGTGCAAAGCACCATGCAGAGCCCTTGCTGTATTTTCTTAATTATTATTATTTTTTTACAATTTATGTCTAAGTGTATTCTTTTTCTCAATTCATTTAATTGGAGAATAATTACAATATTGTGATGGTTTTTGCCGTATAGCAACATCAGTCAACCACAGGTATATGTGTCCCGCCACACACAGCCTGAACCCCACCTCCCACCTGGCGTATTATTTTTAAAAGTTACCAAGTAACGCCAGAGCCCTTATGCTAAAAAACAATCTAAGTGTGGGGTGTTGCAGCTTAAAGCCTTCTGGTGGTTCCTATTATGTGGAGCAGCAGTCTCTATTTCTGTAAAATATCACATACCTTTATTTCTCAAAAGTTTTTGAGCAAGCAAATTATAGTTCCCAAATAACACCAGAGCCCTTTTGCTAAGGTGCAATCTGACGCTTTGTAGCTCAGAAACTTCGGGTGGTTCCCATTATATAGTGAAGCAGTCTGTTTTTGTGAAAAATTATGTACTCTTATCTAAAAAGTGAGCAGGTAAACCATATATATGTATATACATATTATACATATATGTATATACATATATTCTTTTTTTTCTTTTGCTGAAGTTGTGTTAGAGTTGAATTGTTTTCACTTGTTTGCTTTTACAGAGACAAAAGTGGGCAAGAATAAAGGTCGGGAGGTGAGAAGGTCCTCTCCCTTCCTCGGGACCTTTTAATTGTCTGGTGTGTAGGTGGCTTAGACTGGCCTGCCTAATAGACCACCCTGCAGTTTTGATTTGCATTTTTCTGTAGAAAGAAAATAAATAAACAACAGCATAACTCTTGATACCTCCTTGTTTCTCCCTTCCTCCCTTCTGCCTGCGAATTCTGGCTCACGATAGGAAATGGAAACTCCCGGAGTGAGGGGGAAATGACTTTCACATTTATGTTGATCATTCTGAAGCTCTTTCCCTCAGATTTCAGCCTGAACTCTTTTGATAACAGACTTTAGCTCTTGTTCTTTGAAATGCATATGGAAAATGTTTATCAGCGTTGAAATTGGCCCTTTTTTCCTTTTTTTTTGGGGGGGGGCCACACTCTGCCACATGGGGATCTTAGTTCCCCCTGCCAAGGGATTGAACCTGTACCCCATGCATTGGAAGTATGGAGTCTTAACCACTAGACCACCAGGGGAATCCTGAAATTTGTGGCATTTTTGATCTCATAAAACTCCCCATATTGTCTAATTATTAAACTCCTTCTTGTTTGATTGTGGCTGGTTCTGTTTTTGAAAGAGAAATTGAAGATTAAGTTAATAAATTAAAGTGAACCTGGAAAAGTAAGGCTTCAGAGAATGAGAGTATATGTTGAGCCAAGCCTTCCCAGAAGAGAAAGTACAGACTGTGGAATATACAGGGGCTCTTTTCTCCCTTGACAGATTCCTGCTTTTGTGTCTGCCTCCTTGTCCCAACAGGGAGATAAGGGTGATACTGAAATGATTATTTTTTCTGAATTCAGATTCCTGTTTACCACTTACGAGCAGTGTGACTGCCAGCACCAGCATTGGTGTAGTTGATACTAGCTGAGGACATCCTTTGTGCTACACATTTTGCTCCATACTAGCAAAGAACTACAGAGCCTCTTGATGAAAGTGAAAGAGGGAGAATGGAAGAGTTGGCTTAAAACTCAGCATTCAGAAAACTAAGATCATGGCATCCGGTCCCATCACTTCATGGCAAATAGACGGGGAAACAATGGAAACAGTGAGAGACTTTATGTTTTGGGGCTCCAAAGTCATTGCAGATGGTGACTGCAGCCATGAAATTAAAAGATGCTTGCTCCTTGGAAGGAAAGCTATGGCCAACCTGCTGCTGCTGCTGCTAAGTCGCTTCAGTAGTGTCCGACTCTGTGCGACCCCATAGACGGCAGCCCACCAGGCTCCCCCGTCCCTGGGATTCTCCAGGCAAGAACACTGGAGTGGGTTGCCATTTCCTTCTCCAGTGCATGAAAGTGAAAAGTGAAAGTGAAGTTGCTCCGTTATGTCCAACCCTCAGCGACCCCATGGACTGCAGCCTTCCAGGCTCCTCCATCCATGGGATTTTGCAGGCAAGAGTACTGGAGCGGGGTGCCATTGCCTTCTCCTGAACAACCTAGACAGCATATTAAAAAGCAGAGACGTTACTTTACTAACAAAGGTCTCTCTAGTCAAAGCTATGGTTTTTCCAGCAGTCATGTATGGATGTGAGAGTTGGACTCTAAAGAAAGCTGAGCACCGAAGAATTGATGCTTTTGAACTGTGGTGTTGGAGAAGACTCTCGAGAGTCCCTTGGACTGCAAGGAGATCCAACCAGTCCATCCTATAGGAAATCAGTCCTGAATGTTCATTGGAAAGACTGATGCTGAAGCTGAAGCTCCAATCCCTTGGTCACCTGATGCAAAGAACCGACTCATTGGAAAAGACCCTGGTGCTGGGAAAGATTGAAGGCAGGAGGAGAAGGGGATGACAGAGTATGAGATGGTTGGATGGCATCTCTGACTCAATGGACAATGAAAACTCAGTGGAGTTTTTTAGTAGGCTCTGGGAGTTAGTGATGGACAGGGAAGCCTGGCGTGCTGCAGTCCGTGTGGTTGCAAAGAGTCCGACATGACCGAGTGGCTGAACTGAACTGAGCAATACAGCAAGTGTTTGGTTTTTTTAATATACATATTTACAGTTTTATTTACTTATTTTTGGCTGGGCTGGGCCTTCAGTGCTGCTTGGGTTCCTTAGTTGTGGAGAGCGGAAGCTACTTTAGTTGTGGTTCGTGGGCTTCTAATCGTGGTGGCCTCTCGTTGCGGAGCACGAGTTCTGGGGTGCGAGGCCTTCCGTGACTGTGGCGTGGGGGCTCTGTAGCTGTGGCTCCCGGCCTCTAGAGCGCAGGCTCAATAGTTGTGGCGCACAGGCTCTGTTGTGCCGAAGCGTGTGGGATCTTCCTGGACCAGGGACCGAACCCATGTCTTCTGCATTGGCACTGGATTCTTTACCACTGAGCTGCCAGGGAGACCCGGCAAGTCTTTTTAACTTCTCAGAGTCTCTGGTTCCTGATTTGCACGATAGGAATCATAGTACTCACCTTGATTGTACTGTTGATGGGAGAATGAAATGAGATAATAAAAAGCCTAACAAAGCCTGGCACTCAGCCTCTCCAGTTCAGTCACTCGGTCGTGTCTGACTCTTCGACCCCACGGACTGCAGCACGCCAGGCCTCCCTGTCCACCACCAGCTCCCGGAGTTCACTTAAACTCCTGTCCATTGAGTCGGTGATGCCGTCCAACCATCTCATCCTCTGTCGTCCTGTTCTCCTCTCACCTTCAGTCTTTCCCAGCATCAGGGCCTTTTCCAATGACTCAGTTCTTTGCATCAGGTGGCCAAAGTATTGGAGCTTCAGCTTCAGCATCAGTCCTTCCAATGAACATTCAGGACTGATTTCATTTAGGATGGACTGGTTGAATCTCCTCAGTCCAAGGGACTCTCAAGAGTCTTTTCCAACACTACAGTTCAAAAGCATCAATTCTTCGGCGCTCAGCTTTCTTTAGAGTCCAACTCTCACATCCATACATGACTCCTGGAAAAACATGACTACTTAGCCTCTAGCAAATGTTAATTATTGCTGCTCTTATTATTTATAATTCTAGAATGATATACCTGTCAGTAATAAGGAGCAGGCCAAAAAAGGACTAAAGTAGAGGAAAATTAAGAAATAAACTAGTAGTGGTAATGTTGTGATGAGCAGTTTGCCAGAGGCAAGGTTGCACAGTGTTGGTAATTATGGATTCTCTGTAAAATCCATAGGTTATATCTGAACACATGATGACACTGGAATGCAGTGCCTCAAGAGAATTCTCAAGAAAACCCTTGCTTAAACTGTAAATACTTTTTTTTTTAAAGTACTTCCTTCAGGGTGGTTGGAGGATGTGAGCTGTAGAGATCTTTCCATTCCTGCTCCTTGAAATGTGTGCCTCTAATCACCTGCCCTGAGGATTTCCTTGTCGTTTGGGCCTTCGGGCTGTTCTTGCTGTAGTGGCAGCGTCCTCTGACCGGATGCCTCCTTTTCTTTCCCTCCAGTAGTTTCTTATTTCTTCAGGACAGTTATCTAACCCTTAAATCTACTGCCTGTCATTTCACACACTTTTTTTTTTTTTCAGCCCTTTTGTCAGAGTCTGCATAGGTTTTTATTTGTGAACCTTTGTAAATTCAGAAGGCACAGTTCGGTGTAACGTATTGTGGATAGGGACTTCCCTGGCGATCCAGTGGTTGAGACTGTGCTTCCAGTGTAGGGGGGCATGAGTTTGATCCCTGGCTGGGGAACTGAGGTCCTGCAAGCCACGCAGCACGGCCAAAATAAATAAATAAAAATAAAACAAAAAAAATTTATATTTATATATTGTGGTTAGTTTGCTAGAGAGTAAGTTCTGAGGTTTATAAGCAGCCCTGCAAGCCTTCAGTTTTCCTTGGTCAGGAAGATTTCCTACATGGGTAAAAAGCCCAAGGAATTTAGTGGTCTACCAGAGCCTGGGGGGCTGCAGTCCATAGGGCTGCAAAGAGTTCGACATGAGTGAAGCAGCTTAGCATGCACACACCAGAGTATTTGCATTCTTTCTTTATGTTGTTGTGA
Source organism: Oreotragus oreotragus (assembly GCA_006410675.1). Lineage (NCBI taxonomy): Eukaryota > Metazoa > Chordata > Mammalia > Artiodactyla > Bovidae > Oreotragus > Oreotragus oreotragus. Next base: position 269,349 of record SJYX01024890.1, read on the forward strand.
TGGCTGATTCTCCTCATGAGTTTCCGGGCATTTGTCAATTTAAAGAAGTCTGTAGGAATCTGAAGTAAAGCTTACACTCTGCTGGTTGTTTGACAACTGGTTTTCCAGGCCCTTGCTTTCAGCTTCCTCCATTCTTATGCCATTTAGCCATGTTATTTTTCACCAGCATCTTCATCTGCCAGAGGATGAAGGGAGCAGGTGAATTTCTTTGAGGCTCTTCCAGTACAGAATGATTTTTTGACTTTATTGTCCTTAGGCTTATGTTTAGTTACACAGTGAATGTGGGCTGACTCAAATGTCTTTGGAGAATGCTTTGGGCTCAAAAGTTATTTGATTCTTTATTACTGTGTTAGTGCTGATTTAATTATAGAAGATGTAGAGGGAAGATATAAACTGTAAATAACTGCCACCCACGACAGCAGGACACAAAACGCTTTCACAGCCCCGGTAACCTTCCTCGTGCAATTCCTTTGCAGCCACTCCCTCCCTTCCTCCTCAGCCGCTGGCAACCACTGATCTATTGTCGTCTCTGCGTTTTGTCTTTCTGAGAATGCCACATTAATGGAACCATGCAATGTATAACCTTTGAAGACTGACTTCTTTCACTGAGCATAACACCTTTGAGATACATCCAAGTGCTGCAACTAGCAATAGTTTGTTCCTTTTCATTACTGAGTAGTAGTCTGTTGTACCGATGTACCACAGTGTGTTTATTCATTCATCAGTTGAAGGCCGTTTGGGTCATTTCCAGCCACTGATGCGTATGAATAGAGTTGTTATAAACCTCTGGGTACAGTTTCTAATGGGAATATAAGCTTTCAGTTCACATGGCATGTTAGTTTCCTATGAATGCTATAACAAATTACCACACGCAAGAGAAATTTCTTTCGCCACTGCTTTAGAAATTAGAAGTCTGAGACTAGTACTGCTGGGCTGAAGTCACTGTGTCGGCAGGGTCTTGCCCCTTCCAAGGTTCTAGGGAAGAACCTCTTCCTTGCCTCTTCCAACTTCTAGAGGCCACCAGCACGCCTTGGCTTGTAACTCCTTCCTCAAATCCCTCCAACCTCTCACTTCCATCTTCTTCTCCTGTTTTGTAGTCCTGTTTCCCTCAGCCTCCCCCTTCTTTTTTCTGTTATATTCATTTGCTTGTTTTATTATTTAGATTCCACGTATAAGTGATAACATATAGTATTTGTCTTTGTCTGACATTTCACTAAGCATGATACCCTCCAGGTCCATGCATGTCCTTGCAAATGGCAGAATTTCATTCTTCTTTATGGCTTAGTGGTGTTCCACCGGAGAAGGCAATGGCAGCCCACTCCAGTGTTCTTGCCTGGAGAATCCCAGGGACTGGGGAGCCTGGTGGGCCGCAGTCCATGGGGTCGCTAAGAGTCGGATGTGACTGAGCGACTTCACTCTCACTTTTCACTTTCATGCATTGGAGAAGGAAATGGCAACCCACTCCAGTACTCTTGCCTGGAGAATCCCAGGGACGGGGGAGCCTGGTGGGCCGCAGTCCATGGGGTCGCTAAGAGTCGGACACGACTGAGTGACCTCACTTTCACTTTTCACTTTCATGCATTGGAGAAGGAAATGGCAACCCACTCCAGTGTTCTTGCCTGGAGAATCCCAGGGACGGGGGAGCCTGGTGGGCTGCCGTCTGTGGGGTCGCACAGAGTCGGACACGACTGAAGCGACTTAGCAGCAGCAGCAGCAGTGTTCCACCGTACATACGTATGTATGTGTGTGTACACGCGCGCGTGTGTGTGTGTCTCACACCTTCCTCACCCACTCTTCTGTGATGGACACTTGGGTTGCTTTCCTATCTTGCCTGTTGCAGATACTGCTGCTGTGAGCACTGGGGTGCATGTATCTATCTGAATTAGTGTTTTTGTTTTCTCCGGATATAGACGCGAGAGTGGAATCAGTCGATCCTGTGGTGACTCTGTTTTCAGTTTTTGAGGAACCTGCACGTTGCTTTCTACAGTGGCCACTTACATTCCCGTTGACAGTGTCCAGGGGCCCCTGTTCTCCACATCCTTGCCAGCATTTGTTACTTGTGGTCTTTTTGGTGATAGTCATCCGACAGGTGTGAGGTGGTAGCTCACTGTGGTCTTGATTTGCATTTCCCTGTTGATCAGTGATGTTGCACATCTTTTCATGTGTCTATATGTTTTCTTTACCAAAAAATGTCTATTCACCCTCTCATTCCATTTTTTAGTGTTTTTCTTTTTGATAATGCGTTTTATCAGCTGTTTATGTATTTTGGGTATTAACCCTTTGTCAGTCGTATCATTTGCAGGTGTTTTCTGTCATTCTGCAGGCTGTCGTCTCATGTTGCCACTGGTTTCTTTCGTTGTTCGAGAGCCTTTAAGCTTAATTAAGTCCCAGTTGTTTATGTCTGCGTTTGTTTCTTTTGCCTTAGGAAACAGATCCAAAAAACTACCTACGATTTATGTTGAAGAATGTGGTGCCTATGTTTTCAAGGAGTTTTATAGTTTCTGATCTTACATTTAGGTCTTTAATCCATTTTGAGTTTATTTTTGTATATTATGTGAAAAATGTTCTAATTATATTCTTTTACATGTTTTCTGAGTATACCAGTTATTGAAAAGTCTATCTTTTTCTATTGTATATTCTTGCCACCTTTATTGTAGGTTAACCATAAGTGTGTGGGTTTATATCTCTGTGTGGGTATTATTAGGTCACCTGTTAAGTTTATTTAGTTTTATAGGAAACCTCCAAACTCTTTTGCAGAGGAGCTATCATTTGACATCCCTACCAGTACCTTGCTGTGCCAAAATTCCTGGCTTCCTTACCAACACTTGGTATTATCTTTTTTTTTTTTTTTTGCTATTCTTGTTGGATATTTCTTTCTGGTTTTAATTTGCATTTCCCTGCTGGCTAATGATGTTGAGAATCTTTTCATGTGAAAACTTTATACGTTTTAATTTTGCTCTTTTTATTGACTTTATATGTATGAGGAGGAAAAGAGTGAACTGAATCATAGCTGAAGAAAGAACATGATAGTCTTGGAGCCAAATCTGGCCCAACAGCACTGTTATACAGTATCGTTTCACATGCTCGTAAGTTTAAGCTCAAAGTCCTTCAAGCCAGGCTTCAGCAGTACATGAACCAAGAACTTCCAGATGCACAAGCTGGATTCAGAAAAGGCAGAGGAACCAGAGATTAAATAGCCAACATTTGTTGGATCATAGCAAAAGCAAGAGAATTTCAGAAAAACATCTACTTCTGCTTCATTGACTACACTAAAGCCTTTGACTGTGTGGATCACAACAAACTGTGGAAAATTCTTTTAAGAGGTAGGAATACCAGACCACCTAGCCTGTCTCCTAAGAAACCTGTATGCAGGTCAAGAAGCAACAGTTAGAACCAGACATGGAACAACAGACTGGTTCAAACTTGAGAAAGGAATATGATAAGGTTGTATATTGTCACCCTGCTTATTTAACTTATATGCAGAGCATATGATGCAGAATGCCAGGCTGGATGAATTACAGGCTGGAATCAAGATTGCTGAGAAAAATATCACCAACCTCAGATACACAGATGATACCCTTCTAATGGCAGAAGCGAAGAGTAACTAAAGAGTCTCTCGATGAAGGTGAAAGAGGAGAGTGAAAAAGCTGACTCCAAACTCAGCATTCAACAAACTAAGATCATGACATCCATTCCCATTATTTCATGGCAAATAGGGAGAAAGTGGAAGCAGTGACAGATTTTATTTTTTTGAGCTCCAAAATCACTGAATATGGTGACTGCAGCCATGAAATAAAAGATGCTTGCTCCTTGGAGTAAAAGCTAGACAGTGTATTAAAAAGCAGAGACATCACTTTGCTGACAAAGGTTTGTATAGTCAAAGCTATGGTATTCCTAGTAGTCACGTACTGATGTGAGAGTTGGACCATAAAGAAGGCTGAGCACCAAAGAATTGACGCTTTTGAATTTTGCTGGAGAATGGGAGTCCCTTGAACCTCAAGGAGATAAAACCAGTCAATCTTAAAGGAAATCAACCCTGAATATTCATTGGAAGGACTCCAATGAATGCAGAAGCTCCAATACTTTGGCCACCTGATGCAAAGAGGAGCCAACTCATTGGAAAAGACCCTGATGCTGGGAAGGATTGAAGGCAAAAGGAGAAGGGAGTGGCAGAGGACGTGAGGGTTACATAGCACCACCTGCTCAATGGACATGAATTTGAACAAACTCTGGGGGTGGTGAAGGACAGGGATGCCTGGTGTGCTGCAGTCCATGGGGTCACAGAGAGTCAGACATGCTTAGTGACTGAACAACAGCAGTGTAATACCACATTACAAATCTCTTTTATTCCATTTAATGTATCTTCTCTCAGATTTCTTTATAAAATATTATCTGAGTTGATGATATTCTTGATTGTATTTTAAGAGGTGAATGTTATATAGCTTTCTAATGAATAATTTTAAAAATCTAAAACATGTTGATTTTTTACCTAATTATCTTTTTAAATGAAGAATCTCTACCAAACCCCGTCTCCACCATGACCCCAAGCATGAGTTTATCTTTTTCCTGCTGTCAGGCTGCAGTTCATACTGGTGTAATGCTGCTATAGATCACTTTTAGGGACATTTAATCATCATTTAGACTAGATTTGGAGTACAACTGTTTATCTTCTCCTGAAGCAGTGGTAATTTATTGTAATAAATTGTGCTAAGTTGTGTTTCGGTCCTTGATTAAGTCCAACACACTAGCTTCTGATGGGTGAGTTCTTACTGAGTTGTGAGGGGCAATTAAATGAATACTGGTAACCATTATCTGAGAATTAAAAACCTCAGTTCAGAAAGGCATGGCAGAGTGGAATAAATGAACTGATACAAAATAAACGACATATCTTTGTATTATTATGTTAGTCTAATTGTGTTCCTTTTAATATGACATTTGGGGTTTAATATAAATAAATAGCACCAAGTTTCAATCTCTGAAAATTGAAGAGCCCATTATATAACCTAAAAATGGTCATGGCTCAGAAAATGGGACTCCATGTCATTTCCTTGCTACCTGCCAGAAGAGGTATCAGTTCCCCTGCTCCAGCTGCATTCTTTGCTTATCACTGTGCTATTTATCACTCTGTTTTATAATTGCCTCTCTATCATTTCCTCTTGCATGTCTTTAGATCAGAGATTGTGTTTAGTGCCTATCGCATAGGATGTTCAGTAAGTATTCAGTGACTGAGTGTGTAATGAATAGTTGAACCTGGGTGATGTTTTGAGCTTGGAGAAGAAGAGGCCAAGGGAAGGTGTGTTAGCTGTCTGAAAATATTTAAAGGATGGACATGTAAGAGGAAGCTGGTCTCACCCTACACCGCTTTGGACGGCAGAATTACGAGAAGTGGATGGCGGTCACAAAGTGAAACGTGCTTGGGCTCAGTGTGGAAAGAGTTTTCAGACAGGAGAGCCGTTGAGCAATAGCACGAGTGCCTGGGAAAACCAGGATCATTTCATCACTGAGGTTATTCAGAAGGCGGCAAGATACAACGATAAAGAGGGATTCACACTCAGTGGGGCCTCTCAGGACTCTTCCTTCTCTGAGTAACTTCATTGAGTAGCCTAGGGAACGGTCTCAGGGAGATTATTCTTTAATAAGGGAGAGGAGATGTCTTCAGGTGGCAAAGGAAAAAGTTTGTTAGGAATGGCTTGGCTGCAGTATTCAGGGTGGTACATGGATTGAGGCAGAAAGGCACGTTGGGCTTGCTTCAGCGATGACCTCAAACGCAGAGCCAAAAATTTGGGGAATATTTGGCAGCCGATGAAAGTTACAGAGGATTCCCATTACTCTGTTAGCATCATGAGAGTATCCCCAGTACTTAGAACAGTAGTTGACACATAGTACATGCTCAATAAATGTTTGTTGAAGGAGTTTGTCAAAAGATCAGAGCCATGATTTAGCATAATCAGTCTGTAGTTTGAGAAGGAGGTAAGGAGAGCCTGATGCCCATCTTGGGCATGGGCTTGACTAGCTTGGTCAGGTGGGCAGAGATGGGCAAGAGGGAAGAGTGATTCTCTTGAACTTCAGTCTGGTAACCGGAAACGGCAGTGAAATCACAGAAATAGGGCAGTTCCTTGCAGTTCTTGCGTAAGCAGAAGGTGAGGCTTGTTCTGGACGCGCTTTAGTAATGATGCTGGGTTGACAGTCTCCATCCACTCCTCTCACTGCGTCTTGCACACAGCTGTCACTCGCTCACCATTTATTTCCATGGTGCTCACGGTTCCCACGTGACTTGGGAAGTCTAGGTCTCTAGAGAGAATCAGCTGTCATGATGACAGTAAGTGCCTGGTAGGACTTACTTCCTGTAGATTCAGTAAGACACGCCCCTCACACGCTTTTCCTCTTCACTCATAAGGTGTGTTTGATGTGTTAGCTATAATAGTGTGTAAATTAGCAGACTGTTTTGAGCAATTCTCTGCTTTTTTCTGTCTTGGAAAAGCTAAGTGAAACTGTACTTTCTTGTGTTTTGGACACCCTGAAGCTCCTCTCCCTGGACATGTGGTGTTGTGGAAAGAAGCTGTCTCTGCAAACCCAGCTCCAGGGGCCTCTGCTTAGCTGCTGCTCTGCCTGGTCTCCAGAGATGGGGTCTGTGACCTGCCATCTGTGGGCGTCTGCCCCGGATGGCCAAGGAGGCCGGGGCTCATTCCAGGACCTGTGCCTCTCACGCCTTTAACTGTGCAGAAAGAACACCCTTTAGTGTCAGGATAAGTTTCTGTCAGAATACCCAAGTGTCGACCACACTTCTCCTTTATTAAAAAGTGATCTGCAAACTCTGTGGTTGTCTCATTATGTGTGCCATTTAGTATTTCTCTGTGAGAGAAGAGGCAACCACTTTTCTTAGGAAGACGAATGGGTTTCGAAATGCAAAGATCAACAAGTAGAAGCTGGTTCCCTGCTGTAGTAGCCTGCTTCCAAGTTTATACCACTTTAGGAAAGCAGCTGAGTCTGGGAGGCTTTGTGTTTCCTCACTTCCTTTTCTCCTTGACTTTGGTCACACAGGGTTCACACAGAGCGGAATTCCCCCCNATTATGAAATACTGAATACAATTCCCTGTGCAGTGGGAACTTATTGTTTATCTGTTTTAAATACAGTAGTTTGTATCCCAAATTCCTAATTCCCTCACATGCTTTCCCCTCTGGTAACCATATGTTTATACCTGTCTCTTATACACATCTAGATGTGTATAAGAGACAGGCTCCACACCCCACCCCCCACCCCCCGCCCCAGGTCTCCTGCAGAGAGCTGCTTCTTGGGCTTTCTGCATCTGGGTGGGGAGTTTAATTAATTATGTGGTCAAATGAAAGGCATTTACTTCAGATCTTCCGTATGAAATTGCAACAGACTTTAGATGTCCAGTTAGCTTATTCAGTGGGTCACTTAATTCTGTATGACTTTTAAAACATTCTGACGAATTCAGGCACAACAAAGTTGGTGCCTTTTTCAGCTGTTTTTCAGCACTGCTATAAATGGCCGTTTTCTCTTCTAAACCATTGAAGTCCATTTCACTCAACATTTCCTCTTCACCTTTAGACTTACCTTGACAGTGTCTAAGGCAGCCCGAGTAGTGTTTCACCGAAAAAGAGAAACAGTTACGGCTGTAGGAGTTGAGGGGAAGAAGTTGTTTTATTGCCGCTGTTTGCCGACTTATCTTCAAATGTCTAAGGGAACTTTTGTGCCCATGGTGCCAGCTGGCCGCTGGCCTCTGCAGAATTAGCGTTGCCTGGCTACATTCTATATGTGATAACTGATCTGTGTCCACTTTGCCTTGACTGTAAGGAGGTTTTGAGGTGTGTGTGTCTGGGGCATTTTAAAAGGAAATGAAAACCAAACTCTTTCTTGCCCTGTCCTCATGGCTGTGGGATGTGGGCATTTGGAACCAAGCTCTTTCTTGCCCTATGCTCATGGCTGTGGGATCAGGGCATTTGGAATCCTCTAGAATCTCAGCCTGGGCAGAGCAGGGCTTCTCTTGCTGTTACCTGCTGGATTCGCTACACAGTTGACCTCAGGAAAGGGGGGAGAATCCTGAATGCTGGGTGGAAAGGGGGTCGCAGGCCATTTTATTCTTCAGAATTTACTTCTGACCTTGTGGGAAGGCAGTCTGGGGCCCTCAAAATTTGCCGTGTAAGGGAAGAAATGGAGATTGACTCGAGCGTTCTTTCTTAAGAGCTCAGAACAAGTTGCTGTAAGACAGGCTCTGTGTTCAGCCCACTGGGGAGGTCTGCTCGCCTCCTGGAGAATGCCAGATCCTGTTGAGAATCTAATGTTGTACAAGAAACTGGAGAGTTCGGGCAAGATTCTGAGAAAGCTGAGAAGCCATGGTCTCTCCAGGGCGCCCCAAGCACTGTCTTCTCTCCCCTAGGAGTGTTACCTCAGTCCCCTTCCTTGAAGGGATATCATTGACATTACCTCGGGCATCCCCTGACTTAGATTGAGGGCTTATTCTGAGTGGGTCACGTGCTGCTGTGTGCTCGATGACATCTCACGCCCATTTTGCTTTGCAGAATGGCTAAGAGTTTGGGCCCAGGAGTGAGTCAGACCTGGGATGGAGTTCTGACTCTGTCTTTACTAGCTTCAGGTCTGGCTGCTTGTTTCAGCTAAAATTATACCTGTTTCCTTGGGTTTGGGAGGGCATTCTCTCACTCATCAGAGCAGAGGGAGGCCTGGTAAGTGCCTGACAGCAGTTCCCCAGGGCTGGGGAGGCCTGGGGGCACCCCAAAGCTTGCCAACTCACATAGAGCAAGGGGTGAGCATCTCCCCGGATGTCTGCCATTTATTATAATAACTGTTGAGCATACCGTGTCTGGAATTCTCCTAGTCTCTGGCTTAATCCTTCCAATCACACTGCAGGGCCAGTGTCACTAAGTAGCCACGCTTCCCATCTTCTCAGTGGTGGGCCTGGACGAGAGCCCAGGCTCCTGTCGCAGGCTTGGAAGGCTCAGCCTTGGCACCTTGCAGCTCTTTAGTGTTCCCACTTCAGCCTGGTTCAAATGTGGTCTCCTTAGGATTGTCGCTGCCTTGCCTGCGGATCCTGGGGCTGTCAAGATGTCGTTTTGCTGTGCCAAGGAGAAGCAGCTGCTGGGTTCGGTCTCTTACCCGCTCTTTAAAGGCAGTCCTTCGGTGTGGCGACTTCCAAGTGGCTGCTATCAAGTGGATTCCTGTTATTCTTGGGTTTGTAATCGACAGCGCCATCCTATAACAGGAGACCTGTTGTTTCTGAATTTCTTTCCGTTCTCTTAACATTCACTCTTACAAATGTCAGGGGTTCTTGAAAGCAGGAAATACTCCATTCTTTTTCCAAGTGGCTGCATAACTGATCCTTGTAAGAAGACCCAAAAATATTAGGCGACAGCTTTTCTGCTAAAACATTAGGATAACACATCCTTAACATACTGCTTCTCTACTTTTTAAGGAAGAAAATTTCTTTTATGTATTTTCTTGGTGGCTAAATGTAACCGTGCCCCCACCCCACCCCCTGCCTGTGTTTTTGTGACTATTCATGGGCTTTGGCATATCATTGAAATCTGATAATTGACTTTGGAGTAGCAAATCACACCTCTAACCTGTCAGTCCTTCCCCATCCTGAAGCTTCTCCCAGCCTTTTCTCTTTCCTCTGTGAAGGAAAGGTCTTTTTTGGGAAGCATTTTGGGACCAGGAGGACAAAAATCAAGAAATGCTGAAATATCCTGTTTTAACCAACTCCCCCTTTAATTTTTTGAAAAATCGTTGGTAGACATTAACAGATTTCTTCCATGCTGTGTCACGAACATCGCATTTCGCAGCTACCATGTGACCGGAAGATTCTCCCAGTTAAATTATTCTGGTTTGAAATAATATAAATCTTCATTTAGTGGGTTATCCAGCCACTTCTTCCAATTAAAAAAAAAAATTCAAAAAGTTAAGCATTTCCCTACCAATGAAATCAGTGTTATGTTTCTCTCCATTAAATAAGTGCTCATTATTAGAAAAGAGAATGCATGTTTTTCTGTCAGGTGTCCGTGTCTGTTAAGTCACTTCAGTTGTGTTCGACTCTTTGTGACCCTGTGGGCTGTGATGAATAGTGTGTATTTATACATGTCTTTTGGTAAATACGGTTAAGAATTCTTGAACTGCTAGCCATAGGGTGTGCATATATGAATTTTTAATAAATACTGTTAAAGAGAATTCAGAAGGATAGAAAGGGATCGCAAAGGAAGTAAAAGCCAGCCACAGTTTCACTGAACTCTCCAATCCTGTTTAGACATAACCCACTCTTTGTTCTGTGGAAACCTTTCAGATTTATTTCTCTGCTCAGAGCTATACGCCTCACATATAAAAACTGTTCATTTGCTTTAAAAAAAAACTTTCACAACACATTGTAAATATTTTTCCATGCCACTGAATGTAGAATATGGTAACTTTTTATTTTGTGTTGGGTGCATGGGTGTGTACTTTATAGTGATTGCATATGTTTATACTGATTTTCAAATTGAGCCTTCCCAAAGGAAAAAAGAACAGTTGGGTGCATAAAGTCTGCCAGGCGGTGTGCCCCGCACTCATACAGGAATCACCGCATCAGATCCTCACTTCATCCGGCCATGCGCACTGGCCTCCTCTTACTTTCGGACTTTATGCTTTACAACTTATTTTTCATACAGAAACCTGAATAATCTTTCAGGAATGCAAATGAGATCATATTGCTCCCCTGCTAAAAACCCTCCAGTAGCTTCTCATTTCACTTTAGCTAAAAGCCAAACGCCTAACCAAGATCTGCCCCATCCATGTCCCCAGCCTCCCCCGGCAGCCACGTTGGCCCCATCTTGCTATTCATTAAACAGGACAGATCTGTTTCAACCGTAGGGTCTTTACACTGCTTTCTAGTTCCTCTGCCTTGGGACACTGGGTGACGGGCTTTCCTTCCTTTCAGATCCCAGTGCAAATTGAATTCAAGGGACGTGAACCCCAGAATACATGTACTTGGTAGGAAAACTTTAAAAAACCTAGCCAAGGGGCTTCCCCGGTGACTCAGTGGTAAAGAATTAGCCTGCCAGTGCAGGAGACAGAAGTTCAATCCCTGATCCGGGAAGATCCCACATGCCTCAGAGCACCTAAGCACATGTGCCACAACTATCAAGCTTGCGCTCTGGAGCCCGGGAGCTGCAACTACTGAAGCCCTTGCTCCTAGAGATTATGCTCCCCAGCAAGAGAGGCCACAACAGTGAGATGCCTGCGCAGCAGTGGAGAGCCAATATGGCCAAAAATAAGTACAAGCAATAAATAAAATTAAAAATCTAGCAAAATGTAGGCTAGAGCATGTCACCTTATAAATTCCACTACTGACTCCACATTTTAGTGGTTCTTTTCATTTCATTTAGTCCATTTATTTTTCTTTTGACAGAATATCTGCTCTATGCCAGCTCTGTTGTACTGGAGTTTGGTGGGGTTATAGCATGAAAAAAAAAAAAAAGACAGTCATGATTCTTGCCTTTATGGGGTCCTTTGGGGTCATTAATCCTGCTGTGGAGAAGGCTGCCTGGTGGAATGATTCAGAACTCAAGTTCTGGAGTCAGACTGAAAGTGAAAGTGGTTCAATCATGTCTGACTCTTTGCAACCCCAGGGACTATACGTTCTATGGGATTCTCCAGGCCAGAATACTGGAGTGGGTAGCCGTTCCCTTCTCCAGGGGATCTTCCCAACCCAGGGATCAAACTCAGGTCTCCCACATTGCAGGCAGATTCTTTACCAGCTGTGCCACAAGGAAAGCCCAAGAATGCTGGAGTGAGTAGCCTATCCTTTCTCCAGCAGCTCTTCCCAACCCAGGAATCAAACTGGGGTCTCCTGAATCGCAGGCAGTTTCTTTACCAACTGAATCTCTCAGGGAAGACTAGGGGGATTCAAAAGTGTTGGTCCCGCCCCTTGTAAGTGTTATAACCGTGTTTCATTCTGCATCCCAGGTTTCCCATCAGTATTATCTGTTTCTGCATGACAAAGCTCACAAACCTCCTCACAGTGTAGAGGCTTCAAACAACAACCATCACGTCACAGTGTCTGTGGGCCAGGAATTGAGAAGTGGGTTCGCTGGCTGGGTCTGGCTTGTGGTCTTCAGTGAGACTGCAGGCTGGACGTCAGTTGGGGCTGCAGCCATCTGACAGCTGGACTGGGGCTGGTGGGGGAGGGGGGTCGCTTCCAAGGAGGCTCCCTCACAGGGCTGGCAGGGTGATGCCGAGTGTTGGCGAGAGGCTTCAGCTTTTCGCCACATGGCCCTCTCCACAGGCTACCTGAGTGGCCGCAGAGCAGGCAGTCCCAGAGACCACAAGGCCAAAACCAAAACCACTGTGTCCTTTAGGACCTGGCTGCAGAAGCCACGCTGTCATTTCTGCCGTATCCTGTCGGTTATACTGGCCAGCCTTCTTCAGTAAGGGAGGGGACTAAGGTTTGCCAGCAAAGGTCCATCTAGTCAAAGCTATGGTTTTTCCAGTAGTCATGTATGGATGTGAGACTTGGACTCTAAAGAAAGCTGAGAGCCAAAGAATTGATGTTTTTGAACTGTGTTGGAGAAGACTCTTCAGAGTCCCTTGGACTGCAAGGAGATCCAACCAGTCCACCCTAAAGGAAATCAGTCCTGAATATTCACTGGAAGGACTGGTGCTGAAGCTGAAACTCCAATACTTTGGCTACCTGATGCGAAGAACTGAGTTATTTGGAAAGACCCTGATGCTGGGAAAGATTGAAGGTGGGAGGAGAAGGGGACGACAGAGGATGAGATGGTTGGATGGCATCACCGACTCGATGGAGATGGATTTGAACGAGCTTTGGGAGTTGGTGGTGGACAGGGAGGCCTGGTGTGCTACAGTCCACGGGGTTGCAAAGAGTCGGACATGACTGAGCCACTGAACTGAACTGAAGGTGCAGTGGGAATCACCGGGGACCACGTTGGATGCTGACTGCTATACCGGCCCTGCAGTGACCATCCTAACGGTACTCGCATCCTTGGGTTATAGTGAGGATTAAATGAGATTATACGGGTCAAGTGAAAGAGGAAGACTCCCAGGACACAGCAGGCACTGCAGGCGTCTCACTTGTGACTGTGTGTTGTCATTCACCACCACCACTACCTCCTCTGCTCACCCACGTGAGAAGCGGCCCTAACATAATGGGCTTGGGGGGAGGGCAGGAAGAGGAGACATTTAAGCCGAGACTGGGCCAGGGGGCAGGCTTCGGGGCAGTAAGAACTTTCCAGGCCAAGGGGCAGCACATGCGAAGGTCCTGAGTGGGCAGGCTGCTGAACGGGGAAGGGAGACTGGGCACGACAGGGCAGAGAGCAGGTCGCACCCAGCTGCAGAGGCCAGGATGCGGCTGTCAGCGTGCTCTTTAGGGAGAGTTTCTTCTCTAGAACAGCTGCGTTTATCCAGAAGGTAGCAGAGAAATAAGAGCTGAACTTTCTGGATTGCGTTTATCCTGCAAAGGGAGGTTTTTGTGTACCATGCATCTCCCCAGAGCGCTTTGTTTTCCTTCTGGAGGAATGTATCCAGGTCTTCTGTTTCAGACTAAACTCTGTGGCTGATCTTTCTACGTGTCAAAGGTTCCCTCATTAGAGGGTCTGGGCTTTTTGTCTCAACGATGTATTTGGTTTACTTAGCAGGATCAGATTCCTGTCCTAGTGAATGTGTGCAAAAACCTTGGAAAGCTCTACAGATTTTGCATCCCTTGTGCTTGTATGTGTAGGGCCAGACATTTTGTGTTCTGTGTTCCCACCACCTTGTGTGGATTAATTTAATCATTTCAGGAGATAACAGGTAGTATGGCAAAAACCACCACAATATTGTAAATTAGCCTTCAATTAAAATAAAAAATAAAAAGAGCCAGGTAGGGTTTGTGGTGTGCTTGGGGCCTGCCTCCAAAGACTGAATTTCCCCTACCCGTGTTCTTTGTGGTCAGAGTTGCCCATATTCAGAATTTGTTACCTTGCCAAGATGATTGTTTATTCTTTGTTTGTTTATTAAATATAAACAATATGCTTCTCTTTGGATTTTGTAGGCCTTTTTGAAATTGTACGCAGACATTTGTATATTCACGGGGCCTGTGTGTGTGTGTGTGTGTGTGAAGGCCTTTATTGCTTTCTCAGGGCAGTTGTTAGAGATGCGTGGAGAGGCTTTGCTGCAGTCATGATAGTGCTGCAGCCGGCAGCCCGGGCCACCTGGGTACTGCTCACCTGCTTCTCTGCCGAGTTCTCTCAGGAGGAGGGAGCACTGCACGCACGTGTGGCAGGATGGAAATCACATCTACCTGGTAGATGTGGCCATGCCATGGTCTATATTCTAGTCGCCATTCACAACCACTGAACGCTGTTGGCAGTTTTTGTCCCCGGGATCATCTTCATAATCCATTTTTGTATGTTATTATTTCCTCAGGATAAGTTTTCTAGAAGTGGGATTTCTGCATCAAAAGAATGGGTGCTTTTAAAGGCTTTGGAGACACCCTTGGGAGTGCTGCCTGGAAGATGTGTCCAGTAGAACAGCCTACCTGTGCGCTGACAATAACAGAGCAGTGTTTATTTCTCTTTATGGAGGAGGAAGTTCACATCGCTTTGTGGTGTGCAGCCGTAATTCCACCCGACAGCCCTTGTGTTTCTGATCTGTCTCTTAAGCCCCCAAGAGCCCCCCTTTTTTTTCTTTCTTTCTTTCTTTCTTCTTTTTTATACCATAGCTTAATGCTTTAACAAATGTTGAGATTTTTGAAAGCGTTCTAAATCTAGTAGGGCATCATAGTTTGGCACATTTTCCAAATCCTGGCACGGGCCAAAAAAGTCAGTCCTATGCAGACGCTTGGTGGGGGAAAAAAAAAAAAACAACAACCCTTATCAGCAGAGTTAGGTACGGAGACGTCACAGGGACCGGGTGCTGGTCGCCTGATGAGCGCTTCTCCGAGGAGAGCAAAGCCAAAGCAGAGAACTGGGCGAATTCATCAGAGCGTATCTGGCAGCACGGAGACCAAGTGGGTGCGGGTCCTCGCCCACGACAAGTTTCCCAGGGTTGCCGAGAAAGGGCTGCCGGGCAGGGGCTTCCGGTGCGTTGGTGCGCGCCGAGGAATGCGGCCGTGGCCGGGCACTGCACACGCGCACGCCCGCCGAGCACACTTGCCCTCCCGCCGGCGCCCCCCACCGCCCGCTCCTCCCCATCAGGCCGGAGCGCCAGCGCCCGCGCCGAAGGCGGGTCTGGCCAGGCGGGACCGTTGGCTCAGGGAGAGAAGGGTGATCCAGACAGAGTCTGGAGAAGGACCTGGAGGAAAGAAGGGGGAAGCGGTGGTGAGCGGCCGCCCAGCCCGCGGGGCCTTCCGGCAGGACGCGGGAGGGCCGCATAGGTGGGCGCCCCCGGCGGCTGTGTCGGCCGCAGCTCGTCAGGGCGCAGCGGAGAGTGAGCCCTGTGGCTGTCAAGAGGCAGACAGGCAGGCAGGCAGGCGCTTTCAGGGTGGTGGTGGTGGTGGTTGCGTTAATGGGTTCTCCCAAACCTGGCCTTCGCACTGTGGTCCTGTCCTTTCCGCCTGTGACCATGGCAACGTCTCCGCAGGTGTCGCCCTGGACCATTCCCTCATCCCCGGTCCCGCATCTGAGGTGGTAGCAAAAGCTCCGAGAACTCCTAGAATAAATCTTAGAAGAATCCTAGCGTCCTAGAATAAAGGCTGAGAGCAAGCAAACACCACCCTGGCCGCTCACCACCACCACCGCCGCCTCTGTTGGGAAAAGTTCTCCGCCTTCCGGCCGGGTCTGTTTCCCCTCCGTGCCTGCTGGCCTACTGTCAGAAACACCCTTCTGCAGACAGCCGAGTCAGCCCTTTTCACTTCCCAGTTTTCGTCCTCCGCTGGGTGCCCACCTCAGAAGGGAGTCCCCAGTCTCCCTGCACCGCCTGTGGGCCCTGTGTGGTCTGGGCCTGGTCTCCCGCGCAGACCCCCGCTCCCGTCCCTCCCTCTGCCCACCG
This sequence comes from Oreotragus oreotragus, assembly GCA_006410675.1. Lineage (NCBI taxonomy): Eukaryota > Metazoa > Chordata > Mammalia > Artiodactyla > Bovidae > Oreotragus > Oreotragus oreotragus. The sequence continues at coordinate 285,343 of SJYX01024890.1, forward strand.
CGGTGCTCTGCCCTGCCGGTGCCTGCCTCCCAGCCCTGCTCTGCCCACTGCTGGGTACTGGTACCCCAGCTCTGGTTACTGGCCTTTCAGATTATGCAGGCCCAGCTCACATGGCACCTTTAGGAAAGACCTTCCCCGGCAACCTAGCCAGAGTACCCATCCCGGCAGAGTGCCCACGCCAGCACCAGCTCTTTCTCCCCCTTTAATGTCTTCCCAGCTCATGCCATCTGAACTCAGCCTTGTTTGTTTATGGAAATGGTTGTGTGTACTAAGTCCCTTCAGTTGTGTCAAACTTGTTGCGACCCCATAGACTATAACCCGCCAGGCCCCTCTGTCCATGGGATTCTCCAGGCAAGAATACTGGAGTGGTTGCTATGCCCACTCCAGAGGATCTTCCCGACCCAGGGATCGAACCCTTGCCTCTTACGTCTCCTGTACTGGCAGACGGGTTATTTACCCCTGGCGCCACCGGGGAAGGCAATGGCACCCCACCCCAGTACTCTTGCCTGGAAAATCCAATGGACGGAGTAGCCTGGTGGGCTGCAGTCCATGGGGTCGCTAACAGTCAGACAGACTGAGCGACTTCACTTTCACTTTTCTCTTTCATGCATTGGAGAAGGAAATGGCAACCCACTCCAGTATTCTTGCCTGGAGAATCCCAGGGATGGGGGAGCCTGGTGGGCTGCCGTCTGTGGGGTCACACAGAGTCGGACACGACTGAAGTGACTTAGCAGCAGCAGCAGCAGCCACCGGGATCTCCCAGCTGTCTATATATAATGCAGAGGACCCCTTCATAATCCAACCTTTTGTTTGGCTACACTGCACGGCTTGTGGGATCTTAGTTCCCCAACCAGGGACCCTGCAGTGAGAGCACGGCGTGTTAACCAGGGAAGTCTTCCATAGCCCTGTTCTTCTAAAGGCTTGCTTGGCCTCAGAATGCCCTGGAGAGTCTGACCTCATGAAGGAATACTGAGTTTTAGTTGTGAAAGAGTTGCAGTTTGTCTGAGAAACTCATTTGCTTATTCCAACCAGCCACAGAACAGCCCTCCAAAATAAAGTGCACATCCATCCATCCCCACCCGCCCTCTACACGCAGAACAGGAGTCATCACTCCCAAATGAGCAAAGGAAATTTTCACAGGAAAAGAAACAATTAAAATTCAGCCCCCTAACATGTTAAATTTAGTCTTCAAAATTTAGACAGAGGGCAGTACTGGAGCAAAGGTCTTGGTTTATTTAGAAAGTGAATTAGAAGAAAATGATTAAGTGGAACCTATAGATTAAAGGAGAGATAACCACAGTACATGGAGCTTATTAAGATCTGAACTCAAGCAAACTATAAAAATTGGAGTGGTGGAAATGCATTTATGAGCTGATTGGGGAAATTTGAACTTTGAATATTGGATGATATTTAAGGTTTACTGTTAATTTTTAGGTCTTATAAACAAAAGGATCATTATGTTTAAAATTAGACTTTATCTTCTAGAAGCATGTATTAAAATAATTATGAATGAATGGAATTATATAGTATCAGATATATGCTTCAAAATTATTTGGGCCAGAGGAGTGGGCCAGGGTCTAAGTGAAAGATGATCAGCTGTGCGTCAATACCTTCTGGAGCCAGGAAGGGCAGGACATGGGGACATGGAGTATGTGGACTGCCCAGAGATTCTGATACGCTTCTGCTTTGAGATACAGTTTTTAAACTCCCATAATGCCTTTTTTTTTTTTTAACTGTGAGATTTTTACCCCCAAACCCTGCATTTTTGCTTGTAGCAGTCTGCTGGTGCTGAGTCACTGCTTCTCTCAGTTTATCTCTTAACATGGGAATATTTCCCTGTTCCCTTCGTTCATGTGTACAACTGTCAGAGCCCATAGCCTCCTCTCTCTGTTTCCTCTTTGAGAGAAAGGTTTACTCGGCGGCCTCATTGGTGAACCTGTGAACTGCTTTATGATTTGCCGAGCGGACCGCTTCCTGGGAGGCTTGGTGTGAGCCAGCATGTAGCAGCAGCCGGCGGACGACTTCCATTTTGGGAGCAGAGCCTCTGGGATAGAGTCCGCCACGACTCTCGCTGTGTGTCCTTCCTCTGATGGGGATGGAGGAAAGGCTGCACCAAGTATCAGGAACGGGAAGGCCTCCCCTGGCGGTCACTCTGCACCCAGTCGAGGCCGAGAGTCCCTCTGGGGGCCCCAGAGCCCCTCTTGCATCAGCCCTGACTTGTACCAGCTGGGGGGCTGAGGGGGTTGTTATTGGTTACAGCCAGTGAAGAAGAAAGGCAGTGACTTAGGTGGTGGCCAGGAGTGTCTGACCTGTGCACAGCTGTGTTCCTGGCACAGAGCAGGATCTGTGAAAGGAAGGACTTAGTGCGTCTTTCCAAAGCCCTGGGGTACTTATCTTTAATAGGCCCTCTTGTTGTTGGGTCATTGGGAAAATTAAACTCTCTACAAGGAACCTACCTTAGAGCATTTGGAAGGAGTTAGGTGCACATCATTAGGGAATGGCTAAATAAATTATGGCCGTGGTTCTGTGTAACATTCTGCAGCTGTTAAAGAGATTGAGGCAGCTTTACATAGACATGGAGAGACGTTCAAAGCATTCAGTAGAAAAGCAAGTGTAATATGGACTACAATCCCATTCATACCACAGGGGAAAGTGTGGGTCTGAACATGTGTAGAAAAAAGTCTGCTGATGGTGGTTATGTCCTGGGAGTGGAATGGGTGCAGGAGTATGCTATGGAGAAGGGAAGGGGCATTTTTCCCTCGTTATTTCACATGCATCTGAAGTTGGCATAGAAGAGGAAGCAGTAAAGGGGAAGAAACAGAACAGTGCTTGTTACATAGCTCAGCAAACTGTAACTTTTATGAAGGGTAGTTATAAAGTTATTAAAGGATAGAGGTCAGTGACAGAGAAAAAAAATCTGACCAGTTTTGGTTTAACTTTTCTAGAATGCAACTTCTTTAGCTTCTTAAAATACAACCAGTCTTTAATTTGGAAAGCTAAACTGTGGACCTAGTCAGGTTTATTGATGTAAAATGTCCATATAGTGTAAAACTTACTCTTCAGGGTACAGTTATGTGGACTGTGACGAACGCGTGCAGTTGTGAAATTTCCGCCTCATTCAAGACGCAGAGCCCCGCCCTCATCCCCCACATCCCCAAGCACTGCTCCTCTGGAGTCGTCCCTACCCTGCACCCTCCTCAGCTCCCGGTGAGATTGCTGTCCTTATATGTACAGGGCATCATATAGCAGTCATATAGTATATGGCCTTTGGAGCCTGGCTTCTTTCACTTGGCGTCATTCATTGTGAGTCATTCTCGGTGGTGCCTGTTATGCGAGTCCCTCCCTTTATGTCTCTGAGTGGTATCCCTTTGTGTGAGCGTGTTACTGCTCGTGTGTATCCAGTCACCAGTTGAAGGACAGTGCTCCAGCCTTTTAGAGCACAGACTTCTGGCTTTTGCTCTTAGCTTAATTTCTATGAATTTTGCATCCTTAAAAAAAAAAAAAAACCACACCCTAGAAGATTGCTGAGCTTTGATAATATAGGCTGTTACTTCAGACTCCTCAGATGAGAAGAGCTGCATTAAATACAAATTATTTGGAGATTTTAATTTTTTGTTTATTTGACACATGTAGTGTTGACTGTGTGCCAGGCACTGCTCTAAATATTGCTTTACAAATATTTACAAAGTGCTGAGAACAGTCGTTGGCACATGGTGAGTGCCACATACGTATTTGTTAAATAAATAAATAAAACTGAAAGTTGCCAGATAACCTGCATCTTATACAGAAGAGCTGTGGGATTGGGACGGCGAGGCAGGAGACCGGGATTGCAGGGCCTAGCAGTGTCCCTGCCCCAGATAGAGTTGCGGTGGGGATCATCGACTCTGGGTCTCACTAACATGAAATCAGGGTCCCAACCTGAACCCTCCTGAAAAGGACAGAGAATATCTTACTAGACTAATAGTAAAGTCTGATCGTTTGTGAAAGTAATCTGTTAGGAGATACCCTGTAAAGTGCGGCCCTCACCTCCTATTGTGGAGCACAGAGTGCACCGTAGTGGCATCTGTTAGAAGTGTGCTAAAGTCAGGCACCGCATGGGGGCACGCCCTTAAAAAGTGAGATTGGGGGCATGCCCTTAAAAAGTGAGATTGGGGGCACGCCCTTAAAAAGTGAGATTGGGGGCACGCCCTTAAAAAGTGAGACTGGGAAAAACTAGCGGCGTGGGCGTGGAGGTGAGTACGGGCAGCTGGAATGCCAGTGTGTGCTCTGGGCTTGAGGGGACAAACCTAGAGCCCTCTCATTCTATTCTTTCAACAAATCATGCAGATGTCAGAATATAGGAACATTTGTTCTTTCTTAAGCACTGTGACATATTCATGGTACATCAACCAGTGCTAGACTTTTGAAATGCTGCAGATATCTTCACTCAGAATCATGTGTGCTTATGAGGAAAAAAAAAAAAATCTGTAAAGAAAATACCATTGATCTTTCTCCTTCAAAAATTAGTATTAAAAATGCTGCCTGATAATTACTCTAGGGAGTGCAGTTTTAACATTTTAGTTGTGATTCTCTTGAAGCAAAATGTACATGCCCTATAGATTTGAAACGGATACTTCCAAACAGTTCTTGCTGTGACTGTCTGGATTTAAGTGGTTTGTATCAGAATGTCAGGCTGGTTGGGCTTCCCAGGCGGCACAGTGATAAAGAATCCTCCTGCCAGTGCAGGAGATGCAGGACACTTGGGTTCGACCCCTGAGTCAGGGGGATCTCCTGAAGGAGGAAATGACAACCCACTCCAGTATTTCTTGCCTGGAGAATTCCACGGACAGAGGAGCCTGGCGGGCTACAGTCCATGGGGTCGCAAAGAGTCAGACACAGGCACACGGTTGGCCCTTCTGCACCTTTGGGAGATATCTCCCATTGTAATAATTTCCCCTTAAGGATTTTCATTCCCGAGTATGTTCAGTGATTCATTTGCCAGGTATTTATTGTTTCTTTATAGGAGCACAAGGCATTGTGCTAGAGCTGTGGGAGATTCAAAGATGGTCCTGCTTTTCAGGAACCAAGTTGAGCAGATGAAACACCCAAGCATTTAATTCAAATGCTAGGCATGATTTAGTTCCCATTAAGAGTGCAGGTGAGATTTATTGTTTCTTTATAGGAGCACAAGGCATTGTGCTAGAGCTGTGGGAGATTCAAAGATGGTCCTGCTTTTCAGGAACCAAGTTGAGCAGATGAAACACCCAAGCATTTAATTCAAATGCTAGGCATGATTTAGTTCCCATTAAGAGTGCAGGTGAGAAGAATTACAGTGGTCCAGAGGAAGGAGAGCCTGCCACTCTCTAGGGTGATAGGTCAGGGAGAGATTTGGGAGTGGTATTGTCTGGTGGGAGGAGATGAGGAGAGAGAGCTTTGGGGCATATGCGGAGGCTGGGAATAAAGAGGTGGGATTTCACTACAGCCCAGGTACCACTGTTGAAAGGAGTTAAGGGTACAGGACGAAAACACAGCTTCTGGGCAGAGTGTATGTCAAGCGCCCGAGGAAAGGAAAATACAAGGCCTGTAAGGATTAGGTTGTGATCCAACTCTGCTCACCCTCCAGGTTTTATTGTTGAAGGATCTGGGATGGGACGGCATAATGTCTTAGGACTTGAGGGAAATTTAGCATCGCCTGCAAGCACAGATACAAGGGTGACTTTCACTGGTGATGTGACAGGTTAACTGTTCTGAAAATCCACCTGATAAAAATGCTTAGACACAATGCTTAAATAGATGACATCTTTTAGTAACTTGCAAGAAAAGGGGGAACTCCTCAAGGCCTAAAAAATAATGGACAAACTGAAAATTAGAGGTGCAAGCTGAAACCACAGCTGTCTTGGCGTCATTTGCTGTTTTCAGTAATCAAGAGGTCTTCTCACACCCCCACCCCCAGATAGTTTTATTGAGGTATAATTGACCTATCAGTTCAGTTCAGTTGCTCAGTCGTGTCCAACTCTTTGTGACCCCATGAATCGCAGCACACCAGGCCTCCCTGTCCATCACCAACTCCCGGATTTCACTCAAATTCACGTCCCTCGAGTCGGTGATGCCATCCAGCCATCTCATCTTCGGTCGTCCCCTTCTCCTCCTGCCCTCAATCCCTCCCAGCATCAGAGTCTTTTCTAATGAGTCAACTCTTCACATGAGGTGGCCAAAGTATTGGAGTTTCAGCTTTAGCATCAGTCCTTCCAATGAACACCCAGGACTGATCTCCTTTAGAATGGACTGGTTGGATCTCCTTGCAGTCCAAGGGACTCTCAAGAGTCTTCTCCAACACCACAGTTCAAAAGCATCAATTCTTCAGCACTCAGCCTTCTTCACAGTCCAACTCTCACATCCATACATGACCACTGGAAAAACCATAGCCTTGACTAGACAGACC
>SJYX01024890.1:294154-304237 GCA_006410675.1 Oreotragus oreotragus
TCCAGTTTGTGCTTCTTCCAGCCCAGTGTTTCTCATGATGTACTCTGCATATAAGTTAAATAAGCAGGGTGACAATATATAGCCTTGACGTACTCCTTTCCCTATTTGGAACCAGTCTGTTGTTCCATGTCCAGTTCTAGCTTTTGCTTCCTGACCTGCCTATAGGTTTCTCAAGAGGCAGGTCAGGTGGTCTGGTATTCCCATCTCTTTCAGAATTTTGCACAGTTTATTGTGATCCACACAGTCAAAGGCTTTGGTATAGACAATAAAGCAGAAATAGATGTTTTTCTGGAATTCCCTTGCTTTTTCAACAATCCAGCAGATGTTGGCAATTTGATCTCTGGTTCCTCTGCCTTTTCTAAAACCTTTTCTGGAAGTTCACGGTTCACGTATTGCTGAAACCTGGCTTGGAGAATTTTGAGCATTACTTGACTAGCGTGTGAGACGAGTGCAATTGTGCAGTAGTTTGAGCATTCTTTGGCATTGCCTTTCTTTGGGATTGGAATGAAAACTGACCTTTTCCAGACCTGTGTCCACTGCTGTCTCTGCCTTTTCTAAAACCTTTTCTGGAAGTTCACGGTTCACGTATTGCTGAAACCTGGCTTGGAGAATTTTGAGCATTACTTGACTAGCATGTGAGACGAGTGCAATTGTGCAGTAGTTTGAGCATTCTTTGGCATTGCCTTTCTTTGGGATTGGAATGAAAACTGACCTTTTCCAGACCTGTGTCCACTGCTGCGTTTTCCAGATCTGCTGGCATATTGAGTGCAGCACTTTCACAGCATCATCTTTCAGGATTTGAAATAGCTCAACTGGAATTCTATTACCTCCACTAGCTTTGTTCATAGTGATGCTTCCTAAGGCCCACTTGATTTCACATTCCAGGATGTCTGGGTCCAGGTGAGTGATCACACCATCGTGATTATCTTGGTCGTGAAGATCTTTTTTATACAGTTCCGTATATTCTTGCCGCCCCTTCTTAATACCTTCTGCTTCTGTTAGGTCCATACTATTTTGTCCTTTATCGAGCCCATCTTTGCATGGAATGTTCCCTCGGTATCTCTAATTTTCTTGAAGAGATCCCTAGTCTTTCCCATTCTGTTGTTTTCCTCTATTTCTTTGCAACTACAAATATTTAAAGTGTACGATCTGATAAATTATGACGTATGTATACACCCCTGAAATCCTCACCATAATTAAAATAATGGAAATATCAGTCATTAGGTTTTCTTATGACCTCCTGCAGCCTTTCCCCGTCTACACTGCCCTGTCTCCTGTCAGCCACTTCCCTGTTTTCTATTCCCATGTGTTAGTTTTCATCTGTATAAAATTCTAGAAAATACAGTCATATCCTGAATACTCTTCACCTGTTTTGAGAGTCACCTGTGTCGTTGTGTATATCGGTAGTTTGTCCCTTTTTATTGCTAAATGCGACTCTTTGTCTGGACATGCGCACTGTGTTTATCCGCTCACCTGTTATTGGACGTTCGGGTCGTCTCCATTTGGGGCCTGTTACAAATAAAGGTGCCAGAACATTTGTGAACAAGTCTGTGTGGACATATGCTTTATTTCCCTTTGGTATATATCTGCAAGTGGAGTGGTTCACTCATATGGTGGGTGTCTGTGAGACCTGGATTTTAAAGGCTTTTTGGGATAGGAGACAAAGTCTGGAGCTTGTGGTAAACAGGCAGGTGGAACTGGACTACCGTATAAAGTTAGGAGTATTGAAGTGCTACCTATATCTCTAGCACAGTGGTAGAATGAAAAAATAAGCCCATTGGCAGATTTTCTTTTTCTTGTTTTAAACTTGTCTGATTTGGCCTGTACTTTGAATTGCTGGGGTGGGGGTATGTGGTGGTGGTGGGATTCTCCTTGGGTAGTTTTTACCCTAGGCCTGCCTTCTCGTGAACTTGGTTGAATTTACCTGACCTATGTAGTCTGGGGAATTCCAAAAAGAGAAATTATCTTAAAGAGATCCTGGGTTGATAGAGTTCCCGGATACTGGCAGTAGTCAATATATATCCTGTTTGGATATAGCTGCCTTTATTCCAGCCTTAGCCCAGGATTCCCACAGATAAAGCCTCTCCTAACATGAGCTCATAATCCTCAATTTAAAAACATGAGGAAATAAGCAACTATCAGTGAAGAGAGAGAAAAAAAGCAGAACTAGTGTGGAGCTTTAGATTTTAGAATTATAATATAAAATTACAGCTTAAAAGCAGAGCTAAAATCCTATGAAGAAAGATCTGGGAGAATTGAAAGCAGAGATACATAATCAGTGAAACTAAACCTTAGTGGATGAGTCAAGCAATTCGTTAGACATAGCTAAAGAGAGTTTTTGTAAACTGGGAATAAAGCTGAAGAAACTCCATAGAATACAGTATAGAAAGACAAAGACGAAAACTGTGAAAATTAAATCTAAAGAAACAGAATGAGATAATTTAAAATAAATAGCGAGGCAAAAAAAGATAAAAGAGATAGTGGGGAAAAGGCAGTATTTGAGAAAATGATGCTAAAAATTTCCAAAAATACTGAAACCCAGAAATGTTTAGATTTAAGAATCAGAGTAAATCCCAAGTAGAATTAAAATTAGAAAAAGCATTATCCAGACAAATTAGTATAATATACCACCAAAGGCATAAAGATGATCTTAAAGGAGTCAAAAAGAAAACTGATTGCCTCCCAGGAAGACTTTTCTGCAGCAGCAATGAAAACCAGAAGATAGTGGAGCAGTGTTTTAAAAGGGCTGAGAGAACATGATTGCCAAACCTAGACTCTTAAACCCAGCTAAAATATAATTTTTTAATAATCAGGGAATAACGTTTTCAGATAAATGAAAACTGAGCTTTGACCTGCAGCAGACTCTCGCAAAGAAACTTTTATACTTTAAGGAAAAAGGGAAAAGGACCCCAAAAGGTAGAACAGATGTCTGCTGCAAGAGAGACTGTGTGTGCGCTTGAGTGGTATGGCCACTGTGAGGTACGGGAGTTAAACCTGAGGGGTCAGTCTGCTCTAGGTGGCCTCTGTGACATTTGAATCAGGTGAGCTCTAGGTGAACCTCAGTTGACAAGTTGTGGTAGCTGGTTTCCAGGCACCCTGGTGGCCAGGGTGGTATCACACAGGAGAAAGCCCCGGAGGGGCTGGGCAGAGTAGGGAGAGCGCGGCCCGCCACGGAAGCCGTGAATCTGGGTCGTGTTTGCTACAGGGGCTCTTTCTGTTAATTTCATATTTGCCCTCCTGGACTTTGCCTTTTTTTCTAGGGTTTTGGGAAATTTCCTTGACTACCTCTCATGCTTTAAAAAAAAAAAAAATCAATAATTAGGCTGCCCCAGGTCTTAGTTGTGGCATGTGGGATCTGGCTCTCCCACCAGGGATCAAACCTCCATTGGGAGTGTGGCCACTGGACCCCCAGAGAAGTCCCTACTTTTCATTCTTTTTTTTTTTCTTTTAAGAATTTTTATTTACATAGTTGGTTATTTTTTGACTGTGCTGAGTCTTCATTGGTGCACGGACTTTCTCTAGGTGTAGTGAGCGAGGGCGACTTTCTTCTCGCGGGCTCAGTGGTTGCAGCTCCCGGACTCTAGAGCACAGGCTTAGCTGCTCCTCCTCAGCATGTGGGGTCTTCCCGGATCAGGGATCGAACATGTGTTTCCTGCATTTTGCAGGCAGCTTCCTTACCGCCGAGCCACCAGGGAAGCCCTCTCTTTTTTTTTTTTTTTTTTTTTTTTATTTCGGCAATCATGTTTTTAACCGCCAGAGGGTTTCTTTTTTAATTTTTAAAATCCTTTCCCTAGCATGGCATTCTTGATTTCTCAGCATGTAATCCTTACGAAACTCTCTGAGGGTATGAATTAGAGGAGTTGTAGGGTCTTGTGTTTTGATGCTTTAAATTTTTTTTTTTCCTCTAAATTATCTGTTCCCTTCAGGGTTAATCTGTTTGTCTTGCTCTCTTTCTGTGATGCTCTAGGCTTTCCTCAAGAGTCTGGTGATCCTTGTTGTCCATAGAAAAGTGGGAATTGGGAGGTTGAGTGTGTTCCGTGTGTGGGGGTGAGTAGGGGAGTTAAGAAACCTTCTCCGGTGGCTTCTGTGACATCGGGGCGTCAGTGGGCTGCATTTGGGCCCAGCAGACTCCTCCTCGCTGGTGGGGTGAATGTTCGGGAGTGCAGAGGTGGGTCAGGTGTGGGTTTCGGCTGTGGATCGTTTCGTGCTCAGGCTTGCGTCCCTCGGTTCTCACTCCCCTGTCTCACTTCCACCCTGCGTTCTGCTTGCCATCTCAGTGCTCGGAGTTCTTCTGGCACGTGGGTTCCCTCTTAACCCCTCTCATCTTCCAAGACTTCGCAGCGGTGATTTCCTCTGCTCCGCTTCACCAGGCAATGCATACCCATCCGCTTTCAGATTCTAAAAATACTTAGTTAGAACTTCTAGTCTGATGACAACCTCCCTATCTTTCCTCTTCCTTGTCGTGGGTTTAGACTTCCTTTACAATTCCTTTACTGTAATTTAAAGGGGCCGCCGTCAGGAGAGGAGTTGAGGACATGTATTCAGTCATCTTTCCCCAGAAACCCAGTCGTTATTTTCCCCCCGTTGATGATGATGGGTGACTGCAGATAGAGGAAAGCGTAGGCCGTGAAGCCAAATATACAAAGCCAAATATACAGCTTAGACTTTTTTAGAGGTTTCTTGTATTTTGAAAATTTGTCATTTTTCTCCTTGAAAATTAAACAGTTTGTGGCAATTAGGGAAGAAAAAACGTTCTAGTTGATTGAAAAGTATGATTGAGCTTTAACTATTACCATATATTGAGAACTAGGACTTAGGAATTTTCCTAACTACTTGTTCACAAAACAGCCCCTCGTGCGATGTGTTAGCAGCCTCTGGTCTACGCAGCTGCCAGGTGAACGAAAGCCAAGCTGGAGTGACACAGTGGCAGTACCAGCACTGGAGATGTGTATGCAGTTGTTAAGATGATTCAAATGGTAGTCATGGCAACAGAGATCAACAGAGGGAGAAAGAGGGAGATACTGGAAAAGCAGCCGCACATTTTAGTAACAGTCATTTTTCACAGTGGCAAAGATGTTTACTATAAAAATTCCATCCTCCGTTGCCTCTTTGCTGCCCTCCGCCATTTTTTACTTTATGTTAGAGCCTGCTGACTTATGGCATAATGGGGTACAGTTTCACCTCTGATACAAAGTCCTGTAAAGTCTTGAGATATGTTAAAGACTTTAGTACCCAGCAGTAAATCCCCAAAGGGCCTTGTACTGTTTATCCCTTTATGCTTGGGGAAGGGGAGTGCATACATTTATATAGAGAAATGAGTTCAGAGTGGTGCATTTGATGGTGAACTGTCTTAGTTGGGTGCCTCAACCGAGCACCCAGCAATATAGAGCATGTGAGTAATCTGTTATGTGAGGAGCTTCTCTTTAAAACACTGTCGTGCTTCTGATACTTTAGGTGGCTAATGTGCCCGCAAGGCTCCTCTGTCCATGGAATTTTCCAGGCAAGAATGCTGGAGTGTTTGCCACTTCCTGCTCCAGGGGATCTTCCTGACCCAGGGATCGAACCCTTGTCTCTTGTGTGTCCTGCATTGGCAAGTAGATTCTTTACCACTATCGCCGCCCATGTTGAAAGGATAAAATAGAAATATGATGAAGTTGCGTTTGATTTTGAGAGATACTACAGGCAAAGCCTGACATTTAGCTTGATTACTCGAGGTTTTATTATTTACAGCTGCTCAGCTGTTATATTAATAGACCCCACTCTGCTTCCTGGCACCACGGATACCTTTTATAATTTGAGTGTTCTCAGAAAGAACACTGTGTGAAAATGGTCAGCCCCAAATGTAAACTACTTTTTTTTTTAAAAAAAGCACGCACATTCTGTGTTGGTTCAGTCTCTGCCTTTTGGTCATGTGTTTTGGGAAGGAATCAGTAGGGCTGTTAGGAAATGTGCTGCATCAGGTGACCCTGAAGTTACCTGGCTTTCAGGCCAGGCAGCTGTAGCCTTATTTGCCTTTGCCACATTGGCGGTGGTTGGGACTGTCTATGTGACTGGTCTCCGAATGAAGCCCCTTGAAGCTTCAGGCTTGGACTCTGTTCACCTCATTCTGATTCCTGTAGCGAGCGCTTCCTTGCCTCGGGCCTTTGTCCCTGTTTCCGGATGAACTGTTCCCCCCGCTCCTCATATCCCACCCTCTCCTCTCCTTGGCAAACATCACCTCTTCCTCCAGGTCGCATCTTACCTGTCACTTCCAGCGAGGCCTTTGCACTCTCAGCTAGATTGTCTAGCACCTGGGTTAGTCCTTGTTAGCACTTCTCCGGGGGAAGGCAATGGCACCCCACCCCAGTACTCTTGCCTGGAAAATCCAATGGACGGAGTAGCCTGGTGGGCTGCAGTCCATGGGGTCGCTAACAGTCGGATAGACTGAGTGACTTCACTTTCACTTTTTTCTTTCATGCATTGGAGAAGGAAATGGCAACCCACTCCAGTATTCTTGCCTGGAGAATCCCAGGGACGGGGAGGCCTGGTGGGCTGCCGTCTATAGGGTCACACAGAGTCGGACACGACTGAAGTGACTTAGCAGCAGCAGCAGCAAGGTATAATAGGGTCATGACCTTGGAAGGCTGATCATCTTTCTTTACACCACTCTTCAAAATCAAGTGAATTAATTTGTCTTTGCCAAAGATTTAGTCTCAGTCATGACTTTATTTCTATTTTTGGATTTAAATAATTCTCGGGGGTTATAGCAGCTGTACTGTAAGAGTTAAGTTAGAAAACTAGGCTGTGAATGTTAGTCACACTTCATGCAGCTGAACTTCAGTTTCTCTGCTTCAATATTTTTGTAAAATGAGGACATGAGGATAGTCCTGGTACATAAAATAATATAAAAACCTGTATGAAGATGTTAGTGACTTAATGTTTCTAATGTGCCAGTAATTTCTAAATGCTATTACATTTATTAGCATATTCAAAAGCAGAGACATTACTCTGCTGACTAAGGTCAGTCTAGTCAAGGCTTTGGTTTTTCCAGTAGTCATGTATGGATGTGAGAGTTGGACTGTGAAGAAAGCTGAGCACCGAAGAATTGATGCTTTTGAACTGTGGTGTTGGAGAAGACTCTTGAGAGTCCCTTTGACTGCAAGAAGATCCAATAAGTCCATTCTGAAGATCAGCCCTGGGATTTTTTTGGAAGGAATGATGCTAAAGCTGAAACTCCAGTACTTTGGCCACCTCATGTGAAGAGTTGACCCATTGGAAAAGACTCTGATGCTGGGAGGGATTGGGGGCAGGAGGAGAAGGGGATGACAGAGGATGAGATGGCTGGATGGCATCACTGACTCGATGGACGTGAGTCTGCGTGAACTCCGGGAGTTGGTGATGGACAGGGAGGCTGGCGTGCTGCGATTCATGGGGTCGCAAAGAGTCTGACACGACTGAGCGACTGAACTGAACTGATTACGTTTAAACAAACAAAAATATCCTTTAGAATTGTAACCCATCACTATTTCTAGCCTTTACTTATATTTCCTCCTCATTTCCTTAAAATTCTTCCTGCAGTGTAGCGAGAGCCCTTCCTGATGACTCATTGATTGGGCTCAGTAACTTAATACTTTTAGGTCCTGAGCCATGCTTCCATATTTTTACAAGGTTAAAACAATCTTACTTTTGGATTCTCTCCAACCTCCTTTATAAGACAGGAATCAGGAGGAATGGAGTGAGGAAGATGGGTCATGAAGTAGCTAAGCTGCTTCCTGCTTAGTCACTCCTGACAGTTTCTCCTGTCAGAGGGTATTGGGTGGATGGAGGTTGCTCCTCTTATATCTCAAACCAATGTAAGATTTTTCATTTATGGAACAGGCTACTGTTGTTTACTTTCTTTTCAGTTTAGTTCAATTCATTCACTCAGTCATGCCCAAATCTTTGTGCCCAAATCTTTGTGACCAGCACGCCAGGCTTCCCAGTCCATCATTAATTCCTGGAGCCTACTACAAATTATGTCCATTGAGTCAGTGATGCCATTCAGCCATCTCATCCTCTGTTATCCCCTTTTCTCCTGCCTTCAGTCTTTCCCAGCATCAAGGTCTTTTCCAGTTGAGTCAGTTCTTTGCATCAGGTGGCCAAAGTATTGGCGTTTCAGCTTCAGCATCAGTCCTTCCAGTGAATACTCAGGTTTGATCACCTTTAGGATGGACTGGTTGGATCTTCTTGCAGTCCAAGGGACTTCAAGAGTCTTCTCCAACACCACAGTTCAAAAGCATCAATTCTTTGGTGCTCAGTTTTCTTTATAGCCTTATTCAAATCTAAATATGACCTTTTGTAGGGCAGAACTTCATACTTTTCTGATGGATAATATTAAATCATTTGAGAATTAGACTAACCTCATGAAAAATTTAAAACCTGTTGATTTCTAAAAAGATTTATTTGGAAGTAATCTTAATGAAAATAAATCTTCTTGGGTAACACTAACAAAGTATATGTTAGATTTTTCTTTTGGATGTATACTTATTAGCTTCGTTTAATTTTCAGCAGTATAATAATTTTTTATAGCAAATAGCTATGTGTTAAAAAAAATAATTAACTCAGTATGTACATGAGAAATTTTACACTTTAACCTGATTTTTATTTTTTCATTCAAGGGAAATAATAAGTGATAAGATCTTTTAAGGAGCTGACTTGTCATTTTAACCTCTGATCTGTTTCATTGTGTTGAATGTTTTAAACATCAACTTGGGAAAATGTGTGCATTGAACCTATCTCTCATTATTAAAGTATTTTTATTGTTTTTAGACATGAAAATATTAAAAGCTACCAGTTAAGTTTTGTCATTTTGCAAAATGCTTATTGTTAACCATTTTCTCAGCAATTGGAATTTTTAAACCTATTTTATTTAATTGCCTTTTATCTTCATTATGACTAATTTTCTTTAGATTTAACCTTTTTATAAAATGTTTTGAATCTTAGAATTTTTCTCACACCATTACTGACATTGAGCACCAAATGACTTTTCCTGGTCTACTCAGTCAGATTTGAAGGGGACATTAGTAATGAATACATCATTTTTCTCTAATCAGCAGTTTTCAGAGGTTGGTTTGTTGTCTGTTGATTAAGGAAAAAACGTCATCAATATAAGTTATTTTAAGTCCAAGGAGGAGATAAAGCATTGGCCAGTCATAAGCGATTAGAAGTCCAGTCTATTCAGATCTAGCTTCATTTGATTCCAGCCTATCCATTAGCCATCTTTTCTAAATCTTTCCCATCTTCCAAGATTCAGTCTTCTTTAACCTTACTATGCTTGTTTGCAGTCTTCCAAAATTCCTGAAATAGCCAGCATTCTAAGTGCCATTAATCCACCCCTTCTTCACTCATTATGATTTTTTCTTCAGAATTGCTATAAATAGCATTTTGTATTTGTCTTCTGGCATTTACTGTAAAGACATACCTTTTTATTATGTTTTGCTTTATTGGATTTTGCAGATACCACACTTTTTATGAATTAAAGTTTTGTGGCAACCCTGCATCTAGCAAGCCCACTGGCACCATTTTTCCAAAATTTTCTCGCGTTATATCTCTGTGCCACATTTTAGTAATTCTCACAGTATTTCAAACTTTTTATTATTATTGAATTTGTTATGGTGATTTGTGATTTTTGCTGTCACTATAGCAAAAAGATGACTCACTGAAAGCTCAAGTGAGGGTTAGCATTTTTTAGAAATAACATGCTATAGTCAATATGCCAGCAAATTTGGAAAACTCAGCAGTGGCCACAGGACTGGAAAAGGTCAGTTTTCATTCCAATTCCAAAGAAAGGCAATGCAAAAGAATGCTCAAACCACCACACAATTGCACTCATCTCACATGCTAGTAAAGTAATGCTCAAAATTCTCCAAGCCAGGCTTCAGCAATACATGAACCGTGAACTCCCTGATGTTCAAGCTGGTTTTAGAAAAGGCTGAGGAACCAGAGATCAAATTGCCAACATCCGCTGGATCATGCAAAAAGCAAGAGAGTTCCAGAAAAACATCTATTTCTGCTTTACTGACTATGCCAAAGCCTTTGACTGTGTGGATCACAATAAACTGTGGA
>SJYX01024890.1:304252-325442 GCA_006410675.1 Oreotragus oreotragus
GGCTGGATGGCATCACGGACTCGATGGACGTGAGTCTGAGTGAACTCCGAGAGATGGTGATGAACAGGGAGGCCTGGCGTGCTGTGATTCATGGGGTCGCAAAGAGTCGGACACGACTGAGCGACTGAACTGAACTGAATGCATTTTGATTTAAATTTTATTTTGTCTGACATGAGTATAGCCACTCCTGTTCTTGCATTATTAGCTTCTTTTGTGCTTAGGTGTTTTTTTTCTTTGCAGTGAAATATTTAAATTCCTTTCTCATTTCCTTTGTGTGTACTCTAGAGGTATTTTCATTGTGGTTACTATGGGGATTTCATTTTAAAATCCTAAAATAATAACACAATAATTTGAACTTACTAACTTAACTTTAATAACATACAAAAAGGTCTGTCCCCATCTCTTTCAGTTGTTCATGTCACAAAATTTTCTCTTTATGTAGAATGTGTCCCATAATATAAACTAATAATTCTTTTAAATTCATTAGTATCCTAATTATGTTGAAAACAAGATTTAAAGTTTCAAGCCAAATTAATAGTAATATTAGCTTTTATACTATTTTTTATTTAAATGTTTAGTCTCTTGCATCATGTAGAAAAAACCCAAAATATACAATTATGAATCACTGTTACAATAATACTAACTTTTATAATTGTCCATGAATTTACCTTTAGTGAGATCTTATTTCTCCATACAGCTTTGAGTTACTGTCTAGAGTCCTTCCATTTCAACTTGCAGGACTCTTGAGCATTTCTTGCAGGGCAGGTCTGATAGTAACAAACTTCCTCAACTTTGTTTATCTGCAAATGTCTTAATTTCTCCCTCTTTTTGAAAAACAACTTTGCCAAACTTGGTTCTTTTTTTAACACTTTGAATATATTGGCCACTTTCTTCTGGCCTCTAAAGTTTCTGATGAGAAATCTGCTTACTATTTTAATCATGATCCCTTGTTTGTGACAAACTGCTTTTCTTTGATATGTTTTCAAAATTCCCTTTGTCGTTACCTTTTAAAAACTTAGTTATAATTAGTCTCAGTGTGGGTCTTTGGGGGTTCAACCAACTTGGAAGTCACTGAGCTTCTTGAATGTTTATATAGATGTTGTTCATCAAATTTGGGAGATTTTAAAATATTCTCTCTGCTCCTTTCTCTTTCTTGTCTCCTTCTAGGACGCCTATAATGGGTACACTGTCCTCCTTGCCCCACAAGCCCCTTAGGGTGCCCTATAGGTCCCTTAAGCTCTGTATATTTTCTTCAACCTCTTTTTCCCCGTTCCTCAACCTCAAGACTTTCCATTGCCCTATCTTCAAGTTCACTGATACTTTCTTCTGCCTGCTCACATTTGCCTTTGAAAATCTCTAGTAAATTTGTATTTCAGTTATTGTATTTTTCATCTCCAGAATATCTTTTTGTTTTATTTTTATTGTCAGTTGTTTTAAAGTCTTTGGCTAATAAATCTACCATTAGGTCTCTTTGGGGGACAGTTTCAGTTGGCTTATTGTTTTCCTTTGAATGAGCTATAGCTCTCATTTCATTGTGTGCTTTGTGACTTTTTTTGTTGAAATCTAGACATTTTGATCTAATAATGTGGCAATTCTGGAAATCAGGTTTTGTCTTCATCCCCAGGGTTTGCTATTGTTTTTTTTTTAAATAAATTCTCGTAGGCTGTTTCTGTACCACGGATCAACATGTGGTGTAAAGTTGCTATCTTCTTAGGTGTTTCTGAGCCTGTATCTTTTCCTGGGCATGCATGGTGACACTCTAATTGCTCTTGAATATGGAGTTGCTTTTAAATATCTTGGTCTTTAATGTCTGTGTTCCAAAAATGGAAAAGAAGAAAATGAAAGGGAAAAAGAGGCTCCAGTCCCATAAATCCACTGGAAATCACTTTAGCCAGAGGGGCTGGGTCTTGCAATAATAGGAGGAAATCCAGAAACAATGGGCACTTCCTCTTTGTCTACACATCTGTTATTAGAAATGGCTTTGAGCGATCAGAGCATAGATCTCTGATAGTTGGAGAACAAGGCCCTTTCTGCACACTGGTTTCTGCACGCTGGCCCAGGAACACATGCACAGCTGCCTGCTGCATGACTGGAGACGGGGAATGCACCACTGCTACTGTACTAAAAGCTGAAGTTGACCAAAATCAGCAGCAAGTCCAAGTCCTCCCCTTGGAAGTTTCTAGCCCGCAGTGGACTCCAGAGTTCCAAAACAGTACAGCAGACAGACCCTGACAATGCAGGTATGGAGATGGGAAGACAGGTCCTCGGGGCTTCCTGCTCCACTCTAGTTCCAGAATCCTCTTGTCAATATTTTCTTTCACAGGTGGCACATTTTGTATTCTGCTTAAGAAATATTTTTCCTCTTCGAGGTCATAAAGATATTCACCTTTATTTTCTTCTGGAAGTTTAAATATTTTACCATTCACATTTAGGTTTACAATCCACTTTGAACTTCTTTTTTGTGGTCAAAGATTTTTTTCTCTACTTTTTGAGGTCAAGGTTCATTTTTATCCAACTCATTGTTTAAAAACTGAAAACTGAAAGGAAAAATAGTCATGTTTTTTCCACTTTTCCTCTACAATCTGTACAATAAGGTAATGAAATAATGGAGGAAAGAAGTTTCTCTTGATAGAAATTTTACTTTATAAAAGTGCTCCAGCTAATAATTGAAGAAGGAATTATAAAATTGGTATACCACCATTTTTGCAGTCTTATTAGAAACAATAAAAAGGAGACATTATCAAAAGAGAGATTATGATATGATATACTTATTGATAGAAACATATAACACTACTTGTGAAGAATTATTGTCCCCAAATTGAACATATATCTGATCAAACTTCTAGATCTAATTATCAATATATAAAAAATATTAAAGATAAAGAAATATGATAAATATCTCTGCAGGTAACAAATAATCTAAAGTGTAAGAAGTTCTCAAGGTTAACAATCTTTTTTTTTTTTTTACAACACATAAACTTGTTACAAAAAATGGAAGAAGGGAATCTACAGATTAAAAAATATTTAAGTGACATCAATCAATTACAATCAACCCTTGAACAATGTAGGGGATTAGGGGAGCTGACCCTCTGAGCAGTCAAATATCCATTTATAACTTTACTGTGAGTCCTCCATATTCATTGTTTCACATCTGTGGGTTCCATCAACCATGGATCATTCAGTACTGTAGTACACGTTCATTGAAAAAAACTGCGTATAAGTGGACACATACAGTTCAAACCCATGTTGTTCAAAGGTCCGCTGTACAATGTATGCGGAGAAGGCGATGGCACCCCACTCCAGTACTCTTGCCTGGAAAATCCCATGGGCGGAGGAGCCTGGTAGGCTGCAGTCCATGGGTTCACTAAGAGTTGGACACGACTGAATGACTTCATTTTTACTTTTCACTTTCATGCATTGGAGAAGGCAATGGCACCCCACTCCAGTGTTCTTGCCTGGAGACCCAGGGACGGGGGAGCCTGGTAGACTGCTATCTATGGGGTCACACAGAGTCGGACATGACTGAAGCAGCTTAGTAGCAGCAGCAGTACAATGTATGAGAAGCCAGAAAATGTGATTGGCTGTTTCCCTAGATGTTTGATTATATTAAGGGATTGTCAAATTTTAAAAATGTGATCATTACATACATATTAAAATATGTATTAATAAAATGTGTTTATGACTTGCTTCAAAATAATATGGAGAGGGAGACTAGAAGATATAGATTAAACAAAATTGGCCAGGAATGTATAATAATAATTGAATATAGGTAATAGATACATGGGGATGAGGGGATTATAGCAATCTCTCTATTATATATTTGTGTGTATGCTTGATATTTTTCATAATAAAAAGTTTAAAAAAATATGTCTTAGTTGTTCTTGGTTCTTTAGTTTTCCATAATGATTTTAGAATCAGCTTATCAAATTACATTTTTAAAATTGAAATAACATTGAATGGGAAGAACTGACATCATTAAAAAAATTATAATTTTTTATCCATGAATGTGAAATATCTCTCCATTGATTAGGTATTTTTTAAATGACTTTGAGTAAATATTTATGCTATTATGTATCTTTTATTAGATTTAATATTAAATATCTAATATCTCTATAGCTACTGTAAGTAACATACTTTTACAAATTACATGTTTTATTATTGTGTTAATGTAAAAACATGCAAGTGACTTTTGTAAATTGGTCTTCTATCCAGACACCTGGCTAAATACAATTAGATCTAATACAATAATTTGTCTTTAGATTATTTTCTAGGCAGACAATTATATCATCTGAAAATAATGATACCTTTATTTTTCCTCTTTAATCCTATCATGTATGCACCTAACGAAATAGCCTTAAACTACATAAAGAAAATTTGATAGGGCTACAATATAATATAGACAAATCCACTGTCACAATAGGAGATTTCAGCACATTTTAAAAAACTGTGGACAAGTCAAGCAGATAAAGTTTCAGTAAACATACTGAAGATATAAACAATAAAACGGAATGAAGAGAAGTTTGACTGTACATAAATTTCCTTTCTACAATTAGAGGGTACAAAATCTTCTCCAAAACGGTCTTAGTTATCCACTGCTGTACAGACTTAGTAGTGTAAAATAAAAATAAACATTCTAAAAATCTCTAAGTGTCTGTGGGTCAGGAATTTAGGATCAGCTTGGCTGGGTAGTTTTAGCTCAATATTTCTCATGAGAATCACAGAAATGTTGTAAGTGGCTGCAGTCTTCTGATGACTTGACTGTAGCTGGAGGATCTGCTTTTAAACAGACTCACCCACATAACTAGTAAATTGGTGCTAGTGGTTGGAAGGAAGCTTTGGTTCCTTCCCATGCAGTTCTTTCTACAGGGCTGAGTGTCTTCATGGCAGCTAGCTTCCCTCAGTGTGAGCAACTTCAGACTGAAAGATGGGCACTGCGAAATGTTTTACGATGCAGCTTCAGAAGTCACATACTGTTATTTCTGCAGCGTCCTACTGATTGTACATAGCAGCCCTATTTCACTGTGGGAGGGGACTACCCAAAAGAATAAATACCTTGAGAGGAGAATAACTGGGGGTCACCTTGGAGACTAACTACCACAAGGACGCATGTGACCTTTACAAACATTGATTATATACTAGTCACAGAGCAATTTCAAAGAATAAGTATCATGCAGGCAGGACTCTTTGATTACAATACAATGAGGTTAGAAGATAATAACGAAAATGTACACTAAATAATGCCATTTGGAAATGATTAACACGCTTCCGAATAACTCACAGATCAAAGAAGAAATCACAATGATAATTTTAGAAAACTCAGAATTGAGTGATAATGAAAGCATGTGAAATGCAGTGAAAATAGTTTTTCAAGGGTAATTTTTTTGGGGGAGTTCAGTGCCTCAAGGCTTGTGGGATGTTAATTCCTCCATCAGGGATGGAACCAGGCCCTCACTCAGCAGTGAAAATGCCAAGTTATAACCTCTGGACTGGGACGGAATTCCCAAGAATAATTTACAGCCTTTCTATTTATATTTAAAAAGAAGAAAAAGTGGGACTTACCTGGTGGTCCAGTGGCTAAGACCCCATGCTTCCAAAGCAGGGGACCTGGGTTTGATTCCTGGTCAGGGAAGCAGATCCTGGATGCCTGCAACTAAAGATCCTGCATGCCACAAGGAAGAACCCACACTTGGCGATGAAGATATTGCATGAAGCAACTTAAATCTAGCGCAAAAAAAAAAAAAAAAAGAAGAAGAAGAAGAAGAAGAACTGTGGAACATTTAAGAAAAAATAAAAGAATAAAAGGAAAAGCCAAAAATTAAGAAATCGCATTTCCAATTTAAGCAGTGACTTAAAGAAGGAGTAGAACTGAAGAAAATAGAGGGAAGAAGACAATAAAAATAAGAGCGGAAATCAAGAAATTAGAAGATACAGTAGAGAAGATCGACAAAGCAAAAAAAAATATTCTTTACAATGATTAAAATACGGACAAGTCTCTGGCAATGAGAATCATGAAAAAGAGAGATGGCACGAATACATATTATAAAGGAGGCACAATTACAGAGGAAGCAGATTCAAAAGATAATATGCATACAATGGAATATTGCTGCTGCTGCTAAGTCACTTCAGTCGTGTCCGACTCTGTGTGACCACCAGGCTCCCCCATCCCTGGGATTCTCCAGGGAAGAATACTGGAGTGGGCTGCCATTTCCTTCTCCAATGCATGAAAGAGAAAAGTGAAAGTGAAGTCGCTCAGTCTGTCCGACTGTTAGCGACCCCATGGACTGCTGCCCACCAGGCTCCTCCGTCCATTGGATTTTCCAGGCAAGAGTACTGGGGTGGGGTGCCATTGCCTTCCCCGCAATGGAATATTACTCAGCCATATAAAGGAATGAATTTGAGTCCGTTGTAGTGAGGCGGATGTAACCTAGAGCCTGTTACACAGAGTGAAGTAAGTCGGAAAGACAATAACAAATATCATATATCAACACATGTATATGAAATCTAGAAACGTGGTACTGATCAACCTATCTTCTGCAGGGAAGGAATGGAGACGCAGACATAGAGAATGGATTTGTGGACACAGTGTGAGAAGGAGAGGGCAGGACAAATTGAGACAGTAGCATTGACGTATATACACTACTCTGTGTAAACTAGACAGCTAGTGGGAAGCTACTGCGCGACACACAGAGCCCAGCCTGGCACTCTGTGATGACCTCTGTGATGACCTAGAGGTGTAGGGTGGGGTAGGGGAGTGTGAGGGAGGCTCAAGAGGGGGGGATATATATATACAGTTATGACTGATTGATATTATTGTATGGCAGAAAGCAACACAACATTGTAAAGCGATTATCCTCCAATTTAAATAAGAAGAGAATTTCATCATTAACTTTATGACAATATGTTTGAAAACTTAGACAAAATAGACATTCGTAGCAAGATATAAATTCTTAGAATTGATGCAGAAGAAATAGAAAACTTGAAATAGTCCTGTTAGGGAATTCCATGGTGCACCACTGGTTAGGACCCAGTGCTTCCACTGCCTGGGAGCTAAGATCAAACAAGTCACACAGGGCAGCAAAAAAAGAAATGAATGTCTTGTTAAAGAAACAGAAGTAATAGTAAAACAAAACAAGGCCAAACAAAAAACTTTCCATTAAAACAAGAAAGCACCAGTGCCAGATGGCTCTACAGATGTGTCTCACCAAACTTACAACTATCAAATCATCCTGTGCTTATACAAACTTCTTCAGAGACAAGAACACACTCTATGAAGCTAGAATAACTTAGAAACCAAGTCCTAAATAACAAAAAACAGAAATAAGAAAATAAGAAAAACCACATAGTCATATCAAAAGATGCAGAAAAAACCTTTGAAAAATTGAACATATATTTGATAAAACTTGTAGTAAATTAGCAATAAAGTGGAGCTTCCTTTACCTGATCAAGAGAGGTATTCAAAAATCCCACAATAAGTATTATCCTAAAGAGAAAGTGTTGGAGCATTAAAATCCTGAACAAAACAAACATACCCTCCATCACTTCTACCTAGCATTGTTCTGTGTCCAGCACAATAAGACAAGAAAAACAAGCCAAAAGCAACAGGGTTATTTTCTCTAAATATATCAAACATATTTCATAATCTGTGTCTCATAATTATAATAACTGGGTCCTTGGTAGATGTGTTTCTGCCATTCGTTGCTCTTCATTTTCTTTGGAACTTTATTGCTGGAAATTATTTGAATCCTGAGATGAAAGTGAGTTCCTCTAACAAAGATTTATGTTTTCTTCTGCTAAACACCTGGGGTACTACTATCTGGGAACATTTTATTTATGTATTTATTTTTGTTTCCCATAGTGTTGGATTTATTAAAAAATTTTTTTTACAATGTTGTATTGGTTTCCACTGTACAACAGTGTGAATCAGCTGTATTTGTACATATATCCCTCTTGAGCCTCCCTCCCCTCCCCCCTGTCCCACCTCCTTGGGTCATCACAGAGCACCAGATGGTCTCCCTGTGTTATATAGCAACTTTTCACCAGCTATCCATTTTACACATGATGGTATATCTATGTTGATCTACTTTCTCCATTTGTCCCACTCTCTCCCTCCCCAACTCTGTCCACTAGTCCATTCTCACATTTGCATCTCCATTCCTTCCTTGCAAGGAGGTTCTTCAATACCTTTTTTTTTTCTAGATTCCATATATATATATACATGCATTAATGTATGATATTTGTTTTTCTCTTTCTGACTTCAGTTCAGTCAGTTCAGTTCAGTCGCTCAGTCGTGTCCGACTCTGCAACCCCATGAACTGCAGCACGCCAGGCCTCCCTGTCCATCACCAACTCCCAGAGTTCACTCAAACTTATGTCCATCGAGTCGGTGATGCCATCCAACCATCTCATACTCTGTCGTCCTCTTCTCCTCCTGCCCGCAATCCCTCCCAGCATCAGAGTCTTTTCCAATGAGTCAACTCTTTGCATGAGGTGACCAAAGTATTGGAGTTTCAGCATCAGCATCAGTCCTTCCAAAGAACACCCAGGATCGGTCTCTTAAGATGGACTCCTTGCAGTCCAAGGGACTCTCAAGAGTCTTCTCCAACACCACAGTTCAAAAGCATCAATTCTTTGGCGCTCAGCTTTCTTCACAGTCCAACCCTCACATCCATACATGACCACTGGAAAAACCATAGCCTTCACTAGATGGACTTTAGTTGGCAAAGTAATATCTCTGCTTTTCAATTGGCTATCTAGGTTGGTCATAACTTTCCTTCCATGGAGTAAGCATCTTTTAATTTCATGGCTTCAATCACCACCTGCAGTGATTTTGGAGCCCCCCAAAATAAAGTCTGATACTGTTTCCACTGTTTCCCCATCTATTTCCTGTGAAGTGATGGGTCCAGATGCCATGATCTTAGTTCTCTGAATGTTGAGCTTTAAGCCAGCTTTTTCTCTCTCCTCTTTCACTTTCATCAAGAGGCTTTTTAGTTACTCTTCACTTTCTGCCATAAGTGTGGTGTCATCTACATATCTGGGGTTATTGATATTTCTCCTGACAATCTTGATTCCAGCTTATGCTTCATCCAGCCCAGCATTTCTCATGATGTACTCTGCATATAAGTTAAATAAGCAGGGTGACAATATACAGCCTTGACATACTCCTTTTCCTATTTGGAACCAGTCTTGTTCCACGTCCAGTTCTAACTGTTGCTTCCTGACTTACATATAGCTTTCTCAAGAGGCAGGATGGGTCGTGGTGGAGAGGTCTGACAGAATGTGGTCCACTGGAGAAGGGAATGGCAAACCACTTCAGTATTCTTGCCTTGAGAACCCCATGAACAGTATGAAAAGGCAAAATGATAGGATACTGAAAGAGGAACTCCCCAGGTCAGTAGGTGCCCAATATGCTACTGGGGATCAGTGGAGAAATAACTCCAGAAAGAATGAAGGGATGGAGCCAAAGCAAAACAATACCTAGTTGTGGATGTGACTGGTGATGGAAGCAATGCTGTAAAGAGCTTTCCGATGCTGTAAAGAGCAATATTGCATAGGAACCTGGCATGTCAGGTCCATGAATCAAGGCAAATTGGAAGTGCTCAAACAGGATATGGCTAGAGTGAACATCAACATTCTAGGAATCAGCGAACTAAAATGGACTGGAATGGGTGAATTTAACTCAGATGACCATTATATCTACTACTGTGGGCAGGAATCCCTCAGAAGAAATGGAGTAGCCATCATGGTCAACAAAAGAGTCTGAAATGCAGTACTTGGATGAAATCTCAAAAATGACAGAATGATCTCTGTTCGTTTCCAAGGCAAACCATTCAATATCACGGTAATCCAAGCTTATGCCTTAACCAGTAACGCTGAAGAAGCTGAAGTTGAACAGTTCTATGAAGACCTACAAAACCTTTTAGAACTAACACCCCAAAAAGATGTCCTTTTCATTAGAGGGGACTGGAATGCAAAAGTAGGAAGTCAAGAAACACCTGGAGTAACAGGCAAATTTTTGGCCTTGGAGTACGGAATGAAGTAGGACAAGGCTAATAGAGTTTGCCAAGATAACGCATTGGTCATAGCAAACACCCTCTTCCGACAACACAAGAGAAGACTCTACACATGGACATCACCAGATGGTCAACACCGAAATCGGATTGATTATATTCTTTGCAGCCAAAGATGGAGAAGCTCTATACAGTCAGCAAGAACAAGATTGGGAGCTGACTGCGGCTCAGATCATGAGCTCCTCATTACCAAATTCAGACTTAAGTTGAAGAAAGTGGAGAAAACCACCACACCATTCAGGTATGACCTAAATCAAATCCCGTATGATTATACAGTGCAAGTGAGAAATAGTGGAGGAGAAGGGGACGACAGAGGGTGAGATGGCTGGATGGCATCACTGACTCGATGGACGTGAATCTGAGTGAACTCCGAGTGTTGGTGATGGCCAGGGAGGCCTGGCGTGCTGCGATTCATGGGACAAAGAGTCGGACATGACTGAGTGCCTGAACTGAACTGAAGAGATAACCACTACAAACAAAGCTCGTGGAGGTGATGGAATTCCATTTGAGCTATTTCAAGTCCTAAAAGATGATGCTGTGAAAGTGCTTCACTCAATATGCCACATATTTAGAAAATTCAGCAGTGACCACAGGACTGGAAAAGGTCAGTTTTCATTCCAGTCCCAAAGAAAGGCAATGCCAAAGAATGCTCAAATTACTGCACAATTGCACTCATCTCACATGCTAGTAAAGTAATGCTCAAAATTCTCCAAGTGAAGCTCCAGCAATACTTGAACCTTATTCATCTTCCATATCTTCAAGCTGGTTTTAGAAAGGCAGAAGATCCAGAGATCAAATTGCCAACATCTGCTGGATCATGGAAAAAGCAAGAGAGTTCCAGAAAAACATCTATTTCTGCTTTATCGACTATGCCAAAGCCTTTGACTGTGTGGATCACATTAACTTTGGACTAATTGAAAGAAATAGGAATACCAGACCACCTGACTAGCCTCTTGAGAAACCTGTATGCAGGTCAGGAAGCAACAGTTAGAACTGGACATGGAACAAGAGACTGGTTCCAAATAGGAAAAGGAGTACGTCAAGGCTGTATATTGTCACCCTGCTTATTTAACTTCTATGCAGAGTACATCATGAGAAACGCTGGGCTGGAAGAAACACAAGCTGGAATCAAGATTGCCAGGAGAAATATCAACAACCTCAGATATGTAGATGACACCACCCTTACGGCAGAAAGTGAAGAAGTAAAGAGCCTCTTAATGAAAGTGAAAGAGGAGAGTGACAAAGTTGGCTTAAAGCTCAACATTCAGAAAATCAAGATCATGGCATTTGGTCCCATCACTTCATGAGAAATAGATGGGGAAACAGTATCAGACTTTATTTTTTGGGGCTCCAAAATCACTGCAAATGGTGACTGCAGCCATGAAATTAAAAGATGCTTACTCCTTGGAAGTAAAGCTATGACCAACCTAGACAGCACATTAAAAAGCAGAGTCTTTACTTTGCCAACAAAGATCCATCTAGTCAAGGCTATGGTTTTTCCAGTGGTCATGTATGAACGTGAGAGTTGTAGTATAAAGAAAGCTGAGCACCAAAGAATTAATGCTTTTGAACTCTGGTGTTGGGGAAGACTCTTGAGAGTCCCTTGGACTGCAAGCAGATCCAACCAATCCATCCTAAATGAGATCAGTCCTGAGTGTTCATTGGAAGGACTGATGTTGAAGCTGAAACTCCAATATTTTGGCCACCTGATGTGAAGAGCTGCCTGATTTGAAAAAACCCTGATGCTGGGAAATATTGAGGGCATTAGGAGCAGGGGATGACAGGGCACCAGATGATTGGATGGCATCACCAACTCAATGGACACGAGTTTGGGTGAACTTCGGGAGTTGGTGATGAACAGGGAGGCCTGATGTGCTGCGGTTCATGGGGTCGCAAGAGTTGGACACAACTGAGTATCTGAACTGAACTGAACTCATGATCAGTGATATTGAGCTCCTTTTCATGTATCAATACATGTTGGCTATATGTATGTCTTCTCCAGAGAAATGTCTGTGAGATCATTGACTAAATTTTTCTTCCAGTTTTATTGAGATATAATTGGCATATAGCACAGTATAAATTTAAAATGTATAGCATAATGACCTGTGCCCATTTTTAAGCTGGATCGTTTGTTTGATTTCGCTATTGAGTAGTATGAGTTTTTTTTAAATATTCTGGATATTAATCCCTTATCAGATTTATGATTTGCAATATTTCCCCCCATTCAGTAAGTTGTCTTTTCATTAAGAAAATTATTTATTTATTTTTTTGGTTGTGCTTGGTCTTCACTGCCTCACTCAGGCTTTCTCTATTTGCAGAGAGTGGGGGCTATAGTCTAGTTATGTGTGCAGGCTTTTCATCGTGGTGGCTTATTTTGTTGCAGAGCACAACCTCTAGGTACTTGGGCTTCAGTAACTGCAACACTTGGGCTCAGTAGTTGTGGCACACAGGCCTAGTTGCTCTGAGGCATGTGGAACCTTCCTGGAGCAGGGATGGAACCCAGGTCACTTGCACTGGCAGGTGGATGTCTGTCTACTGTACCACCAGGGAAGTCTGCCTTTTCATTTTGTTTATAGTTTCCTTTGCTGTGCAGAAGTTTTTTAGTTTGATGGAGTCCCAGTTGTTTATTTTTGCTTTTGGTGTTGGAGTAAAAAAATATTATCATTTAGACTTATGACAAGTAGCTTGCTGCTGCTAAGTCACTTCAGTCGTGTCCGACTCTGTGTGACCCCATAGACAGCAGCCCACCAGGCTCCCCCATCCCTGGGATTTTCCAGGCAAGAGCACTGGAGTGGGTTGCCATTGCCTTCTCCAGACAAGTAGCTTACTACCTGTGTTTTCTTCTAGGAATTTTATGGTTTCAGGTTTTCTGTTCAAGTCTTTAATCCATTTTATTTTATTTTTTTTTTGATTTTTTTTTTTTGTATTTATTTTTGTACATGGTGAATGTCCATTTTCTTTCTTTTGCATGTGGTTGTCCAGTTTTTCCAACACTGTTCACTGAGGAGACTGTCCTTTACACATTATATATTCATTAGCTCCTTTGTTATAAATAAATTGATCATAAGTGCATAGATTTATATCTGGGCTCTCTAGCCTGTTTCATTGATATGTGTCTTTTTTTATGCCAATATAATACTATTTGATCACTATATCTTTGTAATATAGTTTGAAATCAGGAAGTGTGATGCCTCCACTTGGTTCTTCTTCTTTCTCAAGATTGCTTTGGTTATTTGCAGTCTTTTGTGGTTCCATAAAGTTTAGAATTGTTCTATTTCTGTGTAAAATGTCATTGGAATTTTCATTGTGTTTTTGATTTGCATTTTCCTAATGAGTAAAGATATTGATGATCTTTCCATAGTCTTATTTATGCCATAGTTTTCAAATGTCTAATTCCATCTATTTGACTCCTTTTCCACCCCCAAATAAGTTCCACCAGGAGTAGGTGATTCTATAAACTCTAGGTCAACATTCTGTTGACTTCTGCAGGAGTCTTGTATGTGCAGGACTCACAAGGTGGAGGAAAGTGCATAGTCTATGTGTACGGAGAATATAGAGAAAGAGGAGCCTTTTAATCAACAACTTTAGGTTAGGAGAGAGAAATCCAAAGTGAAAAATTAGGTGAGCAGTGACTGGGACATATATTTATATTTAAACCAGATTTTGTAAAGATAAAACCACCATTTGATATCACAGTCCCACTTCTGAATGTACGTATGAAAGAAATAAGATCAGTATTTTGGACATATACCTACACTTTAATGTTGACTGCCACATTATTCATAGTGGCCAAAATGTGGAAACACTGTAAGTGTCCATTAATGAGTGTATGAATAAAAAAAATTATAAATAAAGAAAAATATTCAACCCACAAAGAAACAGTATTCAGCCATGAAAGAGGGAAATTCTGCCACCTACAACATGGATGAACCTGGAAGACATTATGCTAAGTAAATTAAACCAGAGAAAGAAAAATATTAGATGATCCCACATATTTGGAACCTAAAAATATTGAACCCATAGAAAAAGAGAGTATAATGGCAGTGGCCAGGAGCTGGGAGAAATGGGCAGATGCTGCTCAAAGGGTAGAGATTTTATTCATAAGATGAATAAGTTCTGGGGATCTAATGTACAGTATGGTGATTTTAGTTAATAATATGTTATTGTATACTTGAAACTTGCTAAGAGAGTAGATCTTAAGCTTTCTTACTACACACACCTACACACACAAAATGTAATGTGGAGTGATAGAGGTGTTAATTAATGGATGTGGTAATCACTTCACAATATATATGTATATCAAATCACATTATGTACTTTAAATATATACAATTTCATTTGCCTACTATATGTCAATAAAACTGGGAAAGCCAGATTTTGATAATTTAGACATTTTACTTTGCCTACTCATGCTATATTGAAATTTGATTTTTGTAGAATTATGGGATGGAATCACTGGCAGAAATCTCAGAGAATATCTAGGACAGTATTTCTCTGATTGGTTCCTCAACCAGCAGAACAACAAAGTCTAGAAACTTTCTAGAATTGTAATTCTCAGGCTCTGCCAGAATCCTTCTGAATCAGTTGCTCTGAGGTAAGGCCCAGCAATCTGTGTTTTAGCAGCACAGGTGATTTTGACACATCCTCAAGGTTGAGAACCCCCAGACCAGAACAATGCCTTCATTTTATAGAAGAGGAAGCTGAAACTCAAGAGGTTATATGATTTGCTCAAGGCCACACACTAAGGGCATCATCTGAGATAAACCTCAGGTCTCCTCTTTCCACAAATCTAAGAAAATTCGCCTGTGTCTGTAGATGGTTTAAGGTCACTGGAGACTCACTGAAAAAGAATCAGAATTAATAGTTTTACTTAAGATTAAACCTGCAAACGGAAGAGGAGTGGTGGAGACAGATGAATAAGAAGGAACATTCCTTATCTGCAGGGCTTCCTGCCTCTGTCACCTGCCTGCTGATTTGGAAGCAGCGGCCAGGGATAACTAAAGAGCATTCACACCCCTATTGCAGGGGTGGACGATGCGGATGCTCTGTGTGTGGCCAGGGTTATTCTTGCTGGGGAAGTTGGGCCAGCCTGGCTTCTCTTCAGCACAGCCTCTTGGAGGCGTAGCCAGTCAGGACCCTTCTGCCTGTTGTGGGTTGAACTATGTCCCTCAGAAAAGTTCTGTTAAAGTCTTAACACCCCAGTACCTGTGAGTGTGGACCTTATTTGGAAAAAGGGTTTTTGCAGATGTATTTAAAATGCTAATCAAGATGAGGTCTTACTGGATTAGAGAGCCCTAAATCCAATTGCTAGTGTCATTATATGAAGAGATCAAAGACCTAGAGACCAAGAGAGAGAACATCATAGGATAAGACAGAGATTGTTGTTCAGTCGCTAAGTTGTGTCCGACTCTTTGCAACCCCATGGCATGGACTGCAGTGATTCCTCTGCTGCCTGAGAACACTGAAGATTGCCGGCAAGCACCAGACGCTGGGAGATGCCAGGAAGGGTTTTGAGAGGTTTGAGAGGGAGCAGGACCCTGCCAAAACCTTGATTTCAGACTTCTGACCCCCAGAACTGTGAGAGAATAAATTTCTGTTGTTTTAGGACATCCACTTTGTAGAAACTTGTTTTGGCAGCTCTGGAAACCAATGCATTGCCGCCCCCCACCCCACCCACAGAGTCTTTACTCTGCCTTCCAGCCTCCTGCCAGCTCTGTAGCCAGCATGGCTCCATCCTGGCCCTGCAGCTTTCACCCTTACAGTTCACTCTCTGCATGACTCTCAGAGGGAGATTTTAAAGCATAAAACATTCACTCTCCTACCTTGCTAGAAAAACAAAATCCAAATTCTTCACCTGGCTGGAGTCGTGCCTACCTCTTGGTCCTCAACTCATTGCTTCCTTCTCCAGCCCCACTGACCACAGATCTCCTTTCTGCTTCGGGGAGAGATCAGGCATTCCTTCTTTGATCTCTGGCCTTTGTTCCCCCTATTATTTACATGCTTGTCTCATTCTCTCATGTGTCAGATTAAAAAAAATTATTAATTTGACTGCGCCAGGTCTTAGTTGCTGCAACAGGATCTTCGATCTTTGTTAGAGCTTGCAAGATCTTTAGTGGCAACCTGTGGGATCTAGTTCCCTGACCAGCTGACCAGGGATCAAACCCGGGCCTGCTGCATTGGGAGTGCAGTCTTAGCCACTGGACCACCAGGGAAGTCCCACATGTCGGATTAAAAGCCATCTCCTCCAGGAGTACCTCCCTGACTGCTCTAATTGGATGCAGCCTCCCTCACTTGTTATATAAGAAAGATATTAGCCACTAATAACACTGACAAAATGTTCAGCTAACTCACGTGTAAGGCACTATTTTAAGCACAAATCATGCATCATCTACCTTAATCCTGAAGCAGCCTTGAGAGGCAAATTCTACCATCATTCTTATTTTATCAGATGAGAAAGTTGCACAGATTAATCACCTGTCATGATCCTGTTTATATCCTTCATGGCACTTTCCACAGTCTCTGATGATATATGTTATTTATTTATTTATTTGTCACTTCCCCTGTAACATGAGTGCCATGAGCGTAGAGATCATGATGTATGCTTGGTATACAGCAGGTGCTCAAAAGAGAAAGAAATCTCCTAATACGGGACTACCTTACTTTTTCAGCAAGTGGTAGATGATTGTTCTCTGTTCAGAGAGGCACAGCTGAGCTGTCAGTGAGACAAGCCTATTTCTAGACCCATTCTGAAATGCTAGTACAGTGGTTGATGTTACCCCCTGGCTCACCTCATAGCCTTTCAAATAACTCCTTGATGTGATTTCCTTCAAAGGTCACTCATATGCAGTTACTTCCTCTAGGAGGAGATGGGATATAAAGGCCCCCTGAGCTCATTAAAACAAACAGAAAACTCCGTTTTCATTAGCAGAAGGTGATATTTAATGCTGCCAGACAAGCCTGATTCCACAGAGCTGCCTTCTTTGGTCTCTGCTACACTTGTGAGGATCCTCAGATAAATACAGCATGGCCCAGATCTGGGAGGAACACCGATACCTGGTGGTCAAAGGCAAGAGAATTATGAGAATGTGGGAGTTCCACACATAGCTGCGTTAAGTGGAGGGGGGAAAGCTAGGGTTTCAGCTGACCAACTGAGAAAAAAACCTAATTGAACAAAACATGAAATTTACAATGTTAAAGTAGACAGGGCACTGTCTTGAGTCAGTTCAGTTCAGTTCAGTTCATTTCAGTCGCTCAATCATGTCCGACTCTTTGCGACCCCATGAATCGCAGCACGCCAGGCCTCCCTGTCCATCACCATCTCCCGGAGTTCACTCAGTCAGACTTGGGTTCAAATCTCAGTTCAGCCATTTATTGGGAGGTACTTACCTACTCTCAGGCTCAGTTTTCTCTTCTATAAAATGGCCACAGTAGACACTAAGTAAGAAATAACTATTTTTACAATCATGGCTTCATTATCTCAGATTAAAAAAGAGCCCTCCTGATTAACCTACTACATCGTCTCCTCTCATGTCTAATCACTCTCTGAGCCTGCAAACTCAACCTCCTTCACCTCTGCTGAGTCTGAACATTTCTATCCACCCGTACGGCACCTCTCAGGTGGCTCACTGGTAAAGAACCTGCCTCCCAATGCAGGAGACATAAGAGATGCACATTTGATCCTTGGGTTGGGAAGATCCCCTGCAGGAGGGTAAGGGAATCCATGCCAGTATTCTTGCTTGGAGAATCCCATGGACAGAGGAGCCTGGCAGGCTACAGTCCATAGGGTTGCAAAGAGTCAGACATGGCTGAAATGACGGAGCACCCATGCATCCACCTGTACGTGGCTTCCCCTTGATCCCGCCTAGTTCAGCCCACCATCTTTGCCCAGGCACGGCCATGCCTCTTAGCCAGTCCTCCTGCATCTACTCCCATTTAGTCTCCCCACCAGGCAGAGTGGCCTTTTTAAATGCACATCTAATTAGGGTCTGCTTTTATGTAGTATCCCTGTATGACCTCCACTGCTTTGTGAGGATGAGAGTTTTACGAGATCATCCCTGTGGCTTACCAGGCCCTGATACCTTGCCAGGTCCTACTGTACCCCCAACCCTCTCGTGGCTTTCTACACTCTAGTCATGCTGACTTTGACTCTGTAGCTCCTTGCAGCTCCAAGTGGCACTATTCATACGACTTTGCCTCAGGGCTTTTGTACATGATTTCCCAGAACCTAACTTCCTTTAGTTGTAAACCAGAACAATACACATCCATGGAAAAGTTATTTTATGAGATAATAATAACATTCAAAGTTTCCCTCCCCTGCATCCTCTCCCTATCTATCATTTTTGTAATTCTTTCATCACTTGTCCAAAGTACCACTTCCTTGAAACCATCCCTAAATGCCAAGATTAGTTTAGGATCCTCTTTCTTCCTTTATAATTCTCATCATATCTGTAATCATTGATTCAGTTTCTCTCTTCTGTACAAAATGGCAAAGTTCTCAAGAACTGAGTCTATATCTGTGTGGAATTTAGGTCACTAAAATATCCCCAGGACCTAATATGCCATGGGTACTCACTAAATATTTACTGCACAAGTAACCAAACCAGTTCATGCAGCTGAGGGGACTGTTCCAGAACCATAGCCTCTTCCAGGCTTTGTGTTTCAGTTTTCACTTCCATTTGATAAGGCCAAGTATAGGCAAGCTCATCCAAAATAGGTTATTTAATTTGGTGCAAATACTCATTTTTCAGAATAAGTCATTGTTCAGGGGTCTGGATACTGACTACTGCCAGGTAGCTAATAACCAGATTATGTCAGTATTGATACTCTGGTTCTCGGGATGATGGTTTGTTTATTGAACTGCCTATTTTAATGGCTCTGAGAATGACCATCAGCAGCCTGGATAACGCAGTACCCCAGCTGGGAACACATGAGTAAACAAAATCATAATTTTTCACTTTGCCAAGCTCAGTAACACTGTTGTGATGAGCCACTAGCAAAGCAGCCATTAGTTAAATAAATAAAGCACAAGGCTAGAAGCAGGTTTGCCAATGCAAGCAGTCTTCTCTTTTGCTGACCATTGATGGACATTATACATGCTGTACACTCTGGGGAAGTACTTGGTCCCCTGCTTTAATTTGCTAAATATGATGCATCTTCTAGGCTGCATGACTTACTTATATTAGTGAAAAATCACTTTCTCTTCTTTTCCCATTTCATTTCCTCAACATATAGTTATTAAGCGCCTACTGTCTGTGCAATGGGACCTCTTGGGCAAGCTGCCCAGTACACAACTGTCTTCAGTCCTCTGCTGATCCTCAGACTCAGAGGGAAGACCTAAAATACAAGGAAACCGATTTCTGGCAAGGAGATACAGAGGTGTCCCAGCTCCTTCAAGAAGCCTGGGGGTTGGTGAAGGCAAATAGACTTGATAACATGAGAGAGTTTCAGGGTTCAGAAAGGTTTCCTCCTTTTTGAGGGGGACCTTTACAAACAAGAAATGGGAGAGACTTTTACCCTGCCTTCTTTTCTGGATACTTCTCTTTTGGCTGCATCCACTTATGTTAGATCTTTCTTTAGATTACATCCAAACATATCAGGGACTTCCCTGGCGGCTCAGATGGCAACGAATCTGCTTGCAATGCAGGAGACCTGGGTTCAATCCCTGGGTCAGGAAGATCCTCTGGAGAAGGGAAAGGCAACCCACTCTAGTATTCCAAGCATATTAATGGATCCATAACTCCTGGTGCCTATCAGGACCTTGACTCATGGCCTTGGCCACTTACTCCATGAAAGTGTCTCCCATATTCTAGCTTTTCCTCCATCTGTATCTGGATCCCAACTACCTGGGGTTTTGTGGATTATTTTTATTTCTATAAGAGAGTATCAGTTAGAAACTAGGTCCTATAAGTGTCAAAAGAGCAATGCTGATGGTTACCAATTTTTACATAGAAGCTATTTATATTACCATTATTTTATCACTTTACCCCAAAGTAAACTGGCAAGGTATGTACAGTATTAACCACCTCGGATTATACTTGAGGAAACAGAGGTTGAGGTTATATTGCTCAAGCTCATAATTTCTAAGGTTCAGCCTGTGTTGGTGCTGAGGTCAATCCCACTCTCTAGTGTGTGCACACTCTGTCCACTATGAAAGACAAACAGACTTGAGTAGAAAGACTGCAAAGGGGGACTTTCTTAGTGGTCCAATGGTTAAGACTCTGCACTTCCAATGCAGGAGGTGTGGGCTCTGGTTGGGGAACTACAATATAGCAATCATGTGTTATGTGGTGTGGACAAAAAAATTTTTTTAATTAGAAAAGATGATTGAAGTATCTTTAAAAAAGAAGCCTAAGGAGGGGAGGGACTAGTTAGATTACAACAGTGGCAGGAAAACATACAAAACATAGAAAACAAAAACTGGAAACATTAGGTAACATAATCATGATGCTGTGATCACTCACCTAGAGCCAGACATCCTGGAATGTGAAGTCAAGTGGGCCTTAGAAAGGATCACGTGGGCCTTAGAATGCATCACTATGAACAAAGCTAGTGGAGGTGATGGAATTCCAGTTGAGCTATTTCAAATCCTGAAAGATGATGCTGTGAAAGTGCTGCACTCAATATGCCAACACATTTGGAAAACTCAGCAGTGGCCACAGGACTGGAAAAGGTCAGTTTTCATTCCAGTCCCAAAGAAAGGCAATGCCAAAGAATGCTCAAACTACTGCACAATTGCACTCATCTCACATGCTAGTAAAGTAATGCTCAAAATTCTCCAAGCCAGGCTTCAGCAATACGTGAACTGTGAACTTCCAGATGTTCAAGCAGGTTTTAGAAAAGGCAGAGGAACCAGAGATCAAATTGCCAACATCTGCTGGATCATGGAAAAAACAAGAGAGTTCCAGAAAAACATCTATTTCTGCTTTATCGACTATGCCAAAGCCTTTGACTGTGTGGATCACAATAAACTGTGGAAAAATCTGAAAGAGATGGGAATACCAGACCACCCGACCTGCCTCTTGAGAAACCTATATGCAGGTCAGGAAGCAACAGTTAAAACTGGACGTAGAACAACAGACTGGTTCCAAATAGGAAAAGGAGTACGTCAAGGCTGTATATTGTCT
>SJYX01024890.1:345961-367611 GCA_006410675.1 Oreotragus oreotragus
TTCAGAATTGTCCACAGTTTATTGTGATCCACACAGTCAAAGGCTTTGGCATAGTCAATAAAGCAGATGTTTTTCTGGAACTCTCTTGCTTTTTCCATGATCCAGCAGATGTTAGCAATTTGATCTCTGGTTCCTCTGCCTTTTCTAAAACCAGCTTGAACATCTGGAATTTCATGGTTCACATATTGCTGAAGCCTGGCTTGAAAAATTTTGAGCATTACTTTACTAGTATGTGAGATGAGTGCAATTGTGTGGTAGTCTGAGCATTCTTTGGCATTGCCTTTCTGTGGGACTGGAATGAAAACTGACCTTTTCCAGTCCTGTGGCCACTGCTGAGTTTTTCAAATTTGCTGGCATACTGAGTGCATTACTTCCACAGCATCATCTTTCAGGATTTGAAATAGCTCAACTGGAATTCCATCACCTCCACTAGCTTTGTTCATAGTGATGCTTTCTATGGCCAACTTGACTTCACATTCCAGGATGTCTGGCCCAAGTGAGTGATCACACCATCATGATTATCTGGGTCGTGAAGCTCTTTTTTGTACAGTTCTCCTGTGTATTCTTTCCACCTCTTCTTAATATCTTCTGCTTCTGTTAGGTCCATACCATTTCTGCCCTTTATTGAGCCCATCTTTGCATGAAATGTTCCCTTTCTATCTCTAATTTTCTTGAAGAAATCTCTAGTCTTTCCCATTCTGTTCTTTTCCTCTATTTCTTTGCATTGATCACTGAGGAAGGCTTTCTTATCTCTTCTTGCTATTCTTTGGAACTTTGCATTTAGATGCTTATATGTTTCCTCTTCTCCTTTGCTTTTCGCCTCTCTTCTTTTCACAGCTGTTTGTAAGGCCTCCTCAGACAGCTATTTTGCTTTGTTGCATTTCTTTTCCATGGGGATGATCTTGATCCCTGTCTCCTGGACAATGTCACAAACCCCCGTCCATAGTTCATCAGGCACTCTGTCTGTCAGATCTAGTCCCTTAAATCTATTTCTCACTTCCACTGTATAATCATAGGGGATTTGATTTATGTCATACCTGATAAAGTCAGGCTAATTACAAAGGTGGCAGAAGTTCCTCCAGGCCAGGCTTAAGAATTACCGTGGAGAAGGAAGATGGTGTTTTGGACAGTGTGGGGAGATTTCTGAAGTGTTACTATGACCTGCTTTCAGCTCTCTAACTTCACTCAGCTGTGAAGATGCTCCCTTGGTGAGCATTTGGTGGGACAAGAACATCTTGTGTGGTAAGAACACAGAAGCAAAAGCAAAGCTGGCTGGGTTGGATTTCATGGGTACAATACTAAAGCCTCAAATGCCTCTTAGAACCACTTCTAGGCACTCTAAAAATATAAATTAAACACTAGAATTCTCTCCAAAGCATGCACACCTGTCATCATTACATGGATCATAAGGAGACTTCAGAGTTTAAAAAATAGAAACAGACTCAAAGACATATAAGACAAACTTATCAAAGGCGCAATAAGGTTAAATTAGAAGTTTGGGATGTGATGAGGACACAGCAGCAAAGCAAATCTGCTGGGCTCGTGTGCATTGCACTGGATGGCTTTCTCCTGCCCCAGGGTGCCTGTGCTCCAAGGCACAGTGGTGACAGTGAAGCTCGCTGCCCCTTCTGCCCCACTCAGCAGGCAGGTGGGGACCTCATCCCTGCTCCTGTTCATGTGTTCCTCCTTCCCCAGTTTCACACCACTGGGCCATGGGGAACATCTGGTACATCTGCCCCTAATGAATTACACTGGGGGAAGATCTAGGTATATTTCCTCCCTCTCCATCATCCAGAGGATGTGATTTTTTTTTTTTGCAATGGGACAGTATAAGCAGAGATGGCATTTTTCCTTCCCAGAAGCTCAAGGGAATTTCTATTGTTTCACATCTTCCTGGGGGCTTTAAAGAATTGAAGTGTCCAGTCAGCATGGCCAAGGGGCTGCCTGGATGTCCCCTAAGTCCTTTTGCAGCCCCTTGTCTGGGAAAAAGTCATTTTTTGGCTCCCTGGGAAAAAGTCATTTTCATCTGTTATGTGATTTCTTGATTTCCTGCTTGCCTGCTTCATGGGATGGTTTGCCGCCTCTTTCTTCTGGCAGTTCAATGAGAAAGATGACAGTAGACCATAATAATGGACTAACTACAATAATCATGCTATTTATTGAATGCTCACAAATGCTTGATATGGATTATCTAGCTCACTTAATCCTCAAAACCTGTAACAGGTACTGTACTTCAGCTCTTCCCAATTACAGATTAGAAAACTGGGACTTTCAAGAGACTAAATTACTTTTCAAAGGATGGCCAGGGAGTGACAAATGCCAGATTTGGACTGAGGCCCGATTCCTAGAGCCCAAAAGATAGGACACAATCCTTGGCCTCTCGGATGTGATTAAGATCAAGTCTTTTGGAGCCAGAGTCCTGGTTGATCCAGCTTCTCCTTGCTATGTGTTTTGCACACGAACGTGGCTTTTCCTTTCCAGCCTCCATTTCCCATCTGCAAACCCATGCACGGCAGCAGTTCCCTAGAGGTTGACCACTTGGGGCTGTTGGAAAGGGAATGAACATTTGTGCCTGGCATGGTGCCTGGTGTGTGACAAGCGCTTGGTAGATGACTGATGCTCTGAAGAAGATTCTGATTCCTAACTGTTGTTGGAGTCTTCACTGTTGATAAGAGGTGTAATTATGATCTACAAAGGGATTGGACCTGGCTGGAGAGAATGGATGAAATCCTGATGGCGAGAGGATGAGGGTGCACCAAATTTTTCCAAAGCTTGGCTCTTTCTGGAACTCTCATTCTTCCCTTCTTCTTTCTATATTCCCTATGCCTTGTTAGAACATTCTTATTCTTATTCATTAATACATCCTAGAAGAGAGCCCTGTAATTCACAGTCAAAAACCGCTTGATGCTGAGGGGGCATCCCTCTTGAGGTGCTGCATGGATTTCACCAGGGCTGAGGGTTATGCTTAGAGGTGAGAGCAGATATCATCAGAATCAAATCTTTGGTTCTCCAGATGAAGAAGCTACCTAAGCCTTTGACCGTGGACACATCAAGACTCAGAAATCTCATCTCATGCCCAGGGTTCTTTCTACTCCCCAACTAACTTCTCCTTACACGAGGTCTCTGTAACGTTGCTTCCATATTTAGAAGAAGACTCACTTTCCATATTTAATACCAAATCTCTTTCCCTAATTATTGAGATCTACAAAGTCCCAAGTATGGACTTGAAATAATATGCAGTAAACTATGACTCTTCCTTCCACAAAATAAGGATAAACACCAGGGTTACAACATTGTAGGTTAGAAGTTTTCCAGTTTAAAAATACAGAAGAGAAATGCAAAAATTAGAATTTTAGCTTCCCTTGAAAACAGAGGATATGGGTCACTGGGTATCCCTATTCCCTTGTAATCCCAGACACACAGAGCTGAGATGGGCAGCAGCCCTCGTATAGAGACTGGCATCTGCCTCGTGCCCTTGGCACTCACCAGGCCAGCCTTGCATGGTTATCCTTCCTTCCTGGCTCCTGGAGACATCTGTATTTGCACCACTTAAAACCATACCATTTGGATAGCTGTCGATGCTTTTGAACTGTGGTGTTGGAGAAGACTCCTGAGAGTCCCTTGGACTGCAAGGAGATCCAACCAGTCCATTCTGAAGGAGATCAACCCTGGGATTTCTTTGGAAGGACTGATGCTAAGGCTGAAACTCCAGTACTTTGGCCACCTCATGCAAAGAGTTGACTCATTGGAAAAGACCCTGATGCTGGGAGGGATTGGGGGCAGGAGGAGAAGGGGACGACCAAGGATGAGATGGCTGGATGGCATCACGGACTCGATGGACNGTCCATTCTGAAGGAGATCAGCCCTGGGATTTCTTTGGAAGGAATGATGCTAAGGCTGAAACTCCAGTACTTTGGCCACCTCATGCAAAGAGTTGACTCATTGGAAAAGACCCTGATGCTGGGAGGGATTGGGGGCAGGAGGAGAAGGGGACGACCAAGGATGAGATGGCTGGATGGCATCACCGACTCAATGGACCTGAGTCTGAGTGAACTCCGGGAGTTGGTGATGGACAGGGAGGCCTGGCGTGCTGTGATTCATGGGGTCGCAGAGTCGGACTCGACTGAGCGACTGAACTGAACTGAGGTTGACCCCTGTGGTGGGAAACTGGAATTACAGCCAAGGCCTCCTGATGGGGAACATTTAGTTTGAATTTTGACAGTCTTCAGTCTTGAGCTGTCTAGTAAAAGTTTGTACATCAGTCATCTTTGTATAAAACAGCTGTGTAAATAATATAATTTGGAAAAGTCTGCCATTGATCTAATTGTGTTAATATTGACTCATAAGCTAGCTGACAAATTTACTGTTAAAATAGCGGAAAATAGCACTGTTGAAAAAAGTTGGAGCTTAGCCCTGTACTCAGCTGCTGACCTGTTTCTCCAGTAGGTAATATATATACATAGTTCCCTCCACCCTTGAGTGTCATGTCCTTCCGGAAATAGTCCACACGTGTGTTCTCTTTTTTAACCATGTGGTAGCCTGCTATAGATACTGCTGTGAACCTTCTGTTACTATATCTTGGCAGTTCCTCCTTGACAGTACTCGGAAGGTGGCCTTAGTTTTGGTTGATATTTTAGTATCTTACCAGCCTTCCCGTAGACAT
The DNA here is from genome assembly GCA_006410675.1 of Oreotragus oreotragus. Taxonomy (NCBI): domain Eukaryota; kingdom Metazoa; phylum Chordata; class Mammalia; order Artiodactyla; family Bovidae; genus Oreotragus; species Oreotragus oreotragus. The sequence continues at coordinate 350,625 of SJYX01024890.1, forward strand.
GTGTCTTCTCTCCGCTCCTTTGCTGTTATACACAGTGTACAGGGACTCTCCGTGTTTGCACATGTTGGAGACTGAGCTGGTAGGTCAGTTCCTCAGAGAAGAAACTGCTGGATCCAAGTGCCCATACCAGTGCGCACTCCAGCGCCCGTGTGGAAGAAGTGCCCGTTTTCTGCACCTGCACCAACACAGTATGTGTTCGGTTTGGGTTTTACATTTGTTACTCCCCCCACCCACCCCCAAGAAGTTGGTCTTACTAGAGAGCTCCAATCACGAGCAGACAAGGGAAGGCCTCAGGACACCAGGAACCCTGGCCAGTCTCCACGGTCGCTCTGGCTTTGTGAGGAGCCATGTGCTGGGGAGAGAGGCTGCTGGCCTGTCATGTGGGTTCCCTCTGGCCATGGAGCTCAACACGGCTACACTCCTGGGGACCAGAGTCTGGGGTTCCTCTCCGAGATCGTCCCTTATGGACTTTTCACTTGTGCTTTAAGCCCCCCACCTGAGTTGTGAACCAGCCACCTTCTTCACTCTAGCTCAGAAGCTCCCCTGTCTCTCCCGCATGTTGGTCCTGGTCGAGCCGATGGTGCGGGGTGGCACTTCAGTGTGCTTGTAACTGCACTCCTCTGACGTTGGGTAAACATGAAAAATGAAAGCTGATCTACCTTAAACACGAGCCCAGCTCGGCCAAGAGAGAGGTCTGGAGAGGACTGAGAGCTGGGCTGGACTTAAAAATGGTGTTCTCTCCTGTGCCATAGAGTTCCTGCTCTTGGGGATGAGGCCAGTGAGCAGAAAGGATGAAGCTACCTGTTACATGATGAGTCTTAGAGAATGTGAAAAAGACCCCAAAACCAATGTTAAGTAAAAAACCAGCCTGTCTTCCATATAAGCAATATGTTTAGCCTGCTTCTCAGGAATAGAGATCAGCTGTCTTAATAATAGTGACAGTGAATCCCCCACAGTGGTGATGACCCTATTCTGAGTGCTGCCCTCGGCGCTGTGTACGAGCCAGGTAATGCTCTTCTTTCCATTTGGTAGGCGAGACAACAAGTCCAGCAGTACTGTTACCTGTCACGTAGGTGACTTACTGTGCTGACACAGCAGCAGAGCTCGGTAGGGATAACTCACGAGCATCCTCTTAACCACTGGGCCAGCCACAGCTTTCGTCCGCATCCAGTCAGGCCTCATGAAGAGAGGCCGGGGACCCATTTCTCTCCTTGACAGACAGAACTGAAATTCACAGCCTTTCCTCACAGTGTGGCCTTCGCCCTAATCATTCAGAATTCCTTTTATTTTACTATGTAAATGGAAGAAACCTCTTCAAAAAGGTGATGGAGATTTTTAAAATGAAAGGACTGTAACAGGATAGATCAGGGATATTTCCAGTTTAACACAGCTACCAATGTAGGATGCTGTTAGTAGTTTAAGTTAAAAATTGAACCAGGCCTGCTTCCAGCAGGGGGAGACAAGTTCACACAAGATTGTCCTGAAAGACAAAAAACAAGGAGTTATTTATATTGTCCACATGCCGTGTGTGTGTGTGTGTGTGCGCACGCGCGCATGTGTGTGTGTGAGTGAATGAATGAACGGAGAGAGAAGAGAAGGGTGCCTTTGAAAGCCACAGAGTTCCTTTGCACATCCACACCCCTCAAGACCTAGAATGTGGTTCATGTAGAAGAGTCAGTAGCTACAAGAGCAGTGTTACTTCGGAAATGATCTCACTCTGCGTGGTTTGTTAGGGGGCCTTTACGCCTACAGGCCTGCATTCGAGGGCTGCTTATTGAACGTACTGTTGGCTGAGTAGGAGCCGTACAGGCCCTGGTCCTTCCCGTGAGTGGCGTTGAATCCTGTGGTTCCGGCAGGCACTTGACCTCCAGCCATCCTTAGTAGTGTGTCACCCTGGTGGATCAGAGCCCGCCGCCCCAGAGACAGCGTGGTCCTGCAGTACGGGAGACCTGGGTTTGATCCCTGGGTTGGGAAGATCCCCTGGAGAAGGGAAAGGCCACCCACTCCAGTATCCTGACCTGCAGAATGCCATGGACCGTGTAGTCCGTGGGGTCTCAAAGAGTGGGACATGACTGAGCAGCTTTCACGTTCACCCTGGTAGATCAGAGCCCACCTTGCCAGAGACAGCGTGGTCTGCTCAACGTGCTCAGGAACAGAGAGGGCTTGAAGAATTAAACAGCCAGGAAGGTGGTGGCAGGGGTGTGTTCTTTTCTCACCCATTCAGCTTGACACAGACACCACCCAGGATGTTTAACTGACCTTAGAATGGCTCGCCTTTTAAAAAAAAAAAATTCTTTCTTTCTTTTCGGCTTTGCTGGGTCTTTGTTGCTGCGTGGCTTTTCCCTAGCTGTGGTGAGTGGGGCCACCACTCTACAATCACGGTCCGTCGGCTTCTCATTGCAGTGGCTTCTCTTTTTGCAGAGCACAGACTCTAGAGCACGCAGGTTTCCGTAGTCGCAGCTCATGGGCTCAGTAGATGTTTAAAAAAATCTGCAAACAATAAACACTGGAGGGAGTGTGGAGCAAAGAGAACCTTCTTGCTCTGTTGGTCGTAATGTAAATTGATACAGCCACTATGGAGAACTGTATGGAGATGTCTTCAAAAACTAGGAATTAATTGTGGCTTATGGGCTTAGTTGCTCTGCAAGGCATGTGAGATCTTCCCAGACCAGGGATGGAACTCAGGCCTCTTGCATTGTTTGGGAGATTCTTTTCTTTTTTTAATTTATCTAATTTTAATTGGAGGATAATTGCTTAACAATGTTGTATTGGTTTCTGCCATACAGCGACATGAATCTGCCATAAATATACATGTTTCCTCCCTCTTGAACCTGCCTCGCACCTCCTACCACATCCCACCCCTCTAGGTTATCACAGAGCACCAGTTGAGCTCCCTGCTTCATACAGCAAATTCCCACTATTTTACATATGGTAATGTATGTGTTTCTATCTCAATTTGTCCCATCCTTTCCTTTCCCCACTGTGTCCACAAATCTGTTGTCTGCTGCTGCTGCTAAGTCACTTCAGTCGTGTCCGACTCTGTGTCTATGTGTCTCTAATACCGCCCTACAAATAAGTTCATCAGTACCATTTTTTTAGATTCCATATGTAAGAGTTAATGTATGAGATTAGTTTTTCTATTTCTGATTTACTTCACTCTGTGTAACAGGCTCTAGTTTCATCCACCTCACGAGAGCTGACTCGAATCTGTTCCTTTTTTTGGGTGTGTATTATTCCCTTGTGTATATGTGCCACAACTCCTTTATCCGTTCATCTGTCGAAGGACATCTAGGTGCTTCCATGTCCTGGCTGTTGTAAATAGTGCTGCAGTGAACACTGGGGCACATGTGTCTTTTGAAATAGTTTTCGCAGGGTATGTGCCCAGGAGTGGGATTGCTGGATCATACAGTGGTTTTGCTCCTAGCTTTTTAAGGAATCTCCATACTGTTCTCCATAGAGGCTGTTGTTAACTTACATTCCCACCAACAGTGCAAGGAGGTTCCCTTTTCCCCACACCCTCCCCAGCATTTATCGTTTGCAGATTTTTTGATGATGGCCATCATCTCATACAATGATATTTTGGTTTGCATTTCTCTAATAATAAGCGATGTTGAGCATCTTTTCGTTATTTGTTAATCATCTGTATGTCTTCTTTAGAGAAAGGTTTGTTTAGGTCTTCTGCCAGTTTTTTTATTGGGTTGTTTGTTTCTCTGATACTGAGCTGCTGCTGGGTGGATTCTTTACCACCAAGCTACCCGGGAAGCCCTCACCATTTCTATAGGGCAGTAAATTATGTCTGCGTTTCAGTCCCACCAAGCCCTGAGCTGAGTGATTCGGGGGCTGACACACATCCTCACTGGCCCCTCTTTGCTGGTAAACACGGTTGACCAGAGCAGGACAGTGCTCCGTAGAGGATGGCCTGTCCTCTGGAGGTTATCCCCAGGTGCCAGGTTGGGAATTGGCAGCTACCGTGAGTAGGACACTTCAGCTCTCTGTTTCCCAGAGGGGCCGCAGGCACAGCGTAAAGAAAGCTCCACTTTTAAAGTAGTTGATAAAGCTTTCTTCTTGGGGAATCTAGTTTTCAAGACATGCTCTCCCTGTCTCCCCTGCAGTCTTGCTCTTCAGGCAGACTCAGACTCCATGTTGAAACCTGGGAGGGTAGGGTCTCACTTCCCTCGTTGGCCTTTAGAGCAACAGACTACGTCACATCTCATCCACTGGCTTCTTCCTTTGGTGGTCAGAAAAGAGGTCTCCCCGACATAAGCCCACCCCCACGATCTTGATAACAGAGCCAACCCCAGGACCCAGCATCGTAGCACTCCACCCTGATAGGTGAGGAAATGTAGAAATATTGTCACGTTTGCTCTGGGCGTGTGCTAATACCTTTGTCTCCCTTTGGCATTTAAATACTGTGAACTCGCTAAAACGTGGTGTGGGCTGGTGATCACATTTATGAACCCGTTGCTAGGGGAGCTGCTAGTGAGGCTTGTTTTAGGATCTGAGTAAATTGACCTGACAGGTAGTGGCGATTGCTTCATTAAGGGCTGCTTGAGAGCACATTCTTAAGAAACTCAGTGTCCTATCTTGAGGCCCTGTTCTTTGGTAGTGCTATATATCTTTTTGTGTCATCAAGGTCTCTTCTCGTGAATCAAGTACCTTTTGGATTCTTCAAGTGATTTTTTTTTTTAATGTTAAAAGTTTTGGGAAAAAAAAAAAGTTTTGGGATTCCTTAGGGACTGTTGTGCTCAGGGTGACAATTCAAAAGCCCCGCACCATAGTGGAAAATTCTTTGTGCTGTCGGGCTGATGACCGGCTACCTTGGAACCTGTCCAGAAGGATGTCGTGGTTGAAACCGGTGGACCAGGATCATTGCCCATCAGAGCTCCAGCTTGTGTTAACCGTTCAAGTCGTACTTCCCCACTTGAACACTTTCCTTGCTGAGATAATGTCATCACTTCTTTCTTTCCTACAGGAGGACACCATGGAGGTGGAGGAGTTCTTGAAAGAGGCTGCAGTAATGAAAGAGATCAAGCACCCCAATTTAGTACAGTTACTCGGTGAGTGTGAGGAGCTCTGAACTTTGAATTAAATTCTCCCAAGTGATGCAGGTGCTGTTGGAGCAGAGGTGAATGGCTCACTGCCTTAAAGTTTCTGGTCTGTATGTCTCTTCCCCACCTACATCAGCCCTTGGTACAAAGAGGCCTGTGTGGAATGGGGGTGTGTGTGTGTGTGTGCGTGCATGTGTGTGTCCTTGTACCCACACAAGTGAGAGATGGGGGTGGGGGTGTGTGTGTGTCCATGTGCCCACATGAGTGAGAGAGAATATTACAACTTTTACTTGATTGATAGCCAAAAGTGGTCAAGCACAAGTCTCAAATCAACATCTTGAAACCTAAGAATTTCAGAAGTTCCTTCCTGAAGCAATTCTGTATGTAGAAATATCCATATATCCATTGGGGTGATGACTTAGTGTGTTTGATGTGGCCTGGCCTCTGCTCTTGAACTCAGCAGCAGCCTCTTTCCTGTTGAAGCCCATGGGCTTGAGAGGAAGAAAAAAGGATGAGTGGGGGCCACATCCCTCCCACGGAAACATAATCTCAACCGGCGAGTGCATGGGGTCATCGCAGGACGTGGGCCCAGGATGTAGGGGCAGAGTGAGAATCCATCTCAGAAGCCTTGTTCTTCAGGGCTCATCTTTTCTGGTGTGTGTTCCGTTGGGAGCGGAGCAGCACGCTGAAGCCTTGTCTCGTTGGCAGGGGTCTGCACTCGGGAGCCCCCGTTCTACATAATCACTGAGTTCATGACCTATGGGAACCTGCTGGACTACCTGAGGGACTGTAACCGGCAGGAGGTGAATGCCGTGGTGCTGCTGTACATGGCCACTCAGATCTCGTCCGCCATGGAGTACCTGGAGAAGAAAAACTTCATCCACAGGTAGGAGCCCCGAGAGGCTGCCCTCCCCGCACCAGCAGAGTCGCAGGGCCACCACGGGACCCGGGCATCCTTTTACAAAAAAACACCGCAACCTACAAGGTCTTCTGACTCGGCCTCTGACTTTTTTAGTGCTGGCAGCTCCTTGGACCTTGGAGCAAAGGCAAACACCAGGTTCCTGATGTTGCCAGGCTGAGAAGTATTTCACTGCAGAATCATTTTGGACTAAGAGGAATACTAAGTGAAGTTTATCAGAAGGGGCCCCTTTTCATTGGCAGGGCTCCCTGTGACATAGGGCACCTGTTACTCCTCCGGGGCTAGGGTTCATCAGTAGTGTCGTGACCCCTTCCCAGCAGCTACTGGGGCATTTTTTTCCCCACAAGCTCCCAGAAGCGGCCCTATGTGGGTTTTGTTCCGGTGTGGTGTGTGTATGTGTTTTCCCCTCCCTTCTGGTAATTATCATTTCATTCTCCACTTAACTTGCTGTCATCTGGTTCAGGGATGTTTCCACCATTGTCAGGATTGTGTATGCGTAGTTCTAAATTAAGCATCTTGGCTGCTTCAAAGCCTGGAGTGTTCTGACCTTCAAGCATGCCACAATTATCTTGGTCTCCACATTCTTTGCTGGTGGAAATGGCTTCCTAGCAGAGTGACGGCCTGTGCAGGACAGGGCCCGATGGGCTTTGCCGGAGTCTTCTATACAAGATGTTCTCCAGCCACCGTGGTGACCTTTCCTTCCCAATTAGCTCAAGTATGAAACCTGTACACGGAACTTCATCGTGAGGAGTAAGAGGAGCGTGTGTGAACTGCTGGTGGTGCCTTGTATGACAGGTTTTTCTCTGCTCCTTGAGAGTCTGCTTCAGAGGCTCCTGTCACTCAGGAAAGTGAACCCTCTGAAGCTGCAAATTGAAATTTCTTGACTTCTGGTTTGCCTTGCATGGCTCAGTTCGTCCTCTCTTCATTCACTCAAACTTAAAATGCTTTACCGAAATCCTATTAGGCACAACCCTCCTGAATTTCCTTTCCCTCTTATTGCTGGTGATCAGGCTATCTCACACAGCCATCGCCTTCAGCGGGTGCCTCTTCTCACCCCGCACTCCAGGTTGCCTTGCGATTTCATGGTTAACGTCCGTGAACCAGAGATTAGGCTCCTGCCTCCGTGGAAGAATCAGGAGGCGAAAGGAAGCCGATTATACAGGAGAGAATCCATAGGATACATTTGGATACGCATCAGGAAGAAATAGGAAAGTGGGAAATACAATTTGGATAAAGAATGTCGTGGGCTTTATTTTATCCTGTTGAGTCTAAATAGGACAAGCAGAGACTCAACACTGAGTAAGTTTCTCGAGATCAAGGCCTGGATGTCGGCTCCCGGTGCCTGTCACAGGGCAGTAGTAGCTGAACAGGCTCCTAAGGACACTTCCCCAGGCATCAGTCAGTGCTCTGCTGTGAATTCACTACCATGTACAGCCACCCTAAGAAGCAAGCACCGCTATCATCATATGGGGGAGAGAACCGAGTCCTAGGGTGATTTGCTCACTCCAGGTCGTGGGGCCAGGGAGCCTGTTCCCCCGCTACCCTCTGCGGGTAGAGCTTGGTGGTTCCTATTTACAAGTAGATATATTTGTTTAGGATCTCCCATTGTGGGTGTTGCCCCTTGGTAAACAGTGGTGGAAGATTTGTAAAGCAGACAGCCAGCCAGGAACTCACAGATAAACTGTTTCCTTTCCCAGAGATCTTGCTGCCCGAAACTGCCTGGTAGGGGAAAACCACTTGGTGAAGGTGGCTGATTTCGGCCTGAGCAGGCTGATGACAGGGGACACCTACACAGCCCACGCCGGGGCCAAGTTCCCCATCAAGTGGACGGCGCCCGAGAGCCTGGCCTACAACAAGTTCTCCATTAAGTCGGACATCTGGGGTAAGGGCCACGGCTCCGGTTTTCTCCTTGCCCTCGTCTAGGGTGGGGCTCTGTCCCCGTTTTGCTCTCTCTCCTTGCCTTTTCAGTTCCTTTTCCCTTGCTCTTTCATTTCTTTCTCATTGCTTCCTTCTCTTTTTGTTTCTTTTACTTCTTTTTCAGTTTTAAAAATCTCTTCTCCCATGTTTTCTCTCCTAAATGAGGTAAAAGTGAGGTTTTTTTTCTCTTCCAAAATAATTCAGATGAACTCTTTCCCCCAACTTAACAACTTTATGTCTTCTTCACTCTTAGATTGCCTGGATGTGCAGGGCAGCCAGCCCACCCTGCAGACACCCAGGGTCTGCCTCTGTGGAGAGAATGCTGCAGAGTCTGGTTTGAGATTCAAGTAGAATGTTCCTCTCCGAAGCCTTGTGTGACAGTATTTTATTTTTACTTTTTGTTATGCAGATTGTCAACAGGCAGTCAAGGAGGCCGAGTTGCCTGGTAACTCCAGGCACTTGCCACCCCCAGCTATGCCGTCTTCACCTCGTGGTACCCTCTCACCTTGTACCCCCGCCCAGCCCCAACCCTTGTTATTTCAGAGTAAATTCCAGACAGCATAATGTTTTATCCGTGAATATTTCATATGTCTCTTAAAGACGGCTTTTGTGTTTGTAGAACCGCAAGTTGAGTTTAGTTTCTGAATTTTGCGTGCTTAGTCACTCAGTCGTGTCCGACTCTTTGCAACCCCTTGGACTGTAGCCCACCAGCTTCCTCTGTCCATGGGATGTTTCAGGCCAGAGTACTGGAGTGGGTTGCCATTTCCTTCTCCGGGGGATCTTCCCGACCCAAGAATTGAACCCGTGTCTCCTTAATTACAGACAGATTCTTTACCTGCTGAGCCATCAAGGAACCAGTTTCTAAATATTAGCAAATATCAGTGTTCAAATTTCCAATTAATCGTAAAAGTCATGCTTTTTTTTTTTTAATCTGTTTGAATTGGGGTGAAAATACAAATTTCCCAGTGCAATTAGTTGATGATATCCTTTAGGTCTTCCCTAATCTGTAAACTCCTTTCTTATCTCTCTGTGTCTCTCGCTGGTTGTTTGTGGAAGATATCCTGCCATTTGTCCTTTAAAGTCTCCCACATTCTGGATTCTGCTCACTGTCTCTCATGTTCCTCAGCCTTCACTGTTCCCAGAAAATGGATAGTTGGACCTAGACACCTTGATCACATTCGGGTTTGACTTGTTTTGTTTTGGTAAGAGTACTTCATAGGAAGGAGGGTACCTTTGATCACTAGCCCCATAATTCTTGATTTTCCCTCTCTGTCTAGAGCCACTGATTTATGAGGGGGTTGCCAAATGACAGTCCCTGGTTCTGTCATTCCTTATTTATTTATGAGCTCCATACTTCTTATAAGAAGAAACTTCCTCCCTCCTATCATCTGATTACAGTAGGGGGTACAGTGCATACAGGAAAGACAAATATAAACTTCCTTGCCATTATTAACCAGTTTCCAAGATAACAGACTGATTTCTTACCCTCCAGTGGTGACCAATTAGGTTTTGTTTTTCTTTTGTAGTATTATTACAAACTCTTGGATTTAATTATATTTGAGTATATTATGGATTAATCCACTGCAGCAATCTTCTAAAATTGATATTCAGATCGTCTCAACTTTGGCCCGTGGGAACTTCAAATTATTCCTGGTTCTTTCTGACAAAACCCTATAGTCTTCGATAGCATCTGTGCTATCTGAAATGAATGAAATACTCCAGGTTCATTCTCTGCCCCAGACCTGAACCACCCACTTCTCCAAGGAATTCAGGTTCCTTAGTGGGACCTGGAATTTCAGTGATTTCGTTAGATTTTAATGGAATTTTTGGAATTGGAAGGGACCTTAGAGATAACTTCTCGTACCCAGAAGAGAGAGGTGCCTGTTGGAAGCACGTGGCTAGTTGGTCACAGAGCCACAACTAGAAGTGGCCTCTTCAGTTCCAGTCCTAGGCGCCTTCCACCACATCTCCCAAGACCCTGGAGGGGCTGGTCACCCCAGGCCCCTCCTCTCCTAGAGCATGTGCTAGTCCGTGGGCGTGAGTGACCGGAAAGCCTCATTCTGTCCCGTTCTGTCCAAGGCTGTTGGTAATGAAGAGCCTCATAAAATGTCAGAGTGCCTGGGCTGCTTCTGAGGGTATAACTTCTGAAGTCTGCTGCATAGTTAGCCAGTTCTGAATGCGGTGCAGTCAAATCTTCAACGCATCTTCAACAGTCTTGCTTTTTTTTTTTCTTTTAGCATTTGGAGTGTTGCTTTGGGAAATTGCTACCTATGGCATGTCACCTTACCCAGGAATTGACCTGTCCCAGGTGTATGAGCTGCTGGAGAAAGACTACCGCATGGAGCGCCCGGAAGGCTGCCCAGAGAAGGTCTACGAGCTCATGCGAGCATGTGAGCCTTCCCCTGCCAGTTCCGGTGTGGGCTCTGTAGGCAACCCAGTGCGGGGCGTGTGTGTCAAGTGAGGGGTTAAAAGTGCTCCATTTCCTCTTCTTTCCCACTCTTCAGAAGCAACTACTGTACAGTTTGGTACTTTTTTTTTTTCCATTGTTTCTATGCGCCTTTATTCACATATAGTATTTTACGTATGAGGGTTTTTTGTTTTTCATGCAAAACGAGACCAATGCATACCAAACCTGGGTGGATAAAAGTCACTCAGAATATTTGCATACTATACAAGAAATTTGCATTTATTAATAAGAACCCCAAGTTTTACAACCCTGTGAACTGTAGCCCACCAGGCTCCTCTGTCCGTGGGATTGCCCTGGCAAGAATACCGGAGTGGGTTGCCATTTCCTTCTCCAGGATCTTTTCAACCTAGGGATCTAATTTGCATCTCCTGCATCGGCAGGAAGATTCTCTACAGCTAAGCCACCAGGGAAGCCCATATATATTATGGGTCCTGAAATTTCAGCAATTTACATACACATATACATACACACACACACACACGTGTGTGTGTGTTATGTGTGGTGTATGTATGTTACATGTGTGTGTTATAGATTGTGTGTATAAGTATGTAACGTGTGTGCATATATAAAATGTATAAAAATTTATCACCTCAGCTTTTTTTTGTACTTAGTGGAATAGGCCTGTCTTTCCATGTCTGTGATTCAGAGCAGCTGCACTCTCTTTCCCCCACTTTCCTGTCTCATATCTTTATGTAGCTGTCTGGCATCTATTGCATGATTCATTCACTGACCAGTCCGCTTTTGATGAGCATTTGGTCGCTTTACACGTTTGTTGTTGTTGGTTTGTTGTTGTTTTTTTTTGTCATTATAAATAAGGCAGGAACCACCACCCTCGTACACAGACCTCTGTGCACTTTACCAGTACTTCTAGAAGTTGAACTGTTGGTTCAGGGAGCCTAGTGCATTTTAAATTTTGATAGGTTTTATTATCTTTTTCTCAAAAAGGTATATGAATTGATAGTCTCAACAGAAGTTTCTGAGAGGGACTCTATGTCTTCACCTAATGGGATTTAGTCATCCCTTAATCTTCATTTTAATCTTGTTTGAATTAGTACATGTTTGAATTAGTACATCTTTTCTGATGAGGAATTTGGGCTTTGATAACCATGTAGTAAGGGTAAGGTAGGAAACAAGCTATTGGCTTTAGTAACTTTCAACATTTGCTGGAGGCAGGCTGGTAGAATCCTGTCTGTAAATGTAGTTGTTGCTGTCAGCCTGTCTCTGGGATTTTAGACTGTATTCCTGCCAGTATGTAAAATTTTCTCAAATTCTCAATGTCTGTAATAGGACACAGTGACATTCGTCACTTTAACTTGTCATAGCAAAAGATGCTTAAGCAGGATTGGAATGTTAATTTCCAGACTTTCCACTGAGAATGTCTCGTCCCCCCATGTTAGCGAGGCCTCTTGGGCAGTCTGACTTGGGTCTCATCTGCAGGTTGGCAGTGGAATCCCTCCGACCGGCCCTCCTTCGCTGAGATCCACCAAGCCTTTGAAACGATGTTCCAGGAATCCAGCATATCAGATGGTAAAGTGCCCGTCCTGGGGGTGCCCTGGTGGGGAGCAAGGCCGACCTGGGAGGGACAGGCGTGTGGGGCCCAACCCAGGCCTTCAGTCCACTTCCTGCTAGAGTGTGTGGGCCAGCATCTCCGGAGACCAGAAAGCGGAGCAGGGGTGCTGAGGGTGGCTTTCCATCTCTTGCAGCCAGGGTTCTGAAAATTGCTCAAGTACTGTTTCTTCAGAGTGTGTGTCCCTTTTCTGTAACTGTATACAGTTTACTACTGTCGCCTTAAAAAGAAAAAGCCAACATACCACAATGATACCACTGCTGATGACTGCTGGTTTTCTTCTTAATTTTTTTGGTGTTTCTTAGAAGTGGAAAAGGAGTTGGGGAAGAAAGGCATGCGAGGGGTTGCAGGTACCCTGCTGCAGGCCCCAGAACTGCCCACCAAGACGAGAACCTCCAGGAGAGCTGCTGAGCACAAAGACACACCCGACATGCCCGAGACACCCCACTCCAAGGGCCCAGGAGAGACTGGTATGTGCCCACCCCCCACCCACCTCAAGGGCCCCAGGGAGTCAACCCTAAACTGAAAGGCAGGCACATCCCTCATGAGTGGGCCAGCTGCAAAGAGAGGAAAGTTCTCCTTTTCTCTGCACTCTGTACCCACCCCACCCCCCGCCCCCATCAGGTAGGAGCCATCGCTTCGGCAGTCAGTCTGGTCAGATAGGCAGAGATGTTCATGAAACCTACCAGGAACAAACCCACCTTTTCATGTATTGTTCACACTGTTGGTGGTTGTTCTGCATTGTGGACAGGTAGAGCAATAATAAACACTGAACCACACAAAGAGCAGCTCATTGTGAAAGTACTGACACGAAAAGCTCACTGGCGCTGATGGAGCCATGAGACCCCCGGGACAGAGCTGGGTCCTCGGTGTCCCTGAGAGGAGACTCTGGTGCTGTCCCCTTAACTAGTGAGGGTGGTGGGAGCACTGCAGGAGGGGTTAACATGAGCGAACATGGATCCAGTGCTTCCTGTGTGCCAGGCTCTGCTCTGAGCAAGGCTGCTCTGGTTTTGCAGTTGCCCCAACCAAAAAAAAAAAAAAATGCAGAAGTCTGGATTCCAGAGCAGACCAACTGAGTGGAGATGTCTGCAGTGGGCCAGGTGTCTGGGTTTTAGCTGCCTTTAGGGGATTGCTCTGATGGGCCACACACTCTGGGTGAATGGGAAGGGACAGGACAAAGCCAGGATCTACAAGACCCCATGATTCCAATTTTTTTCATCATGTCATTGTTCAGTCACTCAGTCGTGTCTGAGTCTGTGGCCTTGTGGACTGCAGCACACCAGGCTTCCCTGTTCTTCACCGTTTCCTAGAACTTAATCAAACTCATGTCCATTGAATCAGTGATGCCATCCAACCATGTCGTCCTCTGTTGTCCCCTTCTCCTCCTGCCTTCAATCTTGCCCAGCATCAGCGTCTTTTCTAATGAATCGGTTCTTGGCATCAGGTGGCCTAAGTATTGGAGCTTCAGCTTCAGCATCAGTCCTTCCAATGAATATTCAGGCTTGATTTCCTTTAGGATGGACTGGTTTGATCTCCTTGCTATCCAAGGGACTCTTCAAGAGTCTTCTCCAACACAATTCAGAAGCATCAATTCTTCAACATTCAGCCTTCTTTATGATCCAACTCTCACATCCATATATGACAGCTGGAAAAACCATAGCTTTGACTGTATGGACCTTTGTTGGCAAAGTGATATCTTTGCTATTTAATACACTATTTAGGTTTGTCATAGCTTTTCTTCCAAGGAGCAAGCATCTTTTAATTTCATGGCTGCAGTCACCATCTTCAGTGATTTTGGAGCCTCTTAAGAAAATAAAGTCTCTCATTGTTTCCCCATCTATTTTCCATGAAGTGATGGGACCCCATACATGATCTTTGTTTTTTGAATATTGAGTTTTAAGCCAGCTTTTTTACTCTCCTCTTTCACTTTCATCAAGAGGCTCTTTAGCTCCTCTTCGCTTTTTGCCATAAAGGTGCTGTATCTGAGGTTACTGATATTTCTCCCAGCAATCTTGATTCCAGCTTTTGCTTTATCCAGCCCAGCATTTTGCATGATGTACTCTGCATATAAGTTAAATAAGCAGGGTGGCAACATACAGCCTTGACGCACTCCACTCCTCTTCGCTTTTTGCCATAAAGGTGCTGTATCTGAGGTTACTGATATTTCTCCCAGCAATCTTGATTCCAGCTTTTGCTTTATCCAGCCCAGCATTTTGCATGATGTACTCTGCATATAAGTTAAATAAGCAGGGTGGCAACATACAGCCTTGACGCACTCCCTTCCCAATTTGGACCCAGTTTGTTGTTGCATGTCTGGTTCTAACTGTTGCTTCTTGACCTGCATACACGTTTCTCAGGAGGCAAATAAGGTGGTCTGGTATTTCCCAGCTCTTCCATAGTTTGTTGTGATTCACAGTCAAAGGCTTTAGCATAGTCAATGAAGCAGCAGTAGATGTTTTTCTGGAATTCTCTTGCTTTTTCCATGATCCAGCAGATGTTGGCAATTTGATCTCTGATTCCTCTGCCTTTTCTAAACCCAGTTTGAACATCTGGAAGTTTTCAGATTCCTTCTCTCTCCTTGATATTCTTTCATCATGTACCCTTATTTTAAAAGTTGAATGTGTNTTGCTTTTTCCATGATCCAGCAGATGTTGGCAATTTGATCTCTGATTCCTCTGCCTTTTCTAAACCCAGTTTGAACATCTGGAAGTTTTCAGATTCCTTCTCTCTCCTTGATATTCTTTCATCATGTACCCTTATTTTAAAAGTTGAATGTGTAGCTCCTATACATAAGTATAGTATATGTACTGCTGCACAAATATGTTTACTATGAAATATAGCAAAAATATACAGTTAAAAGGTTTACATAAGAGATAAATTATCCTGCTTTCTTTGCACACTCCCCGGACCGTCTTGCTTGCCCTGCTTCGACAGCACATAAACTATCTAGAACCTGGCCCCTCCATCCTTCAGTTAGTCGTCCTGACGTCAGGAAATGGGACAGCGGTGGGGAGGAGGGGACACCCTGAGAACTTGCAGCTTATTAAAAGGCCAGTGATAAGCCATCATGTTCATTTACCCCCCATCAGTATTCATCTGAGGGGTATTCTGATATGTAATCTCATAGCGAACCAAGAGTGTCAATTAGCTGTTCAGCCCCGGAAACAGAGCTGTGCATAATTCATTACAAATTCACTCTCTTCGCCTTCCTCCGACGGGGCTGAGGTCTGGGGAGGGCCTCGACTTCCCCGGCTCTGGGAGTCCTGTGTGCTGCCTGCTGTTCTGACAGATGCCCCGTCCCTCAGCGTCCCAGGTGCTGACGGCCGCTGCGCTGCTGCCGCCCTCGGAGGGAGAGCTCTGTCACTCACTCTCGGGGAGCTTGGCAACGCCAGAAAGATTTCTTAGGCGCTGTTATTCATATTTAAAGAATGCCCATTTAAAAGTTTTAAAAGGTCACCCTTCTAGTTCCTTGAGCATAATAGCCCGTTGTCACTGCCCTCCATGGCACGCGGCCCCCCTCCCTCCTGCCCGGCCTCGCGGAAGCCACAAGCAGCCGCCTGTAGGAGGGGCCCAGCTCCTGACCCTGTGCTTGGCCTTGTCTGCCTTGTACCCTCCAGCTGGTGGTGTGCAGGGGCCTCTGCTGCTTTAACGGGTGGGGCGGTGGGCGCAGGTGCCCCAGCTTTTTGTTCTGTCTTCAAGGAGAGAGAGCTTAGCTCTGCCCAATAATAACGACACCAACATGCAGTGACAACAGCTGCTGAGGAGTTTGTGCCAAGAGCTGTGATAGATGCCCCACATCCATTCCATTCTCACTGCAGCACTCCGAGTAGCTCTGCTGTGCTCCGTTTTATCGATGAGGAAGCCGAGGGTGAGCAGAGAGAAGTCGCTCGCCAGGGGCGGGCAGCCCAACCACACGCAGGCCTGGCAGAGCCCAGATGCAGGGCCTCTCTGTGAGGACAGGCTGGCCGGCCCAGGCGAGGCCAGGCTCGTCGCTTCTGGCCTGGACTCAGTCAGCTCTTCCCTGTGTGTTTCAGATCCTGTGGACCATGAGCCTGCTGTATCTCCACTGCTTCCTCGAAAAGAGCGGGGTCCTCCGGATGGCGGCCTCAATGAGGATGAGCGCCTGCTTCCGAAAGACAAGAAGACCAACCTGTTCAGCGCCTTGATCAAGAAGAAGAAGAAAACCGCCCCGACCCCTCCCAAACGCAGCAGCTCCTTCCGGGAGATGGATGGCCCGCCTGAGCGGAAAGCAGCCAGCGAGGAGGAAGGCCGAGAAATCAGCAACGGGGCGCTGACACCAGCACCCCTGGATGCAGCGGAGTCAGCCAAGACCCCAAAGCCCAGCGGTGGGGCCGGAGTCCCCAATGGTGCCTTCCGGGAGTCTGGGGGTGCGGGCTTCCGGTCACCCCACCTGTGGAAAAAGTCCAGCACGCTGACCAGCAGCCGGCTGGCCGCCGGTGAAGAGGAGAGCAGCGGCGGCACCAGCAAGCGCTTCCTGAGGTCCTGCTCGGCCTCCTGCGTGCCCCACGGTGCCAAGGACACAGAGTGGCGGTCAGTCACCCTGCCTCGGGACCTGCAGTCCACCGGCAGGCAGTTCGACTCCTCCACCTTCGGAGGCCACAAAAGTGAGAAGCCGGCCCTGCCTCGGAAACGGGCAAGCGAGAACAGGTCTGACCAGATGACCAGAGGCACAGTCACCCCGCCACCCCGGCTGGTGAAGAAAACTGAGGAGGCCGCCGATGATGTCTTCAAGGACGCGGCTGAGGCCAGCCCGGGCTCCAGCCCATCCAGCCTGACACCGAAACCGCTCAGAAGGCAGGGTGCGGCCGCGCCTCCCTCCAGCCCTCCCCACAAGGAGGAGGCCGGCAGGCCCAGTGCCGCGGGGGCGCCCGCCGAGCCGGCACCCCCCACCAGCCGGGCTGGGCCAGGAGCCTCTGGAGGGCCCAGTAAGGCCGCCAGCACTGCTGCAGAGGAGCCCCGGGGGAGGAGGCACAAGCCCGCCTCCGAGTCCCCGGGGAGAGACAAGGGGAAGCTATCCAAGCTCAAACCCGCCCCACCACCCCCACCAC
>SJYX01024890.1:368816-416344 GCA_006410675.1 Oreotragus oreotragus
GCAAGACCCGTATGTGGGGACCTTGGCCCGGAGCTCTGCACCAGGCAGAGCGGAGGCCGCTGTGGAGCGCGGCGCCACACCTTTGTCCTGCCCGCCGTCCTCCTGCGCTCGCCTCCCCCCTCCGCCTGGCCCCCGAAGCTTCATCCAAGTTCTGTCTGTGGAGTTCCCGCTCTGTTTACTGCCGTGGGCACGCCAGCCTCCTCCCTGCACGTGGGGCTTCAAAACTGAGCCCTCGGGGCCAGGTGGGAAGGTCGATGAGCACTTCCTTTCCATCTTCCTCCCTGGAGGACCTCCACTGGCTCTGCCTTTGCCCCCTTTGTCCCGAGGAAGGAGCACCCTGAATGGGAGCTGAGTCAGCAGGGCCTGGGAACTGTCCCCTCCACTCACCCCAGGCAGCGAGTGTACACTCCCCTCGCTCGGGCCGCCTGCTGAGGACGTGTGTCCAAAGCCACGTCCTGGGAAGTGCGGCCCGGGGATCACCCCACACCCCACCCCGCCACACCATCTCCCCATGTGAAGGACGGCTCTTGACTGGGGGCTGAGACAGGCCAGGGCGCTGCCACCAGCCAGCCTCTGGGTCCCAGTCTGGGGGGAAGCCAAGGCGTCTGCAATGGGGACAGTTTCCTCGCCGTCCTCTCCAGGTCCTCAGGGCCCCGTCACCTGCTCTCTTGTGACGTGCACTGCTAATCCTGGATAGAAAGCTTGAGTCTGGAGGGTAGCAGGGTCACACACAGGGCCTCCAGAGGCAGGAGGGGGTGGCGAGCTTGGGGCCGCAGCCAGGCCCAAGATGGCCCAGAGCGGGGCCTGGCAGGTCGGCAGTGAGCACAGTTATTCCAAGGGGCCCTGATAAGGTGCTCGGTCTTTACTTCCAGTTGCTCTCTTTCCATTCCATCGTGCTCCTCTAAGGCAAAGTGGATTCTTACAGGGCTCTTTCCCTGGTGACAAGCCAGTTTCAGCTTTGCGGAGTTCTTGAAGCATTTCCATACTGCCCTCAGCACAGCTGCCTCCCCAGAGAGAAGGAGCCGCCATCGGGTGCTCAGCGCGCACGCAGGAGGGAAGGGACGGGCACCAAAGCCCTGCCTAGCGTGGGCCATGCCCCAATGGGCACGCAGCTTATGTAATTACCACAAGCAACACTTAACCTAATGTTCCGGTGGGAGTCATCAGGGTTGAAGAGAATCAGACAAAGAAAACCCCAGGAAGTGTCTCAGAGAGCAGTCCTCAGCGTCTTCTCCCCAGGCTGCGCAAGACTAGGCTCGGGGGCAGGAGCCCGCATACCGTTGACTTTGATCTGGAGCAGCTACTGAGGAGTGGGCCGGCACCTGCCTGGGCCTTGCTCAGGAGAACCGGAGGAGAAACCAGGAGGAGACTGCCTCCCACCCGCTCCCCAGGCCGGCCTGTGCCCATGACCTCACTCGGGCCCTGTTTGTACACTAATCACCTGAGTTTGTCTTTTATTTCTCTGATAGAGATGGTTTCCTCTGGGTCGTTTTATGCTGTTTTCACAGCCCCTCACCTCTTTGCCCCCCCGGGCTGCTGTGCTGCGCAGACCGAGGGGGGAGGGTGCCCGAACACCGCCAGTGGCCTTGCAGACGAAGCAGAACGAAGCCCACCAGGTCCCCTCCACTGCCCGTTTCTGAGGTACTTGTCTCTTCCCTTTCACACGATGTGCCACTATATTTTGCATTTATACTTTGGTATTACACTCTTTTATAGACTTGCCCTTTTATAAATGATCTGTAAATAGTTTTCCACTGTCCTCCCTTCTGGAATGCCTATGGTGTCTTTTTTTTTTTTTGGTCCAGTACATTTTGTTTCTGTATATGACTCTGTGTTTTTTTGAATCCACGTCTCTCCTCCGTAGTATTTTTTAAATAAATGTTTACAACACCAGACCTTGGGCTAATTGCTGTGGTCCGTAATTCTTCCTGTCATCCTCAGAGCCCCGGCACGTGCGTGGGCCGGGAGGGAGCCAGGCTTTCCTGACGCGGCTGGGCCATGTTGGATCTCACACAACAGGAGAGAACAGGAGCACAGCAGAAGCCCACACCGGTCCTGTCACCAGCCAGCCCTTGCGTCGGGCCCTCTGTGAACAGGCTGTGCTCCCACGTGGGCCGCAGCCGTCTGGCGCGGGAAAGGAAGACCAGCGTCAGCGATGCCGCCCCCCCCCCGCCCCGAAATAGGGAAGGGAAGGTCACATCCGGAATGCCTCTGGCCTGAAAGCGTTCAGCCTTCCCCACGGGCTTTCTTGTTCTCCTTGCATTTGAATTCACTTTCAGCCACTGTCCTCAGTCCCCAAAGCGCCGTCCACTCACTCGTGTTCGGTGCACCAGGCGTCTTATTTCTCGGTGGATGAAGACGAGGAGAGTGTGCCAGCCTGCGAGGGGATGGAGCCACCGGCCAGGGCCACAGCGTGACTTCTCCCACGGGGACCTCCCGAGGGGGTGTTGACGTGTCCTCAATATCCGTTCTCCATTTGACGCCAGCTGGTGGCTTGGAAAGTGGATGTCGGGGAATTGAGTAGCTGCCCCTTGCTAATGATACTTATTAAGCCAGCAGGCCTGTCAGAGAATGCACTTCCTGTCTACCAGAGCCCAGTGAAGACACAGCCCAGCGGAGCCTCTCTCCCAAAGACCTGGGCAGCGAGCCGTGCCGCGTTGCGGCAGGGGCAGTGGAAACGCCAGCCCGGGGATGAGGTTGGCAGGACCCGCGGTGTGTGCTCAAGTGGCGTGGCCTCAGGTGGCACCGGGGAACAGGTCTTCTCGTCTCACAGAAGCAGAAACGGGCCCAGGCAACAGGTTGGGTCAGTGGCAGAGCTGTCACTGGACACCAGAGCTCCCGAGTTGGGGACTTTTCCACGGGGAGCAGGCTCTTCCTTTGAGTGGCAGCTCTCAAGTCTGAAAGAGGACGTGGGATTGCAGTGACAGTCCCTGCTGATGGCTGCTTCCCCTGGGTCAGGCGTGCATGGGTCCCGGACTCCTCACGGCAGCCTCGCAGACGGGGTGAGCTGTCCCGTCTTCCCAGTGCCCAGCAGAGAGCTTGTGCAGTCATGGCTCCCACGCGGTGAGACCGGGACGAGGCCTCGTGTACGCGCCAGTCACCCTGGCAGCCGTACCGGCGTGAGGCAGGGTCTCAGAAGGCTCTTCTCCAAAGTCACGTCTTCCACGAGCGTCAGGCGAGCTGAAGAAGCTTACTTGGGTCTCAGCGTTCTAGGTCAGTGGTCCTGAACCTCTTAGGTCACAGAACCTCTTGAGAACCTAGTGAGGACTGGAATATAGCCCCAGGAAGACACATCTGTGTGTACACACAATGGTGGCCAAAGGTCTGAGTCGTGACTTTGAGGTCCAGAACCAAGGAGGGGGCACCCAAGGGCCAGGCCCCAGAAGGCGGGCAGCTGCTGTTGACATGGTTACCTCGAGATGTATAAGCCTCCAGCCTCAAAAATTTTTAAACCTTCCAGATCCCCAAACTGAAAGCAATCATCAAGAGGGGAACGGAATAGATAGGAGTGGTGTGTTCACGCCATGGAATGTTGGGGGGCACTGGGAGTGGGAGGGGACAGACTCACCCCACTCCACGGTACACGGTGCCGGGCAGCTGCCAGACCAGCACAGTGATGTTTAAATGGGCACGTGGTCTGGTGGAAGAGGTCAGAAGGGCGGGCGACGTGGGGTACGTAGCCTGGGTGGTGCCGACTAACGGGTGTGTCACTGGCTGGAAACTCACCCAACCACGCTTAGAATTGGAGCACATCCCAGATGTGTGTTAGGTTGCACTGAAGATTTTCTTAGAATTACAGCTCCCAGGTGAGTGTTTTTAGCTACTCTACGAATGCACTCCGCACCACCATGGGAAACCCCCACACCTTTTTCAGAATTAATGAGGGAGGTTCTGTGACCATCTTCATTTCATGGGTAAGAAAGCCAGGTTCAGAGATGTGCGGCAGCTAGCCCAAGGTCACACAGCACGTGCCTGCTTAACACCTATTGCGCCGGACTCATCTGTCGACAGTCCAGATGGCCACAGCACGATCTGCGGAGATTGGGGCTTCAGGGTCAGGCTCACCTCCCTTCCTCCATCGTGAAAGAGGGGAGGTGAGAACTACAGCTCACCCAACCCTGTCGGCATCAGGGGTGTTTATTATAGACACTCCTCAGCTGAGCATTCGGGGCGGGGAGGCCCGTGTCAACGTGTTGTCTTTGTACAGAAGATGTTAGGTGGGACAAGACTGCCCAACTGTGGTGTCCCCTGTCTTTGGTGACAGCCCTCCTCCGTGGTCGCCCCTCATCTCGGGCCAGGGCCCCGGCTCCCTGCCTGGACAGTGAGAGCGCCCTGCCTGAGTCTGGGTCTCCCCTGGCGTGTATCTTGCAGCATCTTTGGTGCTGGGCGCTGTTGGGACGAGTTGACGCCTCACTTGCTGCAGCTGCTGGTGATGGTCTGCTATTGCTCTTGCCCCCAACTTCTTTTTTTCTTGGACATTTTTATTACTATTTCAAACATGCAAGAAAATACTGGCAAATATTCCCCATCCATTTTAAGAGCTAAATACCTGGAGATCTGCACACCAAGATGGAGCATTTTTTGTGTGTGTCTTGAATGCTTAACATGAGTGAATGCATCAGCTCCCAAGTGCCTGGGCCAGAGGACAGCACGGCCATGCCAGGTGGAGCCAGCCAGGCCGCCGGGGGAGCATAATCGCCCTGCTTCCGAAGCAGATGTTTTCCGAAGAGCCTCACCCTCACTAATCTGGGGAGTAATCTCCATCAAGGAGAGGGGGCTGTGTGGGGATGGCACAAGAGACCCCCAAACCTTTACAGAGCTGGGGGCTCGAGAGGTATGGGGAGGTTAAAGAGGAAGGTTAGCCAAATGCAGTGGGAGTGGATTTAACAGATCAACGCCTGTAGCAGTTTGATTGTTCTGATTTTCAGGTTTATTGAACTTGAATGTACAAGCAACTGGAGAGGACAGCTTTGTTGTTGATTTCTGTTTAATGATGAAAGCCTAATGACAGGTTATCCACTGTTTGAAGGCCCTCCCCTCTCCCCCTCCCCGCTTTATCTCAGATTTCTCCACCGAGGTTAACCTAATCCTAGTAAATTAAAAGCCAGCTGGTGCATACCCACAGTGTGCGTAAACACGTGCGGGAGCGTTTCCCCCTCGGTGACCTCCAGGTTCTCAGTTAGTGACTGCAGGGCTGGTCCTTTAGTCCCGAGAGTAGAAGTCGGCCCATCGCGCGGGCCAGGGGACCTTGCTGCAGGGCGTCCATCTGCCCTTGGTCTGTTGTGTTTCCCCGGCGTGTCATGAGCACATCCTCTGGCTTCTTTGTGTGTGTAAACGAGCTATGGGGCTGGAGCGCTTACTCCAGGATGCTGCCTCGCCTCCCCCTGTGTCCGAGTGGAGGTGAGCACCCCGGCTAGGACTCCGCCTGCCTCCTCTGGCCACCCGCAGTGGGGCTCTCCTTGACTGGTTTCGTGAGCTTTCCCTCCGTGGCTTCAGGGCCAAGTGTTTGCTTCTTTCACCGACAAAGACCACCCCCACCCCCCCAATCAACCTGTCACATTAGCAGCAGACCTCCCAGCTCCTCCCTCCCTCGCCAGTGGCAGAGGCCAGAGGGTACGCCGTGCCTCCCAGACTCGGTGTCACTGCCGGCCCCGTCATCACGGCCCTGAGCCCAGGACATGTGCTCCAAGCAGCTTGCTTCAGCATAAGGCGAAGCTCTGACTCCTGCGTCCCCGCCCCTCCTCACATCCCATTTCTGCTCCCCAGTCAGCCCGCCTCTTTTTGTGGCTCAGATTTGTCACCCCTTAATGAAGTGACTTTCTGGGCTGTTGAGGATTGAGAGCTGCTACCGGGGAACCTAAGTCTCTAATAGAATGGAAAAAACACTGAAATGCTCTGAGGTGCCAAGCTGGGCCCAGGCCCTGTGTGGTTCTAAAAAAGGCTAATAAGAATCTACCAATTAATTGTGACAGCTCAATGGAGAATTATTCAATTGTGAACAGGGGCAAGCCACGGCTCCCAAGGGAGGAGGAGAGGTGTTGCCATGGCAACATCGATACAGGTTCTGGTCCTGGCTGTTGAAGCCAGCCGGGGAGTGAGGAGCATCAGACTGCTGAAGCTGAGTAGGGTCGGAACGCAGGACTCACCAAAGCCGCGTTTGAAGGAGATGCTCCGCCTCGCCCCAGGGCTGCCCAGCGCGCGCTTCCCTCGGGGCAGAGCAGTTGCTTTCAGAATTCTCGCTTGGAGAAAACCAGGGCAAGAGCTGTCTAGCGCAAGAGGAAAAATGCACCACCCCGTGTGTCTTTCCCTGTACCTCTGACCACGGGTATTTCACCAACTGCCAATTAAGGAGATGCCGGGAGAGGTGTGTGGGGTACAGGAGACACGATTTCCATCTCCCCAAAGTCAAGGCAACTCGCAACTCGGGAAGTGAAGTTCCCAGGGCACAGAGGACCTGCAGGCAAGAGTCAGGCGGGCTTCCCATCACAGTTTGCAGTCACTACGACTTTTATTTCAAAAGACAATAGTACACTCACATTCTGAACACTGGACACTCAACCTTGCTGCAGCGAAAAAAAAAAAAAAAGAAAGAAAAAAGTATTCCTTCCTCATTCACCTCCCACGAGACTTCTTGGCTTGGCAAACGTACCACTGATGAAGACAGTTGTCCGAAGAGCTGGGCAGCGGGTTCCGAGTGGCATCGCAACACCGCAGCAAGGTTTTCTTGCCAGAGGGATGTTGTCTTAATGGGATGGAGAACAAGATTTTTTTTTTTTCCCCATTGTTAACTTTCAGAACCACAGTCTGTACCCAGTGGAATGTGCTCGCTCACGGTCGCACTTCAGATGTCAACCCCTGACGTCCTGGCGGAGACTGTCAAAACTTTAGTTATCCTTTCGGAATCACTCAGGCCACCTACCTTTAAGCCAGAGCCAGCACAACCAGCTCTGCCTGTTCAGATTCGTGGCTCAAGGGCATCCTCAGCTCCAGGCCCCCGGAGGAGGGGGCTGAAACGGAGTGGTATCTCTTGTTACCTTGCTTTTCCGGTCTTTCGAGCTCCTTTTTGACACCATCCATGGGTTTTTTTGCTTCAGCAAAGTTGGAAATCAAAAGTAAGCACCCACCTAACCAAGCCTACTGCTTTTATAATTCCTATTGTCGTCCTTTATAAGAATACCCTACACCTTCTCAGTGTCTTGGTCTTTGAGGCCAGAGGAGAAGCGTGTGGAAACGGCGGGGATGGGGTCGCTGGCCCCTTCACCCCCGGCCAAACCGGAAGCTGAAGCCCCCTTTCTTCCTGCTGTAGCCGTTGAGCTCCTCAGCCAGGGTCCCCAGCGGGCCGCCCACCTTCTCGGCCTCCTCCAGGAGAAGGCCAGTGGCCTCGCTGCCGTCGTCCTGCCTCCCAAGACGCAGCTTGAAGCCATCATGCGCCCTGCCCAACGCCCGCAGCTCCTTGGCTGTGACGAGCAGGGCGTGTGGGTGCCGGGCTCTTGGCCACCCAGGGGGGCCCCACAGGAAGGGGCGTCCCCCTGCTGGGTGCGTCCAGCTCATTTCACGTCCGGTGCCCCCTACGGCGTCCACGGGCTCCTCTGTGTCCAGCACTGGGAAGCAGGCACCCAGGGGCAGGAACAGGAGGTAGGGCAGGGAGTAAGGGTTCCGCATCTGGTCCAGAGGAGAGAGAAGAGGAGGTTACGGGCTGTGCCCCGGGGCCACGCACAGTTGTGCGCGTGCTTCCCGGGGACCCGGGCCGCCGTCAAAGGCATGAGCTGGTGGCTCGGTTGAGCCCAGCCTGCAAGCAACGTGAGGAAGTGTCACCACGTTGGGGGACCAGGCCTTTATTTTCTTAGCAGGTTCAGGAGCCAGCCGCGCCAATTAGGCTGGTTCTCCCTCTCCTGCAATCTTTTGACGGCCTTGGCAGCTTAGCACACTAATACCGCTGCCGCTGGGATGGCTTACAGGCAGCCCTGGGAGAGCTGAGCAAATTTGGGCTCATTCTTCCCTTATTATAATTATTGACTCCTGGGCTGTATCATCTCAGAGCCATAGGGTAGAGTTAATAGCATCTACCCTTCTTTGTTTTCAACTCGATAATAAATGGGTCTGGTTAAGCTGTTTAGCGGGGATGCTCTGCTCATGTCTCTGCGACATGGAAGCCAGTCGCTCCCAAAAGCAGGAACCAGATCTGATGGCCTGGCCTAACTCAGACATCCTCCCAGAGAGGAGCGCTTGCCAGTGCCCGCTGAGCACCAGCTGTGTACCTGAGTGACGGTGATAGTCGCTCAATCATGTCCGACTCTTTGCGACCCCATGGACTGTAGCCCGCCAGGCTCCTCTGTCCGTGGACTTCTCCAGGCAAGAATACTCAAGTGGGTTGCCATTTCCTTCTCCAACTGTGTAATCTGGCTGCGAGGTAAACCTTTGCCTGCATGGTTGCCCTTTACCTTCACAGTAACCCTAACTTGAAAAGCCCTGTTATTCCCGTTTTTATTTTCAGGCAAGAGAACTGTCAGAAAGGCTAAGAGACTGTGCTCAGGACCCACAGCTAGAAAGTAGAGGCTCTAGGGCTCCCGATTCTCATGGCCAGAGGGCTTCTTGGACTGTAGGCCAGTTTAACCATCCCCACCTGATACTGTCCTGGAGGGCCTCCCTTATTCTGTTCTACAGAGGAGGCAGGATCCGCAAACGGGTGACGGGCCCAAGATCTCAGCTCTGTAAGTGACAAAGCTAGGATGCAAGCCCGGGTCTAACTGGGCTGGACTCGGGAATGGCTCCTCTACCCCCTGCACGGTGGTCCGTGGGGATGCGAAACAGAAATAGAGCTTCCCCCTGGTGCCCCTGCCTAGGCAGTAACCGCTCGTCCCCTCACAAAGGAAGCCTCTTTGGGAACGACCACGGTGGGTGGGAGCTGGCTGGTCCTCTGAGGAGGGCTGAGGCTGGAATAGAGGGAACGGGTTCTGGAGAAGACAGCCCAGGCCTCCCAGAGCTCTTTCCAGAAATGGCTCCCTTGAAGACATTTCAAAGTGTACTCAGCCCAAAAAGCTTAAAAAACATCTTAAAGCATGTCCTCCCTCTTCTTCCCAAATCCAGCCCTCCTACGCCTCTCTCATCTCCTGAAGCTGGAGCAACCTCTTACCTGCCTCAGGGACACCTCTCCATCAGCGTCTGGGTGGGGTGGGGGCTTTTCTCAAGGGGTTTCCCCCCCACAGAAAGTGAGGCAGACAGCTTTGAGACCAGGTGGGAGTCCAGCCGGTGGATGAGTCCACCTGGGAATGGCCTCTGGGTCTCAAAAGGCGGGGGCGCCTTCTCTCCTTCCCTTCGAGGGGATCGTGGACTCCTTCAGGAATCCAGTGGGAGCTGGAACACTCCACACCGAAAACTGGACCCCAGCATAAGCTGGGGCTCAGGCCCCATCATCCAGGACTTGGCAGGAGAAGACAGAGGGAGGCCCACTGCCGAGCCCTGGAGGGCACCCGTGGCCAATCTCTGCCTGCTCTAGGCGGCAAGATGAGGTGCGGGTCACCACCCCTCGGGGCCTTCCCAGCCCTGTGGGTCCCCAGGATTCCTACCGCCTGTGCCCACCTCCCGACCTGCAGGAGGCCTGAGTGCGATTCCTGCTGGGAATGGAGCGGCCGTACTCACGGTGCTGCGGGTCTGCTCCCAGCTGGGCGGCTGGACCTGGGCTGGGCTGGGCAGAGCTGCTCTGGGTTCTCGTCCAGGAGGTGCGGCTCCCAGGCGCTCCCTGCTTTATATAGCCACCCCCCGGGGGGCTCGTGCCCTGGGCACTCCTGATTGCTGCACATTCCTGACCCTGGGATTCCATTGGGGACCTGGTAGTGAAGGATGGGACTGCGTGGACCGCATTGATAAAAGACCCAACACAAACAGGATGTGATCTGATGAGAGGCCAGACAGGGCCGCCCTTTGGGCAAAGGCAGCCTTGCTTGGAGGAGCCGGGGCACCTCGTTCACTGTGAGTCACAGGCGTGGCCCTGGGGTCGCACCTGGCCGGAGGAGCCCTAACAGTCCTGCCTTTGTCGGATCTGCTTGCTGGGCCAGCAACTCCACCCCCAGGGGACTCAGGAGGCCAGACCGCTCGGAGCCCACCCTGGCCTGTCGCATGGGTGAGGTGAGGAGCTGTGTTCCGTGCCACAGGTCGCCTGCTCCAGAGCCTTACGAGGAGGGCATCAGTGCCAGGAGGCTGAGCTGGGCAGCGTGAGAGGGCGTGGAGGGGGGGCGAGACCAGCCCCTCTCTCAAGTCCACACCTCCTAAAACACTGGAGAGTGTGCCTTTTTGCAGGGAGGCTCAGTCCCACCAGGCCCCACTGCCCAGCGCGGAGGGCCCCACTGAGCCTCACCTGGGGAAGGACGGACGGAACCGCAAGTGTGCTCAAACCTTGTCCGCCCCTCTGCCGCGGGCCGTGGAGACGAGGCTGTGAGCCCGGTGTGGGGCTCGTCGAGGCCTGGGTGGAGGTCACGGTCGTGGAGGGCACCGGCGTTGGTCACTCCCCAGCCGCCCACTCCCTGGTCGTTTCCCCCCGTGAGCCCGGGGTGGGGAGTGCCCGTGTGGTCACCTGCACCGCTTCCCCACAGCAGGGTACAAGGCTGGAGGGGGCGCGCCATGGGTACACAGGTCCCTGTGGGGTCCACTCTGGTCCCTCGGCATCTTGCTCACACCTCAGGGCACTCACCCCACAAAGTCTGGTGTGCCCCTCCGCCTGCCCTGTGTGTGATCGCTGAGCACCCCTGGGGCCTGCTGGGCACGGGGTGGGGAGCGGGTGGGCTGCAGGCTAAGCCAGGGCATGGGGCCCCTTGGACAGCATGTTCCCCAAGGCACCAGCCAAAGGGGCATGGCCAGTGCCCAGCACAGGGAATTGCTCTCCTGGGGGCCCCCACTGGCCCGTAGCAGCCCACAGACCCAGGAGCATCCCTCCCCACCCTTCCGCTCCCCCGCCCACTGTCAGTGTCTGGGGAGACCAGCAGGAGGTGCCCAGCACAGCTCCAGCCTCTGTGTCTCACCCAGCCTAGATTTTCCAGAGCACCAGGCGGCGAGGTGAGCTGGGGCTTGGTGAGGCTTCGGCTGCCTGGCAGTTGTCTGGGGGTGGCTGAGTACTGAGTCCAGTGGATTCTGGCTCCAGGGCCCTCACCCTGCTGACCTGTACTGGCTTTGCCTGTGAGGTGCTGGTGTGCCTGAGTGTTCAGTTGCTTCAGTCGTGTCTGACTCTTTGCGACCCTGTGGACGATAACCCGCCAGGCTCCTCTGTCCATAGGATTCTCCAGGCGATACTGGAGTGGGTTGCCATGTCCTCCTCCAGGGGAATCTTCCTGACCCTGGAGGAACTGAACCTGCATCTTGGGCTCCTGCATTGCAGGCGGATTCTCTACCACTGAGCGACTGAGGTGCTAAGGAGAGGGCTGGGAATCACCCAACATGGGAATAGACAGCCTTGAAGACCCTTCCCCACTCCCAGCGACCTGAGGAAGGAGCTAGAGTCTTTACTCCCCTCATGGTGATGGGGTGGGGAGACAGAGGCACCGAGATCAGAACTGTGTCCTGGCGCTCCTGTCTCCAGCCCCGTCTGTGGCAGGAACGAGGTCAAGAGCAGGCAGGCAGCACGGGCTGTCTCCGGGCCTCTCGAAGGGGTGTGCTTAGCCTCCTTGGTGAAGGCGAGGACTTTGCAAGCAGGCGCAGGCAGAGGGCACACCGTGTGCCGACTGGAGCAGGTGCAGAGCCAGCTGTGTGTATGCACATGCACCTGAGCACACGTGTGTGAACGTGTGCGAGCTGGGAGGTGCGGTGTCTTTTCGTCTCCCTGGTGGGTGCTGGCTGGTCATGACACTGGGTGCTGGCTGACGATGNCTCATTCTTCCCTTATTATAATTATTGACTCCTGGGCTGTATCATCTCAGAGCCATAGGGTAGAGTTAATAGCATCTACCCTTCTTTGTTTTCAACTCGATAATAAATGGGTCTGGTTAAGCTGTTTAGCGGGGATGCTCTGCTCATGTCTCTGCGACATGGAAGCCAGTCGCTCCCGAAAGCAGGAAACAGATCCGATGGCCTGGCCTAACTCAGACATCCTCCCAGAGAGGAGCGCTTGCCAGTGCCCGCTGAGCACCAGCTGTGTACCTGAGTGACGGTGATAGTCGCTCAATCATGTCCGACTCTTTGCGACCCCATGGACTGTAGCCCGCCAGGCTCCTCTGTCCGTGGACTTCTCCAGGCAAGAATACTCAAGTGGGTTGCCATTTCCTTCTCCAACTGTGTAATCTGGCTGCGAGGTAAACCTTTGCCTGCATGGTTGCCCTTTACCTTCACAGTAACCCTAACTTGAAAAGCCCTGTTATTCCCGTTTTTATTTTCAGGCAAGAGAACTGTCAGAAAGGCTAAGAGACTGTGCTCAGGACCCACAGCTAGAAAGTAGAGGCTCTAGGGCTCCTGATTCTCATGGCCAGAGGGCTTCTTGGACTGTAGGCCAGTTTAACCATCCCCACCTGATACTGTCCTGGAGGGCCTCCCTTATTCTGTTCTACAGAGGAGGCAGGATCCGCAAACGGGTGACGGGCCCAAGATCTCAGCTCTGTAAGTGACAAAGCTAGGATGCAAGCCCGGGTCTAACTGGGCTGGACTCGGGAATGGCTCCTCTACCCCCTGCACGGTGGTCCGTGGGGATGCGAAACAGAAATAGAGCTTCCCCCTGGTGCCCCTGCCTAGGCAGTAACCGCTCGTCCCCTCACAAAGGAAGCCTCTTTGGGAACGACCACGGTGGGTGGGAGCTGGCTGGTCCTCTGAGGAGGGCTGAGGCTGGAATAGAGGGAACGGGTTCTGGAGAAGACAGCCCAGGCCTCCCAGAGCTCTTTCCAGAAATGGCTCCCTTGAAGACATTTCAAAGTGTACTCAGCCCAAAAAGCTTAAAAAACATCTTAAAGCATGTCCTCCCTCTTCTTCCCAAATCCAGCCCTCCTACGCCTCTCTCATCTCCTGAAGCTGGAGCAACCTCTTACCTGCCTCAGGGACACCTCTCCATCAGCGTCTGGGTGGGGTGGGGGCTTTTCTCAAGGGGTTTCCCCCCCACAGAAAGTGAGGCAGACAGCTTTGAGACCAGGTGGGAGTCCAGCCGGTGGATGAGTCCACCTGGGAATGGCCTCTGGGTCTCAAAAGGCGGGGGCGCCTTCTCTCCTTCCCTTCGAGGGGAGCGTGGACTCCTTCAGGAATCCAGTGGGAGCTGGAACACTCCACACCGAAAACTGGACCCCAGCATAAGCTGGGGCTCAGGCCCCATCATCCAGGACTTGGCAGGAGAAGACAGAGGGAGGCCCACTGCCGAGCCCTGGAGGGCACCCGTGGCCAATCTCTGCCTGCTCTAGGCGGCAAGATGAGGTGCGGGTCACCACCCCTCGGGGCCTTCCCAGCCCTGTGGGTCCCCAGGATTCCTACCGCCTGTGCCCACCTCCCGACCTGCAGGAGGCCTGAGTGCGATTCCTGCTGGGAATGGAGCGGCCATACTCACGGTGCTGCGGGTCTGCTCCCAGCTGGGCGGCTGGACCTGGGCTGGGCTGGGCAGAGCTGCTCTGGGTTCTCGTCCAGGAGGTGCAGCTCCCAGGCGCTCCCTGCTTTATATAGCCACCCCCCGGGGGGCTCGTGCCCTGGGCACTCCTGATTGCTGCACATTCCTGACCCTGGGATTCCATTGGGGACCTGGTAGTGAAGGATGGGACTGCGTGGACCGCATTGATAAAAGACCCAACACAAACAGGATGTGATCTGATGAGAGGCCAGACAGGGCCGCCCTTTGGGCAAAGGCAGCCTTGCTTGGAGGAGCCGGGGCACCTCGTTCACTGTGAGTCACAGGCGTGGCCCTGGGGTCGCACCTGGCCGGAGGAGCCCTAACAGTCCTGCCTTTGTCGGATCTGCTTGCTGGGCCAGCAACTCCACCCCCAGGGGACTCAGGAGGCCAGACCGCTCGGAGCCCACCCTGGCCTGTCGCATGGGTGAGGTGAGGAGCTGTGTTCCGTGCCACAGGTCGCCTGCTCCAGAGCCTTACGAGGAGGGCATCAGTGCCAGGAGGCTGAGCTGGGCAGCGTGAGAGGGCGTGGAGGGGGGGCGAGACCAGCCCCTCTCTCAAGTCCACACCTCCTAAAACACTGGAGAGTGTGCCTTTTTGCAGGGAGGCTCAGTCCCACCAGGCCCCACTGCCCAGCGCGGAGGGCCCCACTGAGCCTCACCTGGGGAAGGACGGACGGAACCGCAAGTGTGCTCAAACCTTGTCCGCCCCTCTGCCGCGGGCCGTGGAGACGAGGCTGTGAGCCCGGTGTGGGGCTCGTCGAGGCCTGGGTGGAGGTCACGGTCGTGGAGGGCACCGGCGTTGGTCACTCCCCAGCCGCCCACTCCCTGGTCGTTTCCCCCCGTGAGCCCGGGGTGGGGAGTGCCCGTGTGGTCACCTGCACCGCTTCCCCACAGCAGGGTACAAGGCTGGAGGGGGCGCGCCATGGGTACACAGGTCCCTGTGGGGTCCACTCTGGTCCCTCGGCATCTTGCTCACACCTCAGGGCACTCACCCCACAAAGTCTGGTGTGCCCCTCCGCCTGCCCTGTGTGTGATCGCTGAGCACCCCTGGGGCCTGCTGGGCACGGGGTGGGGAGCGGGTGGGCTGCAGGCTAAGCCAGGGCATGGGGCCCCTTGGACAGCATGTTCCCCAAGGCACCAGCCAAAGGGGCATGGCCAGTGCCCAGCACAGGGAATTGCTCTCCTGGGGGCCCCCACTGGCCCGTAGCAGCCCACAGACCCAGGAGCATCCCTCCCCACCCTTCCGCTCCCCCGCCCACTGTCAGTGTCTGGGGAGACCAGCAGGAGGTGCCCAGCACAGCTCCAGCCTCTGTGTCTCACCCAGCCTAGATTTTCCAGAGCACCAGGCGGCGAGGTGAGCTGGGGCTTGGTGAGGCTTCGGCTGCCTGGCAGTTGTCTGGGGGTGGCTGAGTACTGAGTCCAGTGGATTCTGGCTCCAGGGCCCTCACCCTGCTGACCTGTACTGGCTTTGCCTGTGAGGTGCTGGTGTGCCTGAGTGTTCAGTTGCTTCAGTCGTGTCTGACTCTTTGCGACCCTGTGGACGATAACCCGCCAGGCTCCTCTGTCCATAGGATTCTCCAGGCGATACTGGAGTGGGTTGCCATGTCCTCCTCCAGGGGAATCTTCCTGACCCAGGCGGAAAGTTCCACCTGGCTGTTAACACAAGGCCCGAGACAATTCTGTGAAAACAGCCCCTGGCGTGGTTCAGGACGAGGGGCCCAGGGCTCTGAGAAGTGGCCGCAGAAGGTCCCAAGTATTGGGCGTGGGTGGGATAGGGGGCAAGACTGGCGGCAATCAGAAGTCCTCCACCCAGCCCTGGAGCAGGGGCACCCGGAAGCAAGTCTGATGTCAGATTTGGTGCCAAACATCCCAACCCCAGGAGCTTGCCAGCAGCTCCCCGGGACACCTGGCCCAAAAGATTGGTTTCAAGTCCCTTCCTGGGCTCCTCAAAATCCCTGGACTTCCTCCAGGGAACGAGCCCCACTCCTGAGCAGGAGGGGGTAACAACTGTAACAAGCGGGGGTGACTGACACGAGGCGACAGCTATGACACTCCGTAGGAGAGTGGGTGGGGTCTGGCAGGGTCAGCTTCCAGAAGCAAAGGCTTTCCGTGGCACCCCCGGTGAGCATGGGAGGCCGTGGGGGAGGCCGTCCCAGGGCCATGAGGCTCCCTGGGAAGCCGTCCCCGCTGAGTGGCGGGGCTGTGTCCCGGGATATCCAAGCTGACTGGCGGCCTTTGCCTTGGCAGAACCTGCCAGGAACCCGCAGGGCGACACAGCCTGGCTGTGCTGAGCCCAGGCCCCTGCCTTGGATCTCAGATGCCTCCCTCCGCCACACTCAGCCTTACGTGAGCCCCTAGGGTCGGGCTCCGCCCTGCTCAGCCACAAGGCAGCCGTGGCCTCGGGCAAGTCTGATCAGTGCCTGGACCTCCAACTCCTCCTCCTGCTGGGGGCCCGCAGCAGAGCTCACACTGTGGGGAGGGGAGTGTGAACCACAGGGCACAAGGCAGGTGGGCCCAGGGTGGAGGCTGCTGGCGTCCAGGGGAGCCCGGACAATGCCCTCTTCAGAACCAGTGGCCTCCCAGTCGGCTGATCCCCCTCAGAGCTGCCGGGCATGCCAGCTGAACCCTCCTTGCCCTGGGACTCTGCCCATGTGGATTCTCCCCTGGGTAGGTTTAGTCACTCGGTGATGTCTGACTCTTGGAGACCCCATGACCTGTAGCCCAGCCAGGCTCCTCCATCCTTGGAATTCTCCAGGCAGGAATACTGGAGTGGGCTGCCATTTCCTCCTCCAGGGCATCTTCATGACCCAGGGATTGAACCTGGGTCTCCTGCACAGCAGACAGTTCTTTACAGACCGAGCCACACCAGGGAAGCTCACTATTTGTCACTAAAATGCCAGCTCCCCTCATCAGCTCCGAGAGCCTCCGTGTGCCTGGGAATGGTGCTGTGAGCCGGGCCAGAGGAGTTGGGTTGGGTGGCAGAGGAGAGGGGTCCCCCTGGGGGGCGGGCGTGGCCCGTGGGAAAGCAGGCAGCCATGGTCACCTTAGTGATTTCTCAGCCTGGCTCAGGGGTCTCACCCCGCAGCGTCCCCGTGGGCCTGATTTGGCGCCGTCAGCGGGCAGGACCACATGCTGGTCAGCGAGGACACTTTGTGGAGGGGACCGATGCTAAGGACGGTCCAGGGAGCCTTGGGCCACACCTTCGGTCTACACAGGCCAGCAGTGCAGACACCCCAGCCCGGGGGTCCCCTCGCAGGCCGGCCCGAGGAAGGACACTGGGCACATTCACTTCCCCTGGCCCCCACCATGTCCCCAGCACAGGCACTTGATAAACACTGGATTTCATTACAGCAACTCAGGGGGCTGCTATGTCCTTAAGCTGCAAATCTGTTTAATGAATAAACGGTCGTTAGGGACTGACTTTCTGAATGGGGCTTCCCAGGTGGCTCAGTGGTAAAGAAGTGTTGTGTGTGTTGCTCAGCCGTGTGTGACTCTTTGCGACCCCATGAACTATAGCCCGTCAGGCTCCTCTGCCCAAGGAATTCTCCAGGCCAGAGGACTGGAGAGGGTAGCCGTTCCCTTCTACAGGGGATCTCCCCAACCCAGGGATCGAACCCAGGTCTCCCGCACTGCGGGCGGATTCTTTACCAGCTGACCACCAGGGAAGTGGTAAAGAATCCACTTGCCAATGCAGGAGACACAGCGGGTGTGGGTTCGACCCCTGGGTCGGGAAGATCCCCGGGAGGAGAAAATGGCAACCCACTCCAGTGTGCTTGCCCGGAGAATCACATAGACAGAGGAGCCTTGCAGGTTACAGTCCATGGGGTTGCAAAGAGTCGGCCACAACCGAGTGCTTGAGCACAGTGACTGATTTTCTGAATGAAGAGTCTCAACTCCTCAGGACTGCAGCCCAGCCACAAGAGAGACCCACTGAGGCCGACTGGGACCCTGGGGACCGTGATGGGAAACAAGGGCCCAGGCTCAGCCCCGAGAGGTGTGCTCTTGAGGCGGGAAGGCCTCTCCTCTCCCACCCCGATGCCCAGGCTGCTGGCCAGGAGTGGGGCCAGTTCTGCCCGAGGTCTCGTGTGGTTCCTGGGGGTACAGAGCTGTCTGGGGAACAGAGGTTGCCCGTGTTAAAACAGCCACGCTGGAGAGTGTGCACGAGGTGGTCCTGGCACCCTGGGGTGTCTGACCCACCCTGTGGGGCACCGAGCAGGCGGGAGGTGGAGGCCCGAGTTGGTCACCACGAGACTTTTTATTGGAGACAGGACCACACATGAC
Source organism: Oreotragus oreotragus (assembly GCA_006410675.1). NCBI lineage: Eukaryota > Metazoa > Chordata > Mammalia > Artiodactyla > Bovidae > Oreotragus > Oreotragus oreotragus. The sequence continues at coordinate 386,661 of SJYX01024890.1, forward strand.
GCCAAGTGTACACGGGCCCCACGAGCACCCGTCCCGGGCTGGGCTTTGTCCCTCGTGTGGACAGTCAGGCAGCCTGTGGGTATGGCAGTGTGGCCAGGCCAGAGCCCAGTGTACACTCCTTACCCCCCATCCCCACCAAGGTCCAATGTCAGCCCCCCCGGGCATGCCAAGTCCTGCCAGCTGTGTGGGCACTTGGGGTTTGGGGGCAGCCCTCTCCCTTCTCACAGATGAAGAAACAGGCCCTGGGGAGGTTCCCGGCCAGCCCATCGGGCCAAAGCCTCGTGTCCTTGTCTGCACGCCCCTTAACAGTCTCTCCAGTGAGCGTGTCAGTCCTCAAACTCCACATCAGGACCCTGTCCCAGGTCCTCCGACATCAGCACACACAGCGTTCCCACCTCCCTCCCCTTCTGCTGAAGTGTAACACGACCAGCAGTTCCTGTCGACAGACCTCATGAATCCTCTGCCTGGGTGACGGGGCTCCCAGCTTCTGGGCCAGAGGTCTGCGTGGTTGAGGGTGCGTGGCCGTGGGGGACCCGGAGGGGGTGGGTGCTGGGGTGTGTGGCTGTCACTTCTGCTCAAAGACCAACGTGACAAAACCTATTCACATGCAGCTGCAGGGGGACCATGCCATCTGAGAACGGCCCCCAGCTTCGTGCTCAACTCCTGCTGACCACGCTGAGGCCTTCAGGCTGGAAACCCAGGGCACGTCCATGCTATGAACCCGGGGAGCTGGGGTGGCCAGCTGGGTGGCGTCTCAGAGATGGATCCAGAGTTTGAGCGGCAAGGACTGAGGCTGATCCCATAAAACCTACCTGTGTCTATGGAAAGGAACTTTCGGAAGCAGGGAGGGTAAATGCCCTGCCTGAGGGTCCCAGTAGAGAGAGCACCGCCCCCCACGCCGCTTGGTTCTCGCCTTATAGGGGAAGGAAGGAGAAAGCAGGAGGGGGTTATCAGGCAACGTGGTATGGCTGGGTCACAGGCAGCCCACCGTCAAGCCATCAACTCCATCATCGTGATGGTGGGTCGGCGTTCGGGCACAACTCCAGCAGGAAGGAACCTGTGTCTCCAGGTTGGGCCGACACTCCTAAAAGCCACCCTTGCCCGGCCCCCGACCAGGCCAAAGCTGTGGCTTGTCTGTTCCTGGACCAAGCCCTGGTATGAGCGCCCCTGAGCCTTCTGACACACACGCACATCTGTGAACCCATTAATATCACGCTCACCAGGAGCATGTTTGATGACAGATCAGAAAGCGCTTGGCACTTTCTAAACAGTGGCTGGCACTGCGAGGCTGGCAGCAGAAGCTGGCTCTGGTCTGGAGCTGGAGGGGGAAGGGGGGGTCCCCAGGATGAGGATGCAGGGCTCCACATGGCCTCTGCTCCTTGGCTAGAGGGGTCCCAGTGGCTGGGGGCAGCTGGCTCTCTTGGTTTCTAGAGGATGGGGAAGGGGCCAGCAGGGGGGCCCGTGTGGTCGTCTTACACACACCTCCAGCACACTGCCCCCACCCTGCCTGCACCTGGCACTCCTGCACCCTGGTGACTCTGGGCTCTCATCACCAACTCCTTGGCTGTCTCTGATTCCAGCTGAGGGCCAGGAGAGCGGGGACTGGGTCTTGTCCGGAAAACCTTGCCAAACGCTCAACAACCAGGTGAAGCTGGAGGGGACCGGCCAGGTCCCCTGGCACGGCAGAGGCCCTCAGGGCCTTTCCTGCTGTCCGTGGCCAACTCCGGTTTATTATTATTGAAGCACAGACCTTGGTGGGAGGGGAACAGAGGGCTGGATCCCGCACTCCCCACTCGACTGCCTTCAGGTGTCCTGGTCAGGAATCACTTCCAGCCCCTGCCTGAGGAGGGGGTCGCTGGGATGCTCACCCTCTGGGCTGCTCTCCAGGCTGATCTCCTGGCCCTCTCAGGTCCCTACAGGTGGAAACTCAGCAAAACAACCCTGGGCTTGGTTCTGACACCAGGACCCCAAGGCTGGTTGAGCAGGACGTCATGGGCTGAAGTCCCCGCTCTGCCCCTCCTGGCCGCTGGCCTGGGGAACCTGCGGTTCTTGTTACACAGGAGTAGTAACAGTGCACTGAGCGTTGAGAGGATTCCATGAGAAAGGTCTCTGAATGCCTGGGAGGTGCTTCAGTCTTCCCCACTTGCCCAGTGACACCCTCCCTTTCCCGACCCAAGGTGGCAACACCCACAGTCAGCAGCAGGGGGCGGCCTCCCCATTGAGACAGCCATGTCCGGGCTGACCAGGTACCAGGCACCAAACCCATCTGGGTCCAGCATTCTCCGTCCAGCCTGCTCCTCGGAGGACCTAGGATTCCAGAGTCCCTGCTTGGAAATTGATGGTGAGGGGTGGCACAGCCCTGCCAACGCCCTGAAGATCAAGAGGTCTTCACTGGCCCAGCACAGGTCCTGCGCCTCCCACAGGCAGGAGGACGGGGTGGGGCCAGACTTCAGCTGCCCCTGGAAGGCAGGAGGATGGGCAGAGCAGCCAAGGGGTCTGGGGGCCTCCCAGGCCTGAAAAGACATTGGGAATCAGGGTGGGTGGGTGGGGAGGGCTCCAGGGAACGGATCTCAGTCACCCCGGGATGTGAGTTCCTGAAGGCAGCTGCACCCCAGCCTGGCCTCAGGACGTGGAGGGATGCGGCCACCTAGCCCGTGGGCACAGGCAGCCCTGAGTACCTCGACTCCCCAGTCCTTGGGAGAGAAGGGGACCTCCAGGCACCAGGGAAACTGGGGCGAGGTCTGGAGGGTCAGAGGAGGCTGGCATCGGACCTGCCTGGAAATAGCTGACCCTTCCCTCTGTCTGCTAAAAGGGCTCCAGGGGTGCCATCTGCCCCTCTTCCGCAGCCCATGACTCCAGGTGTTTGGGTTGGCAAAGTGGAAGGGCTGCCAGGAGCACGTGGCCGACTCCTGGCCAAGGCCGAGGCAGACACGTGGCCCATGGCGCTAAAGTCAGGACAGGCAGAATTTGGGGTGGTCAAATTTGCCCTGCCCCATCAGGAGGGGCAAATTGGGGGTGGGGACTGTGAAGGCGCTGTGTGGCCTCACCCGCTGAGGGAGTGCTTCGGGTCGGGGTTGGCCTGGCCCACCCCATGGCTAGAGCAGGTGAGTCATGCACGGGCAGGCGGGCATCTGGGCAGGAGCGGACTTGGGGTGGGCGTGGTGACGGCGGCGGGCAGGGCTAGGGGCGTGGTGATGGGCGGGGCGTGGTGGCGGGGGGNCGGGGCCGGGGCGAGGGGCGGGGCAGCACGGGTGGGGCGGGGCCGGAGCGCCCCAGTCTAGCGGTCCTCGCGGACCGGCCGGATCTTCATCTCGGAGAACTTGAGTGAGTACTGCCAGCCAGTCCAGGAGGACCACTCGACGCCGTCGGCATAAGAGGCGTGTGCGCCGCGCAGGTACTGCCCGTTGAGGTTGGACGTGTGGCAGTTGCGGTACCACCAGGCGCCGCGGTAGAAGGCGGCGCAGTTGTTCTCCGAGTGGTCACTGTCACGGTCCTTGGTGGTGAACTTCATGCCGCTGTGCTTCAGGAGGGAGTCCCCTGCGCAGGTACACACAGGTGTGTGTTCAGTGGGGCACAGGTGTGTGCACCTGCTTCCCGTGCACGATGCGCACACGTGAGCGTGCGTGCACCTGCCCCTTCCCACACCTTTGCTGTCCACAGGCAGCCCCAGCGCCGCCCTGATGGTCCCAGCGGCTGTTCCCGCAGCCTCTCCCTCCTTCTAGCTTTGTCACACACCCTTTTCCGGGTTTTCTTGCCTCGGCACTGGGAGGACAAACCCAGCCCAGAGTGGGTGGAGAGGCTCAGCAGAGCTCAAACTCCAGATGTCCTGATTCCTGGCTCTGGGCTATTTTGCTCATCTGCAAAATGGGAGGTTCGGTGGGAGAGGCCCTGCGAGCTTTATGTGGCTGGGATGAGGACTAGCTGGGGATTTGGTGGTGGTGATGAGAAGCCTTGATGCTGGCCCCTGGCCTGGAAAGACTTCCTTCTGTCCTTCCAGCTGGGGAGGTGGCTGGGCTGCCCCGACCCTTCCCCACCCCCAACCGCAGCCTGGACCCCTACCTGCCGTGCCTGAGTAGTCAGCCACAGTGAGTGGGTATCCATCTTCCTCGGGGTCCACAGAAAAGAGCCCCACGCCAAAGCTCCCGTAGTGGGCATAGGCTGTGCCATTGTCAAAGTCCTCGAGGTCCACATGTAGCTCATAGGCCGCCTGAGTGGTCAGAGCGTGGATCCTCTTGAGCCCTGAAATACAGGAGAGAGTGATGAGAGAAGTTGGGGGCTGAGGAAGTGACCTCCCTGGAAAGAACCAAGGGGAGATGAAAGCTCTAAGCTGATGTGGCTGGTGACAGAAGGGAACCACCACGACCAAGGGTGTACTTTCAGCCCTGGGCTACTTCCTTCTTCCTGCAGAGCTGGGTTGGCAGGAAACGGGGCCGACGGTTTTTCCTGTTTTGTGTCTTTTTGTGTTTGCTTTAAATCAGGCTGTTCTTCCCAAATGTTTTAAGCTGAAGGCTGGTAGAGAGGCTGCGGGAGTCAAGAAGAGTCTGGAAAATCTTCTGGTTTAGGGGTGATGGAGCCCTTATCTTCTCTGACACTCTGGGCTCCAGCCAGATGGGATCTGGTCCTCACGTGCACTCCCTGGCCTGACACCCTTTGTACATGCTATTCGCTCTGTCTGAGGCATTTTCCCAACTCTCCTCCCCTGCTTTGATGCTGTTCTTTAGTCGCTTAGTTGTGTCCCACTCTTTGTGACCCCATGGACAGTAGCCCACTAGGCTCCTCTGTCCATGGGTTTCCCAGGCAAGAATACTGGGGTGGGTTGCCATTTCCTTCTGCAGGGGATCTTCCTGACCCAAGGACAGAAGCCACATCTCCTGCACTGGCAGGTGGATTCTTGACCACTGAGCCACCAAGGAAGCCCCCTCACTTGGTTACTTTCTGTTCATTTTCAGATCTCACTTCCTCAGGAAGACTGCCTGACTTCCTGTCGAGGTGGAGGACCTCTGCCAACCCAGGTGCCCCCTGTTGGTGTTTATCATTCTGGTTCCAGCTGCCTATTTCCATGTCGGGCTCCCCCCTCCACCAGTGTGGAAGCTCCATGCGATCAGCATGACTGTCCCGCTCACTGTGGAACCCCAGCATCTGAGGTGGGCCAGCTCACAGCAGGTGCTCAATAAATGCTGGCCTAGTGGACAAGAGGCAAGACCATGCCTGGCTCTGGACACCCCTCAGCACACCCTGTCCTACGTCCTCCCCACCCCCACCCCTCCCCTCCTGTGCTCTCCTGTGCCCACCCTAGGGTCTCATGCCAGGCCCTCCCCTTCCCCTTCCACCCTGCCCCCGCCACTCACACTCAAGGTGCTTCCCTGCCAGTCTGATTACCTCTTGATTAAGAGGGCTTTTAATTAAACGCCTTACAAGTTATTGGCACCAAGTGACATTTCATCAGCCTGTCCCTCCTGCCTTCCTTTCCTGCGTGGGTCAGCGTGTGCATGCCCCCAGGGCGGGAGGGCTGTGTGGGCTCCTCCCCAACCAGCCCAGAGAGGAGACTCCGGCCCAGGTCCAGGGCAGAGAAAAAGGAACCATGACGAGAGCAAAAGCCGTCCAGACAGCCAGACTTCCCTGCATCCACTGGAATCCATCCCTGAGGATCCGGCTGCCGGAGCCCAGGGGCCTCGTCTCCCTGGGCTAGAGCCTCATAGCAAGCTGCTGGCCCTCTCTGGGCCCCAGGCTGCACACCCGTGCAGTGAGGGCCAGAGGGCTTCCCAAGCTGCAAAGGGCAAACCATAGGCACCGCTGACAGAAGCCCCCACCTCCCAGACAGCACTTACAAATGCCAGGCGCTGCTATGAGAGCTTCACATGGATTAATGAAGCCAGGGGGATTCGAGTGAGTCCGATTTAATTAAAGGGTCCCTGTACAGCTCTTAGAACAGCGCCTGGCCCGCTGCACACATGATCCAAGTGTTTGCCACTGCTGTCGTGATTCAGTGAGATGGCTGCTAGTATTATCTGTGTTTCATAGAATAGGCGCCAAGAGGTAAAGTCACTGGCCCAGGTCATACAGCTGCTAAGTGGCAGAGCTCAACCCAGGCAGGCTTGCCCAGACTCCGTGCGCTCATTTAGTTCTTGCCCAGGACGATGATCTGATCCAGGAATAGGGCAAGAGGGAGCCCAGCCCCGTGGGGATGCTGGAAGATTCCTTTCCTCACCCCCGAGTGGGCCCCATGGACCCCCATTAGGACAGCACTCTGCTGGGATAAGCAGAGTTCCACTCCTTAATGAGCCAGCCCAGTGCCTACGGGGGCCCCGGGGCAGGTGTCCTGAGGGAGGGGCCGGGGTCTCCCTCCTCTCTACCCTTCCTCCCCCTCAAGGCCCCCTTCCCCCATGCCTCCACCTCCCTCATCTTTATTCTCTGGGTTTCTCCAGTCCTTGTTGATGTGCCAGGATGCTCACAATCCCCACTTCCCTGGGCCCCTTGGGTGACTGGAGTTCCATCCCCACCATCCATCAGAGTTCAGATCACAGAGCGTGAGGAGGAAGATGCGGAAACATACTCAGACCCCCATTGTCACCCCAATGAACTCCCAGGTGGATTAAAGAGCTGAACCTACCACCGAAAACTGAAAGGCATTTTAAAAATAGACATTCTTATGACACTGGGAGAGAAAAACAGGGCCTAAAACTCAGAAGAGATGAAGGAAAAGACTAGCACAATCAACTATATAAATAAAGTTAAAACTCCTAGGAAATAAGCAATAATGTTACCCAAAAGAGAGGCTGAAAGACAAATGACTGGGAGTAACTATGTATCAGGGGTATCTGACAAAGAATCAATAACCTTAATATATAAAGAGCTCTCATAACTCAATAGGAAAAGACACAACACTGGATGAGAAGGTGGCAGGGGAATGTGGAAAAGCAGAGGCAGGGCCCAGCACAGGCCGGTTGAGTTCTGGGCTCCCGCCGACATGCTCACTGGGGCTCCCTGCTGCCAGGAGCTGGCCAAGGCTCCCCTTGGATGCTTTCCCTGCACTCAGTGGCTGCTGACAGATTTCGGTTAAGATGCCAAAAGCGGGGGAGGCACCAGTGCTGCCCTGGGGCGGGGTGGGTGCTGACCCTCAAGGGGAGCCTGAGGGTCGACCTGGTCGTCCAGCACCTGCATCGGCCACAGCTGCCTGAGCCGGGACAGAAACCAGGTCCCAGGGCGCCCCCAGCAGGACGAGCACACGTCCTTGCGGGACCCACCCGCCTCGAACGCACCGCCCTGGGCTTCCTGCTCCTAGAGCACGTTCCACTGGATGCTCAGGTCCCCTTTCTGTGCAGAACCTGGGAGCTGACCTGGGCGTGAGGAGGTCACGGAGACCTGGCTGGCATCCATGTGAGGAGGGGGCTCGTCCTGACAGCATGCATTGCACAGGGAGAGGGCGGGCCAGGCGTCGGGCGGGGGTCTCACCTAGCCAGTGCTCCCCCGTGAGCTTGCCGAAGCCATCGCGGTACGCCTCCCAGCCTCGGAAGAAGTTCACGGAGCCATCCTCCCGTCGCTGAAACACCTGAGAGCGGATGAGAATGCAGAGCTGGCCCCAGCCTTCCCAGGACCTCACATGCGTCCCTCGGCCCCCCACTGCCCCTCACCTGCCCCCTCGCGGAGCACAGGGGCTGAGCCTCATGTCTCTCAACAGCTCTCGCTGGGACCTGGACCCGGGAGGCTCATGGTATTCCGAGGCGGGGAGACTGACCGAACACCCCCAGGCCCTGAAACACCCTCTCAGGGAGGAACTGGGGTGGACTGGGGTGCAGTGGAGAAAGCCAGACTTCCAGACCCACTCTGCTGCCTCGCTGTGTGACCCTGGACTGGTCCCACCCCTGAGGGAACCTCAGTTTCCCCACTGGTCAAATAATAAGGGGGTGAACAAGGGTCCCTGTACCTTTTCCTGGGTCAAAACAAAACTGAACAAAAGCCCATTCTAGAGTTTTTAAAGACCAATAACACACACACACAGGGTGTGCCTGGTGGCTCAGATGACAAAGCGTCTGCTTGCAATGCAGGAGACTGGGTTCGATCCCTGGATTGGGAAGATTCCCTGGAGGAGCGCACAGCAGCCCACTCCAGTATTGTTGCCCAGAGAATCCCATGGACAGAGGAGCCTGATGGGCTACGGTCTGTGGGGTCGCAGAGCTGGACACGACTGAGTGACTGACAGGTCACTTCACACACACACACAGACACACACCCGCGCTTGGCTGGGCCTCTCAATACGCCCCTGCTACATTCATGTACCTCCGCCCCAACCCTATTAAAAAGCCCCTGGTAGGAGGTCGGCAGGGGGCCTGGGAAAGCGGAGCCCCGGCCACCTCTCAGGGGAACACCAGAAGTCCGCCGCCAGCCGCATCTGTTCTTCATTTTAATAACATTCTTGATTTGGGAGTCCGGAATCCCATCGGTTAAATTGCTTTGAAATAAGTAGCACGCTGGTCCAGGCCAGAGCTGCCTTGAGTATTTACAGGATCCGCTGACAATCTTGTTCCCCCGCTCGCCGGCCCGTCCCCCCTCCGCCCCCAAGCCTTTCTGTCTAACAAGCCTTTTTCTTGCTCATTTGCAGAGGCAGCACTCGCCCCCACCGCCTCCATCTGCGCCCGCGTCTGAGGTGTTAGCGGTTTGGCCGCTGCACAGAGCCGCCCGATCCATTACTAAGCAGCCGGACTTCAGCCGCCTGGAACCGCCCTGAGCTGCGTCTGCCCGCAACTGCGGGTCTGTCCGCGGGGCACCGTCCATCACCGCGGCTGCTCCCGCAGCTCTGACGTCAGGTGGCGGGAGGGGAGGGAGGCGACACCGTTTTCCTTTGCTTCGCTACCTTCAACCCGGCCTGGCCCTGACACGTGAAAGTCCTCAGAAGGGACGCGAGCAGAAGGAAATTCGATCAGGCTCGGAGATCAGAGAGCCGGTGGAAAGCGGGTATTGATGGCTGCGGATTGGGACCCTGAGCACGCGCCCCTTTGAAAAGCCTAATCCTGGCAGAAGCTCAGACACTCCCCCGAGAAGGCCTCGGACAGCAGAGCCTGTTTCTGCAGGAAGAGCAGGGCTGGGGTGGGGTGGGGGGAGGGCTGCAGGGGCCGAGGAGAGCGGCGGGGGCGGGGAGGACAGCGGTTCCCAATCCGGGCTCTAGAGCTCAGTTCCACCACTTAAGAGTGCCAGCCAGTGAGCTGCCTCGCTGAGCCTGTTTCCTCATCTGTAAAATGGAGATCTCAGCATCGAACCCGCTGACCACTGGCTGTAGGTAGCTCAGACTGTAAAAACAACAACAACAACAAAAAACTGCCTGCAATGCAGGAGACCTGGGTTCAGTCCTTGGATGGGGAAGATCCCCTGGAGAAGGGAATGGCAACCCACTCCAGTATTCTCACCTGGAGAAGTCCATGGACAGACCAAGGGGTTGCAAGGAGTCGCACAGGACTGAGGGAGTAACAATTTCACTTTCGCCCACAGACAGTTGGCTCAGGGCCTGGCACATGGGTGGTGGTCAGCCCATACCAGCCAAGGAGCCTCACAGCCCCAGGACACAGGCGACCAGGGCCTCCCCTCCTCCCTTCTCTCCCGGCCCCTGCCCCAGGCCATATTCCTCCCAGACTTGGGCATGTCTCCTCCAGAACTGTCCCAGGGTACTGTCCCAAGTCTATTCCCCCAAATGTCCCACTGAGCACATCCGTGTCAGGAACATTCTGGGAAATCCAAGTCAGGGCCCTTTGGGGCAGGGAAACATGGAGTGAGGCCTGGTTGAGGGGATTCCCACCCAGGCAGGAAGCAGGGCAGATCAAAGGAATAGTGTAGGGGCTGGCTACTGGGAGGGGATCCAGGGTGACCTTGGAGCAAGGGCCCATCCTGGCCCCCGCATGTCCCAATGTGTGGCCCAGGAACATCATTCCTACCCCCGGGGCCACGCTTGCCTCACCCACCGCTCAGCCCGCCTCCCAGACCTCAGCGAGGAGCAAATCACAGATGAGTTGGTATCATTATTGCCATCGCTGTTGTTTTTCCTGCTATTATGAAGTGGAAAGTGGGGGCGTCACGCTTGGAGGCACAGGCAGGACATGAACCCTAGCCACTGGGACAGACAGACCGGCTTGGGTTGAGAGCTGACCACAGCTGACGCTCAGGCTAAGTTCTTCTTGTCCAGTGCTCACACTTCCTTACCCCTACCCTGGGAGCCCAGTTCTGGGTCCCCTGACCCGCCCCGCTTTCCATTCCAGGAGACAGAAGCTCGGACACTGGCCAGAAGTCAGGCAGCTATGAGTGGACAGTCTGACTCACCCCTCGCTCCATAGCCTGAGGCCATGCTGGACACCGGGAAGTCCCTGTCTCACCACCCACATCCACATGCTCACTTGCCACCCACCAGAGGCATCCCAAACTGCCCCCTTGTCTCTTTGGCAGGCCCCTCAGGGCCAAGAGCTGATCTCTCAGCATCCCCCCATCTTCAGCCCCCCTTTTCTGCTCCCTTTCCAGGCTGGGTGCCAGTAGCAGGCAGGGCCTCGGCTGGGGCTCAGTCTGGGTGAATCATCAGAGGTGGTGAGCACACATTCCAGACCACTGGGGCCTCCCGGCCTCTCTCCTCCACTTGGGAAGCACCTGCCGTCACTGAGAGCAGCAGATGTCTTGACAATCCACCGCAGCTCAGAGGTCAGAGCATCGTTTGCCAACATGGGCGCTCTTCCGAGTGGTAACAAACCATGACCGACCCCTTCCAGGGCTGAGACACAGCTGTGCCGCAGTTCCAAAGAAGTGGCTTTTAGACTCTTGGACCGTGACCCAGGGAAATGTAGTTGACATCCTGACACACATACTCACAGCTCTTTGTATCTGAAACAAAAGCTTCCCGAAACGATACTTGTCCTTCAGATGGATGGGTGTTAATATTTTCCACCCTGTTCTTCCGTTCTATTCCACTCCATTTCATTAAAAAAAAAAAAAATGTTGCTCACAACCCATTAAATTAATTTCTCCACCAGCCAATGGATCACGCCCCGCAGTTTGAAGTTGTCGGCCATGGGCTGTCTTGATCCCATAGCTCCAACGCTGGGTGACCGAGCATGCCGGGCAATGGCTGGGATCTCAGACTCGAAAGTCCTGGTCTTGCCCTTGAGCTGACCACAGCATGCCATGTGTTCCAGGTGGGCACAGGCCACAGGTTATCCGCAGGTCCTCCCAGGCTCCCAGGAGTGTTTTTTCTAACTCGGGGTTCAGGGTGAACTGCAGTCATGGCTTCAGATTTTTGGAAACCAGCTGGGCTTTGGGGACCCTGGAGGGCCAGATGTCACCCACCAGAAGGCCTTCAATTACAGAGCAAGGATCAGCCAGACAAGAAGATACAAAGAAGAAAGCAAGGGACTTCCCTGGTGGTCTAGTGGTTAAGACTCCACGCTTTCACTGCCAAAGGCCTGGGTTCAATCCCTGGTCGGGGAACTAAGATTCCCACAAGCTTCTCAGTGTAGCAGGGAAAAAAAAAAAAAAACCTCTTGAAACTTCCCTGGTGGTCCAGTGGCTAAGACTCGGCATTGCCAATGCAGCGGGCCCGGATTCGATTCCCGATCAGGGAACTAGATCCCCCATGCTACAACTAAAAGGTCCCATGTGCTTCAAGTAAGATCTGGCACAGCCAAGTGAAAAACAGGGGGGAGGCAAGTGAAGGATTGGGGCGTCCACCTTCCCCCACTCCGTCCCGGCCACGGAATAGGAGTCTCCATTTAGGCAAAAAAGGTGGGAAACAAACGATTAATTTTAGGGCTAAAATATCCACTGGCCCAGCTCCTGGGGCCTCTCCCTCGGATTCCGGCTGCAAAGTGATTGATGGAGAAACGCTCCCGCGGCCTCTTGGGCAGATGCCACGAGTGGGAAGACAGACGGGCGCGTTCTTCTGGTGCGGATTCTCAGAAGCCAGCCGCCTGCCGCCCGGCATCTTCCAAGTGCCGCTCAAGGAGGCTCTGCCAAGGGAGCGCTGGGCCCACATGGTCCTGCAGATGGTGCCCGGAGGTTTCAAAGGAAGGAGCCGCTGCATTTGGGCGGCAGGAGGGGGTGGGGGGAGGAGCAGAGCGGCCGAGTGTCCCCTGTTTGTCAGACAGGCTCCTGGGGGCCTGTCTCGCGCTCCGAAGGTTCAGTGTCCTCTGGGCCTCTTCCTTCGATGGGCCCCGGCTGATCTCGTTAGCCACGCTGCCCAGTGTGCGGAGACCTCCTGAGAGGCGGGGCCTGGCTCTGTGGTCACCCCAGTGCCTTCAAGGATGATCTCAGTCCTCCCTACCACAACCCTGGAGGGAGGGGTTCATGCTCCCATTTGACAGATGAGAAGACTAAGGTTTGGAGAGGTGGTGCGATCTCTGCGGAGTAGGAGTGCCTCAAGGCAGGGGCCCACTGGAACCTGAAGTAGGGAGACTGACAGTTCACAAAGCTGAGGGTGGCCCAGGGGTGCCCCATGGCTAAGGGGGTGGACGTTGCCCCCCTAGGCCTGTGAGCCCCCTATCCCTCCCTCATCATAGCTGAGCTGAGCAGGTCCCAGGAAACGCACTGGGCTGGCACTCAGGGGATTCAAGTTCTAGCCAGGCTCCAGCCGAGGGCCGTGCGACCATCTGAGTCTTGGTTTCTCTCTTCCGCAAAATGATAGGGTTGCTGCTGCAGACTCCGTGTGAGGTGCCTGGACTGGTGGGGGGACTCAGACCCTTAGAGAGCTCACAGCCCCAGGAGAGATGGATGCACAAGCCAGCAGCCTCAGAGCAGCTCCCAATCTGAGGTGTTCTTCTGATATTCGTGCCTCAGTTTTCTCATCTGTAAAATGGGAATTATAGGAGCTCCAACCCACTGGCATACAGGTGACATGGTTAAATGGGCTGGTTGATAACACAGCATTCCATAAGGGTCACACTTTTTACATTTGTCTGGAGCTCAGAGGAGGATGAGCCACCTGCTGGGATGGCTGGGAGGGTTGGGTCCTAGAGGGCTTCCTGGAGGAGGAGATGTTTGGGTGAACTGCAGATTGAGCAGGGTCTTGGCAGGTGGTCAGAGGAGCTGAGGTGTAAGAGACAGGCACAGGGTGGGTCCAAACACTATGAGGCAGTGCGGGGGCGGGGGGCAGTCTCTGCCGCCATCGAAGGGTCCCCAGGAGGCAGCATCTGAGATTTTTCCTCGACTCTGATGAAGCTGCTGTGGAAACCAATTACAGGCGGGACTGTGTTGGTTGTGCTCCACCAGCCTTCCCAGGCCTCCTGAGCAGGCGGTTCCGGGAGGAGGGGTGGCAGGCTATGGCAGAGGCGGATTCTTGTCTCTAAAGAACAAAGAACTTAGACGTGGAACAAACGCAGCCCTTCAAAGCCGGCCCCTGGGGATGCTCTGCCAACTTCCCCAGGAGACAGTTGCTCCTCCAGGCCTTTCTGGACACCTCTGGGCAGCAGCTCCCAGCGCCTGGGCTTGCTAGCAAGAGCACAATTGCTGGAATAAGGCTGAACTGAGTTCAAATCTTGGCTGTGCCTCTTGTGGGTCTAGTGACCTCAGACAAGTCACAGGACCCTTTCTGAGCCTTAGTTCCCCTCTCTGTAAAAAAAAAAAAGGTCCCATCAGGGACTTCCCTGGGGGTCCAGTGGCTAAGACTCCGAGCTCCCCACGCAGGGGGCCCAGTTTGATCCCTGGTTAGGGATCTAGATCCCTCATGGTGCGACTCAAGATCCTGCAGGCCGCAACTAAGACCTGGGCAGACGAATAAATAAATATATATATTTTCAAAGGCCCTGTCAGCAACCCCTTTGTCAGCCCTGAAGGGTCACAGTGAAGACGCCACGCAGGAAAAGGCAGGTGTGAGCCCAGTGGGGTGGGGGAGGGGCACGGTATGTCTAACCTCCCTCTCCTTCAGAACCAGCCGCCGAAGCCCAAAAGGAAGTGGGCCCACTCTTGTCTGTGACTGCAAATGGTACCCCTGGGCCTGGCGCCCCGCCACGTTTCCCAGGCTTGGCAGGCGGCGGCTGTCGGCTCCAGGCAAACAGCGCTTGGAGCTGCCATTTATCAGATGCTGAGGCGCCGGGCTGAGCTCCACGTGCCCACCACCCCCCCAAACCCCGTCTATGTTCAAAGTTTGAAAAATCCTAATCGCTCCCGGTGGATCACTCACGGACCAGAGGGGTGCCATCAGCAGTGGACGTGGTCATTACTAGCATGCACTTGGAGGACTCTCCCGGAACACTGGGGAGCCGGGCGACAGCCGCTGATGTCACGGCAGGTCTCCTCCTGCCTCCGCAGCCCCTGGGACACAGGGAGGAGACTGCACCTGGCGGACCCCCAAGTCCTGCTAGGCGGCAATCCCAGTGTGTACCCCAGCAACCCGCCCCCATCACCTGCATCCTGGCTAAGGCTGGGAGCTTTCATCTCTCCTGAGCCTGATCCCCTGCTGGGCTGGGCTCTGTTCAGGGGTTCAGCTCCTTTGATGTGTTACCAGTAAGAGAAGGATTTTCCTCAGCCTGGGGAGCCCAGGTAGGGAGGGAATGGACTTGGTGGGAGAGGAGGTTTGCTCTCGCAGTGGAGCCAATTAGAGGCCTGTCTGAGCCGGCTGACCCTGCATGGCAGTAACATGCCTGGCAGAGAACGCAGGCTTGGGCACTCGGCTGGTGGGGCCAGGGGAAAGCTGGCGGCACCGTGGATCTGAGCAGGGGGTGCAGAGCAGAGTCAGTCCTATTGCAGGTCCCTGTGGTAGGAGACACTGAACTGGACCTGATTTCTGTGACTTCGACTGGTGATTATGCAAAGATGAGGGCTTGGCAATCAGGCCGGCTGGCAGCTCTGCTGAGGCAACCCTGGCGGGGACAAGGCTGTGTCCCCGGAGGCCGAAGGGCAGGAGAGTGGGGGACCCAGTCTGCGGACGCCAGCTGGACCCTCCTTCCAACCACAAAACCCGAACTGGGCCCTGGGCCTGGTCACCCTGTTCCCCAGGCCCTGAAAGGTGGCCACGTAAAACACAAGGGCCACCCCACTGGCCAGATGAGGAAGGGGACGCCCCCAGAGGGAATGTGACCTTTCTAGACTCTCAGGGCCCCAGGAATGAGCTGGAAACGGCCGCTTCATCCCACGCATCACCCTTCCAAATGAGGAAACTTGGCTTCCGTTTTTAACACATCTTCCTCCTCTTTAAAAACACTGCTTGGGATTCCCCCAGTGGTACAGCGGTGACGACTCTGCCTTCCAATGCAGGGGGCGTGGGTTCGATCCCTAGTCGGGGAACTAAGATCCCACGTGCTGTGAGGTGCAGCCAAAAAGGTAAAAAATAATGAAAGACACTGTTTGACCGTAAGATCCCACAGGGTGGAGCCAGTTCTGTCCTCAGGGGATCCCTAAGGCCCAGCAAGGACCCTTGATACCCCTTCCTCTTCCTTGGCCCCTGCCCCACAAGTGAGCAGCCTGTGGGGGATTCTGATGCCCCCCCCCCATGAAGAGCACTACTTTATTCCCATTTAACGGATGAGAAAAGTGAGGTTCCAAGAGGGGAAGTTATGCCAACGGTTACCCATCCGGCAAGTATTTAGGAGCACAGAAGGTGTGGAAGCAGCGTGTGGATGCCTGAGCTATGGGGGCCACCAGGTAACCAGCTGCCGCCCTGCAGATCTCTAGCCTGGTGGGGACAGGATGGACAGCACCCGCGACAGGTGCAGAACGGGAGCGCGAGGCGGGGGCCCGGGGGGACTCTCAGATGACCCAGCGACCAAGCTGGGCCCCTTGCCCAGGGTCACAGGCGAGCGGGCGGCGGACTGTGCATCCCGCCTTCCTCCTCCTTTTGCGGGGCTGGTATGGGTGGGGTGCACGCGGCAGGGTCAGCGGTGGCCTGGCTCATCAGCTTGACCCCGTGCGGCCTGGGTCACTGTGGTCAATGGTGAGTGTGGAGAGGGCCTGGGGCTCCACCAGGGCCAGTGGCCACATCAGCAGAGAGGTCACCTTGAGGCCTGTGTCCCCCGTCCCCTGACCTTATTCCCACATGGTGACTCCCATGCCCTCTGCAAGGGTTCAAGGCCCCTGCAACCCCCGCTCCTGAGCTGCTTGCACATTCTCCACCTTGGCCGCACGTCTCACTCCCTCCCAAGAGCTCACCGTGCCCCCAGGGAGAAAGCCTGACTCCTATAGCATCTGCAAAACCATGCTACCCAGGCCCTGCCTGCCTCCCCACCTGTGCCTGGCCCCCTGAGGGCTACGCTAGCAGAAGGGAGCCACCAAGGTCCCAGAACAAGCCCCGCCCCCCTCGGCGCCACCCCCCCTCAGCTGACTTGTCTAGCTCCCTGCCAGGCTGGCACCTTGCTGCGGAATCCTCTGGCCCGTGGCTGGCACCCCATGGTTGGGCCGTAAACTGACGCGTGACACCGTGTGACGGTTGGTTCCACGGACTCGCATGAGGCTGGGCTCCTTATTTTGCCGGGTGCGTGCGTGCTGAGTCACTTCAGTCGTGCCTGACTCTTTGCGACACTATGGACTGTGGCCAGCCAGGCTCCCCTGTCTGTGGGATTCTCCAGGCAGGAATGCTGGAGTGGGTTGCCATGCCCTCCTCCAGGGGGTCTTCCCGACCCAGGGATGGATGAACCTGTATCTCTTATGTCTCCTGCATTGGCAGGCAGATTCGTTACCACTAGCACCACCTGGATGACCTTGAACAAACCTCTTGCCCTCTCTGAGGCTGCCCTGTGGGTCTCCAGGGATTGGAGGAGGGCTGGAGCGGTGCCAGCAGGGCCACAGTATATAAACTGTAAAGTGCCCCTAGGCAAACAGGGATGCTGAGTGCCAACCTCTTGCAGTTCCGGCTCTCTGGGAAGCAGATTCTGGTTGGCGTGTCTGGCCCCAGGCACCCTGTCCCCCGTGTTGGCACTCGAGGCCCGGCAGTTTGGACACGGAGCCTAAATGAGGATGGATGGTATCGGGGTCCAGCAAAGCAGCAGCCAGCTCCCTCCCACACAGCAATTGAGTTTCCGAGAGATTCCGTGTGGCAGGGAGGTGATCCTGACAGACGCCCAGAGGTATCCAGGAAAAGATTGCTTTTGACGGAAGCCCAAATGGATATTAACGTCTGTGGGCCTCGCTAGCCCTTCTCTGCTGAGAATGGCCTTTCTTCCAGGCTGGCTGATCCAGATGTCTGGGCGGGATGGCTGGGCAGGCCAGTGCACCTCATAGACTCCCCTCTCATTGCCCCCGAAGCCCAAGCCCAAGGAATTACCCACCTCCCGGCCCCAACCCTGAGGACTTCCCAGGAGACTGGCTTCCACTCCACCCAAGTGGAAGATGCATGGACCGGGCCGGCATCCTGCTCTTTCATTAAGCCTGTCCTAACCCTTAACTCTGATTTCTGGGCTCTGGCTGGTGTTTCAGAGCTGTTCTGCCCGCCAAGGGGGTCCCAGAGGTGGAGGCCATAACTCAGATGCTCCGAGATAGGAAAACAAAAGTGCTTTTAGGCTCAGATGTGAGTCCAGTGCATTTAAACGCTCCTCTCTCCGGAGCTTGTAGGGATGTTTAGAGGAATGTTTGTCTCGGGGTCCTCAGGGGGCTCTCAGCAGCTCTCACACCAGCTCCTGATGGCAGCTCTGCCCTCCGAGAGCATCTGCTTGGCCCCTGCCCACCCGCCTCGCTCGGGCCTCCCCGTCTCGCCTCCTGCTCCGTTTGGCCGACCCCGCTGCCCTCACCCTCATATGCCAGCACGCACCCCCCAGGTGTTTTAGTTTTGTGGCTACATTCCCCCTCAAAGGCAGAGTTGAGGACTTGCGGCGCAGACCAGGGAGACCTGTGTGTCGACTCTGCTGTAGAAGAGGCTTCTCTGCTGGCCGATCAAGAGACCTCCAGGTCTTCAAACCAGGGCCTCTGCCCCGCCGCGCCACCTCCTCCTTCTCTTGGCCCCGGGGAGGTCTCGGGCCACATGTGGCTCTCACCCTTGCCTTTCCACTGCTCCCAATTCCCATCAGGGCAGGAACCAGGAGGTGCAAGGAGATGGATGGCTCCTCGCCAGGAGGCCCTGGGGGCGGGGCCTCTGCTCACAGCAACCTGCTGCCCCTTGTGTCTCTTGCACATGCACCATCTACTGAGTAACTGAAACCTCTGCCCTGGAACTCACATTAGCAGCCGACAGTCCCAGGACCCAACCTCAGCAGCCGCCACCCCTCCAGAACCACTGCCCAGGGTGGGAGCGGGGACTGCAGGCTCAGGGAGCGGAAGGCGGCTCCACTCAGACATTGGGATCTGACACCTGCTCCCAAGTGGCCCCCACGTGTCAGCACATGCCCCTCCACTTGCCCTGTGGAGGCTTTGGTGAGATCACGGGCAGGTTTGCGATGGCTGGTGAGCCCCTGGGCAGGGCCAGGGAGAGCACCCCGGCTCACGTGCACAGCCTTCTGGGTCACCCCGGCATCTGCCCAGACCACCTGCAGGGCCCAGAGGAGGCGGGGCCTGGCCCAGCCGGCCGCACACCCCGGGAGACTCACCGTCCAGCCGCCTCCATCTGTGCGCATGTCACAGTAGACCTGGAAGCCGGCGGGGTCGTGTGTGGGGAAGACAGAGTAAACGCCATCCTCTTGCTGTCCGCTCAGGAGGACGTCCAGACAGTCACGCGGCCGAGAGCCTGAGACGCGGAAGGCCGTCAGGGCCCTGGGCCCCGCACTCACGTTCCTCCCCGCTCTCCTGTGTCCCTGGGTCTCTGACTTGTCTGTCCAGCAGTGTCAGGTGGGCTCCAGCGCACTGGCCTTGGGGGCTGACTATGGCTCTGCCTCTCCCTGGGTGGATGTGGTGAGTGAGCACCCTCTCTGAGCCTCACTTTCCTCATCTGGAGAACGGGTCCAGTGAGCTCCAGCTCATCGGGCTGGGAGAGGGGTCAACAGGAGGGTATAGGTAGGGTGCTCAGTGCTGCCCGCCAGCAGGAAGTCCTCGGCACACAGAAGCAGTGTAGACTGGTCAGTCGGGCAGGTGGGGGACGTTGTGGGAATGAACCTGGGCACCCAGGTCATCCAAGGAAGGCAGTCCCCACCTCACTCACCATTGGCGCAGCCGCGGGGCCGCGATCCCCTGGCAGGTGCCCTCTGAAGGTCAGCCTTGACGTGGGGTCGGGCCAGCCCCCGGTCCCTCTGCAGGGCGTCCAGGACATCGCTGACCGAGTTCACCAGGTGAGCCATGTGGCCTTGGCTCTCAGAGAGAAGCTGTAGGGCACAAAGGTGGGTGGAGCTCTGGGTGGGTGGAGCTCCTGGTGAGCGGATCACTGGGTGGGTGGAGCTCCTGGTGAGCGGATCACTGGGTGGGTGGAGCTCCTGGTGAGTGGAGCACTCGGTAGGTGGAGCTCCAGGTGGGTGTGGCACTGGGTGGGTGGAGTTCCAGGTGGGTGGGGCACTGGGTGGGTGGAGCTCCAGGTGGGTGTGGTACTGGGTGGGTGGAGCCCCAGGTGGGTGGGGCACTGGGTGGGTGGAGCTTCAGATGGGTGGGGCTCCAGGTGGGTGGAGCTCCGGGTGGATGGAGCCCTGGGTGAGTGGAGCACTTAGTGGGTGGAGTTCCAGGTGGGTGGAGCACTGGGTGGATGGAGTTCCAGGTGGGTGGAGCACTGGGTGGGTGGAGTTTCAGGTGGGTGGAGCATTGAGTGGGTGTGGCACTGTGTGGGCGGGGCTCCAGGTGGGTGGGCCACTGGATGGGTTAGAGCTCCAGGTAGGTGGAGCTCCTGGTGAGTAGATCACTCAGTGGGTGGAGCACTGAGTGGGTGGAGCTCCAGGTGGGTGGAGCACTGGGTGGGTGGAGTTCTGGGTGGGTGGGGCACTGTGTGGGTGGGGCTCCGGATGGGTGGAGCTCCTGTGGGTGGATCACTGGATGGATGGAGCTCCAGGTGGGTGGAGCTCCTGGTGAGTGGAGCACTCGGTGGGTGGAGTTCCGGGTGGGTGGCGCACCATGTGGGTGGGGCTCATCCGGTGAGTGGACCACCGGGCAATAGCTCTGGCGCACACACACTAGTCCTCACGGTGGAGGCACTCTCCTGGTGTGAGCCCCTGACTTACTCTGGCCGCCGCCCACGGTGGTCTCAGCCCCGGTGCACAAAGGACGGGGGCTCAGGTGGGAGGAGACACACAGGCCCTGTCCTTCATCCATTTCTGTGCCTTCAGCTCAGCTGAACTGACTAAAGGAGACTCCGCTGTTCAAATCCCAGCTCACCCACTTGCCAGTTACATGGCTGCAGGTGAGTGATTAACCCAGCCTTGAGATGGGGCTAACTTAGCCTCTCTGGCCCAGGTGCCTTGGGGATCAGTCACAGCGTGCGGCCCCCACCAGGGACTCAGCACTCAGTACCTGGGTGCCTGCCTCAGTATGGGGATTCGTGAGGCACCTTCCAGATTACAAAACATCTTCACTCAACATCTCTTCTCATCGCCCAGCAAGGCTACAAAGCAGGGGTGCTGGGTCTGCACTCCACAGGTGGGTCCCTGGAGGCCTGCACCCCCCACACATACTCATGAGAACCCGGCTTCGACTTTCCAGGGCTCTCTGATGTCCACCCTTTCACCTGACCCCATAGCATTGCCAGGTGGAAGGGCTTGAGGTGTCATCCCCTTGTTACAGATGGGGAAACTGAGGCCCAGAAGGGGAGGTCCCTGTGGAGGACACACTCAGGCCATGACCCGCACACTGACTGGCAGGAAAGGAGCCCAGGGCTGTGCCATCGTGCAGGGAGCCTAAGGTGGGGGCGGGCCGGGAGGTGATTTGGACCCAGGCCCTGGTGTTGATTTTGTTTTGGCTCAGGACCCTCCTCCAATCACTTTCAAATAACCCTGGAAGGGTAACTAAACCCCTTTCACATTACTCTCCTCCCCACAAACCACCGCGGTGGGCCCTGTTTTCTGGGGAGGGGGGAAGGTTCACAACAGCACGCGTTCAGTCTTCTTTCTTGATTTGTTCCATTCCCACTGTGATCGCGGTCCAGAGGTTTGGGGCTCAGTTAGTGCAGCTCTGTTCCACCTGGGGTCTCTCAGTTGTGCCTGCTGCCTGAGGGGGGTCTGTGGTCTGTCACCTCCCCACCCCAGGGCTCCAGGGGGAGGGAGGCAGGGTCATGGGCAGACTGCAGTCAGCCAGCAAGCATGCAGCTTGCTGGGTCTTTACACACCAAATCTGTCACTGGCCAGATAATAGCTTGTTCGAGGAAGGGAAATAGAAATATACAGTGCCAGCAGTTCACAAAATATGATTCTCAGCTTGTCCGGGAGCAGGGGCCCGACAAAGCTTTTAGTTTCCCTGTCAGTTTCCCCTCTGCTGAGCAGGTGATTCAGTGGGGGCTCAGGCCTGGGGAAGAGGCGCCCGGACGGGTGGAGAGAGCATTGAGGCGGGGTGGCAGCTTTCTCCCAGGGTTTTATTGCAGTGTCCTGGAGACAGACCCCATTGGAGGAGCCCTGCTGTGGGATGCAGGCAGCCCCAGGGAGCAGGGGCAGGGGGCGGCCCTGCGGGATGTGAGCAGGAAAGATCACCGAGCCCATCGGTTCAGTCGAATCTGTACTGCCCATCCTTCTGTGACGAGGCAACTCAGGCACGGCCACCTCTTGCTAACGGGCAAGCAAGACCTCAGTTTAAACCAGCAAATGATTAAAGTTGAAAATGTACATAAAAACCTGCCCCGAATTAATGGGGAAAGTCAGTCCCTGCTCACTGAGCCGCACAGCTGCATTCAAGACTTTCAGAGGCAGTGAAATCGGAGCTGCTGCTTCCAGCACTGCTCAGTTGTTGGAGCTTAAACAAGTCGCTTTGCCACGCTGAGCCTCAGTCTGCCACTCTGTAGAATGGGGGTAACGATTCCCTCCACTTCCTGGGCTTCCCTTGTGGCTCAGCTAGTAAAGAATCTCCCGCAATGTGGGAGATCTGGATTCGCTCCCTGGGTTGGGAAGATCCCCTGAAGAAGGGAAAGGCTACCCACTCCAGTATTTTGCCCTGGAGAATTCCATGGACTGTATAGTCCATGGGATTGAAAGAGTCAGACTTTCACTTTCACTTCACCACCTCCGGGGGCTATTGTACTGCAAAGCGCTTATTACACAGTGTGGACNATCCCCTGAAGAAGGGAAAGGCTACCCACTCCAGTATTTTGCCCTGGAGAATTCCATGGACTGTATAGTCCATGGGATTGAAAGAGTCAGACTTTCACTTTCACTTCACCACCTCCGGGGGCTATTGTACTGCAAAGCGCTTATTACACAGTGTGGACCCAAAAAAAGATTTTCAGTGGTGGCTGCCCATAGGCTGAAACTTCAGTTTACAGAGTCACTACCATCATAATAAAAGAAGTGGGAATGTGTAGACAACGTCTCTCACGTGCCACACGCCCACCGAGCCCAGTACAGCTATGAGTGCCAGCATCCTACTGGGCATGGACCGTGCTAGCCCCATATTACTGGTGAGGAGGGCAGTGCCCCGCCCAGGGAGGGCACTGGAGGTGCTCAGGGACGCACAGCTGGTCCTCAGTGAAGCCTTGACTCTACTGACTCAAACCGTGAGGGCAGGAACTCAGCTCTGCCGCTCCCGGGCCAGTGGGTCTTAGATATCTGTACCTCAGTGCACAGGAGTCACCCAGGTGCTTGTTGACCTGCTGGGACCCGGGGGTTTGGGGGTGAGGTCCAGGGACATGCCTTTTAACGAGCACCTCTGGTCGCTCCAACAGGGAGTGCCGTGGGCATTGCTCTGAGAAGCCCAGGTCTCTGGCTGACAGCGGAGGGTCTGGGAAGCTCGTAGAAGGGGAGCTAGGAGCTATGGCAGCACGGCTCTGCAAGACACATGGTCTCTGAAATCACCTTGAGTCTGTGGGAAATGAGTCAAATTAAACATTCTTGTGAGAAGTGAATATATCAGGTGAGCCGAGGCAGCGCTGGGCCGCAGAAGAGCCGTTAGTCTTCCGGGGACGGCTGTAGGCCTCCGTGCAGGTGAGCGGGTGGGAGACCCAGGGCTCCCACCCAGGCCCCCGCCCCTGCCTTGAAGGTGAGTGTGCGGGCGGGCCATGCTGTCCAGGGCTGAGCCACGGGGAGAGCGAAGGGAGGCGCCCAGATGCTCAGGAAGTCTGGAGGTCTCCCCGACCCCTGAGGATGAGGGGCGGGCCCGCTGCAGATGGAGGGGCAGCAGGAGGGCAGCTGAACACCCCTCCAGGATGAGGAGGCCGCCTCCCCGTCAGTCACCCTGACAGGATGACAAGGACTGTAATTTCTCGAGCCGCAGCCTTCGGGGGAGGGAAAAGGCCCGTCACTCTTGAGCTGGTGAGTGACCAGATGCCTGGCCATCTCACGTGTCCGGAAACGGGCTGGACCCATGGCAGGGGTGGGGCTCGCCTCCCAGTCCCTAAGGACCTAAGTCATGGGGGTGGGGGGCGGGCAGCAGATAGAGTAAAGGCTGGAGGCTGGGCAATGCTCCAGAGGCCAGACGCCAGGCCTGACCTGGCCGCTGTGCACAAGCATGTGGTGAGTCGCTTCAGGCGTGTCTGACTCTTTGTGGAGCTATGGGCTGTAGCCCGCCAGGCTCCTCTGTCCAGGGGGTTCTCCAGGAAGCATGCTGGCATGAGTTGCAATGCCCTCCTCCAGGGTATTGCCCTGACCCAGGGGTCAAGCCTGTGTCTCTTACATCTCCTGCGTTAGCAGGCGGGTTCCTCACCACTAGTGCCACCTGGGGAGACCTGGCCACTGTACCCCGGACAAATCGCTGCCCCGCTCGGGCACATCACTGTCCCCCGGCGGGCACATTGCCCCACGTGGAGCCCTCCCGGGTCTGGTAAGGGCGAGCGGGAGGTGGACTCCCACTCTGCAGCCAGACAGGCCAAGCTCAGGTCCCCAAGCTGTCATTTTCAGCAGGGTGACCTTGAGTGAGGGTCTTCGCCTCCCTGAGCCTCGGTGTCCTCATCTGTCAAATGGGGGCAATGATGACTCGCCCGCCCCATAGGCAGGCGCCCAACACCGTGCAGACTCGGGAAGGGAGAGCTGCGATGGTGACCCAGCAATGCTACAAATCATCGCGCCGTCTCAGCAGAACGGACGCCTCGGGGCCTTAGTTTTCTCTTCTGGAAAACGGCAGAGGCCCAGTGAGCTGATCCTGAACCCTGACTCGACGAGGGGGGAGATTCTTGCTGATGCTGCAAGCATGGTCAGTGTTAGAAACCCTTCACCCAGATCCACCTGGTTGGTGCGTGCTGGGACCTACCTGGCTGGGCTCTGGTCGGGGCTGGAGTGGGGCGGAGGTGTTGGGGACACACTAAGGGTCTGGTTGGGCTCTTCAGTTGGCCCCCCCTTCCCTGGAAGGCTGTGTGCATCAAATGGCAGTGGATGGGGTGACCTGGTGGAGGGGGTACGGCTCTCTCTGACCACATGGCACAGCCGAGGGTGGGGGTGCTTGCCACTGAGCACCACATGACCTTGAACTTCTATTAGCCTGATGGAGGCCACGTCCTGCCTCTCACGGGCGCGCCTGGGAAGCCCCTCCAGGCCTGGATTTGACTCGATGAATGGATTTGACTGATGGATGGACTACTGCATGCCATGGAGACTACACTAACACCCAGGTCACCAGGATGGCCGCACGAGCTGTGTGACCTTGGGTGAGGCTCTCACCTCTCTGAGCCTCATCTGCTTGTCCGCAGATGGGAATCACAACAGCCCCTGGCCCTGGGACAGAGTGACGCCGTGGGCACCAGGCACTCAGCAGGGCCAGCAGGTGGTGGCAGCCACCCCACCCACCCCTACCCAGACCTTGAGGGAGGCACAGACCCCCACCCTTACCTGGATGAGGCGACCCTGCTCGCTCTGGAGGGCGCTGAGCCCCTGGCCCAGGGCGCCGTGCCCCTTCCGCAGCCCGGAGCACTCGGCCTGCAGCTCCGAGGCCCGGGCGAGCAGCCGAGGAAGCTGGTCCGCCAGCGTGTCCAGCAGCTCCTGCTCCTGCTCACCCGGCAGCCGCGGCTCAGCCTGGCGCTGGCTCAGCGCCTGCAGCACGGAGGCCTGGGCGCCCTCCAGGCGGGCGAAGCCGTCGGCGAGGTCAGGGCACCGCGGGTCTATGAGGATGCTGAGGCGCGAGCTGTCGGCCCTGTCCACGGTGACCAGCGCGCTGTTGGCCCCAGCCGGCCCGGTGCTGACGACAGGCGGGGGCGCCGTGCCGGGCGCACGGGCGTGGTTCAGAAGCAGCACGGCGCTGGTGGCCGCCACGGCCAGCAGCACGGCGAGGGAGAGCAGCACGCTACACAGCACACAGCTGCAGCTCGGCCGCTGCGGGCCGGCCCGGCGCACGGATGCAGACAGGGCGGAGGGCAGGTGGGAGAGAGAAGGGACAGCGTCAGGGGCAGGCCCGGGCCTCCGGCTCCAACCCGCGGGCGGGGCCCTCTGGCCTTTGTGAAGCCTGGGCGAGGCTCCTTCTGGGGAACGAGGGAGGGGAGACTCAGAGAAACAGAGCCCCAGAAGGGAGACAGAGAAACAGGCCCACACTGGCCACCACCAAAGATGGCAAGAGAGGCAGGGAGACAGAGATGGGGATGGCGACGAGGAACCAGGGCAGAGAGCCAGGAGATAGAGGGACAGTCCCTTCTCCCTTGCTGCCCCTGCCCCTGCCGGGCACATCGCCCCACGTGGAGCCCTCCCGGGTCTGGTAAGGGCGAGCGAGAGGTGGACTTCCACTCTGCAGCCAGACAGGCCATGCTCGGGTCCCCAAGCTGTCATTTTCAGCAGGGTGACCTTGAGTGAGGGTCTTCGCCTCCCTGAGCCTCGGTGTCCTCATCTGTCAAATGGGGGCAATGATGACTCGCCCGCCCCATAGGCAGGCGCCCAACACCGTGCAGACTCGGGAAGGGAGAGCTGCGATGGTGACCCAGCAATGCTACAAATCATCGCGCTGTCTCAGCGGAATGGACGCCTCGGGGCCATGGGCTGCTGTCACTGAAGGTCTTCTCAACCCAGAGCACCCACACCCTGCGTCCTGAAGTCACTGCAGGCCCACAAGGCTGCCATGAGTCCGCAGGCCGGGGGTGGCCTCCCGAGCACCTCCTCACCCCCTTTCCTCTCCTGCCTGCCCTTCCTTCCTCCCCCTCTTTCACAAAGCACCCCCTCCACCCCCTGGACCCAGTGCAGCTTGTAATTAAAGGAGGCACCGTGATGGAGCACAAATCCAGACTCACTGGCCCGCATCACTCACAGCCCAAGGGAAGCCTGCAGAGCGATCACAGCCTTTGACACACGGGGACACTGAGGCCCAGAGAAGGCCAGGGGCTTGCCCACGGTCACCCTGCAGGTGAGAAGCTGGCCTAGGACTGGACCCCCCGCCTCCCACCTCTTCCCGGGGCCAAGAATGTCCAAGCGCTGAATTTTCCCCACATTTTCAACTTTCTGAATCCAAGAGGCATCTTTAAATGAGTTGGTATATTAAAGCACTTGGAGCCATGCCTGGCACACTCTGTTTGTGCAATAAATATTAGCGGCTTTTATTATCTCATGATCAATGTGCACAGAGCATCTGGAGGTGTCGGGTTTTTTATTTTCCACCCAAAGTGCTATTTCTGTGTCATTGATGCTAGAATGTCCCTCCCCCCCCCCTTTTTTTGGTCTCCATATCTCAACATCTCTGACATATGGGAGGATCTTACAATTGTGACTGACAACTTTCTTTCCTGGTGATACATAAAATAGCCTCTAGGGACGTCCCTGGTGCTCCAGTGGTTAAGACTCCATGCTTCCACTGTGGGGGGCGCAAGTTTGATCTCTGGTCAGAGAACTAAGACCCCATGTGCAGCAGGATGCAGCCAAATTAAAAAAACAAAAACAAAAACCAGCCTCTTATATACAGTGTTTTTCTATGAGAAAATATGGTAGAGCAAATAGCTACTTTTCCCTAAATTCAAATTCTACAAGTAACTCCTGAATCTCCCATTTGGCACCAGAGGAGGAGGGGGTCAGGGGTCTGTGTTGTTGGAGAGACAAGGGAGAGGGTTCCTTAGCCTGTCCCTGCAGTGATGGGGCTCAACATTCTAGCCCGCCTCTCCCCACACCTGCCCAGACATGCTGGGACTCCACACGGCATGGTTCACTCCAGCCAGACCTGAACACGTCAGCTTCCCTCCGCCAGCTCTACACAGGCTGCTCCCGCGGCCCAAGGCGTCAGCTGCCCCTGCTTCTCTTCCACAGGTAAACTCTCTTTCTTCAGGGCTCAGCTAGATGTCACTTCCTCCAGGAAGCCTTCCTAGACTGTAGATCCACGGGGCGGGCATTGCATTGTCACTGCTATCACTTGAGTTTATGCTGTGTTCCCACCACTGAAACCTCCAAACATCCCCTTGTTGTGGTTGGTTACAATTTGCAGATGGGAAAACTGAGGCTCAAAGAGAGAATAGCCTTGCCCAAGGTCACAGAAGCCTTTGAACTGGGTTCAAACCCATCGCCTGTTTGTGCGGCTGTTGCTGAGCCATCCGACCACAGTCCTGCCTTGTGGGAAACCTGGCCGGGGTTTGAGACAAAGCCCTGTGTCAGCTAGTGAGTCCCGGTCAGTCCCCTCCCGGACTCCATCGCGAGACACCTTGCCCCGAGCAGCTCTGAGTGCCGTCCTCCACAGGAGAGTGTTAAGGTCCCCAGCTGGGGAGGCAGAGCGGCCAGCCACATCCCCCGTGTGCTTCCCCAGATCCTCTTGGGCATTTGCTTCCACCCAGACCCTCGGTCCCTGGAGGGAAGGCCAAAGGTGCAGAGGAGGGGGCGCGCTGGAGAATGCTGCAGGGGGTCCCCCGAGGGGCAGGGGGACGCCAGAGCCTGGAGATGAAACCGGCCACTCAGCAGAGGAGAATCAGTCTTCAGAGATCACCTTAAACATGAAGTGCTGTTCGCTTTTATAGGCTGCAGTTTACGTGCTTTGCAAAGAAATCTATCCAAGACCATAAGGGGGGCTTCGCGTGCGAGCCGCCCAGTGGAGCGTGCGGGGGGGCTGGCGTTTAACTCATCAGCCCTTGGCCGGGGTGGAGCGGTGCATGCCTGGTGTCCCCACCTCCCAGGGGCAAGGAGCCTGTAGATCGGGAAGGTATCCCAGGTGGGGGATGGGGGGCATTCGAGGAGCCCCCGGGTCTGAGACCTGCTGCTGGGGCTAAACACCTGTGGGAGCTTCCGGCTGAGGGGGTGTGGCTTCGTCCCCTGCCTGAGCCCTAGTGCTGGCCCGCAGTCCAAGGAGGCCCAGGACGCCCCAGCCAGGGTAGGACACGGTGGGCTCATGCCAGGGGAGGCAGGAGGAGAAAGCCCCGGAGCTGCCTCGTTAGAGGGGCGGCAGTGTCCCAACTGCCTCCTCTGAGTCCCCAGCCTCCAGGGACGGCCACGGGGTCTGGCTGAGACTAAGGTGCTCTGGAAGAGAGGGCTCCCGGCTGCAGTGCTCCGCCTGCACTGCACCCCACTTCTTTTTTTTTTTAAGGCCATACTGTGCAGCATGTGAGATCTTAGTTCCCCAACCAGGGATCGAAACTGTGCCCCATGCACTGGGAGTGTGCAGGGGGCCACCACCAGGCCACCAAGGAAGTCCCTTTCCCTGTTTTTATAAGGGAGCTGGGTCGTGGTCCCATGAGTAGGCTGAGACTACACTCCTTGTAGCAAAATGGGAAGAAGAAAACCTCCCCCAGGGGGAGGCCAGGCAAGGTGAGATCCAAGTGCAAGCTGCTCCCAGCCCCCAGCTCCTAGGAGCTCCCCGGCCCCAGAAACCCACGGTGTGGGTCTGCGGTGGGAAAGCCAAGGTGCGGCAGCGTGGTCTGAGCCTGGCAGAGACTCAGACTTGCACCTGGGCTCCTGGATCGCCAGCAGGGCAGCCCCGCCCCTGCCCAGCCCAAAGACCCTGGGGGAAACTTCCTCCTCTCTCCCCAGGAACACACATCTGCTCCCCCAGCCAGGCAAACAGCGCCTGACCTGGGCTGGGCTCTGATGCTCTGGCCCTGGCAGAAGGAGTGTCCCAGAGACCCCTTAAAAAGAGGAAGTGGTTGTTCTGCTCAAAATTCTGGGCGGTGGGGGGGGGGGTCCCAAAGACTTAGGAAGAGAGCTTGCTGGCTCACTGTATAAGTCCTAGGGGAAGAGCTCGCTGTCTTGCCAGGGGCCTCTGAACATGACCCACGCTGAAGGCCATCTGAAGCCTCAGGCCACCAGGAAGGCCCCAGGAGACTGGCCAGAGGTGTTCTAGGGACAGAGAGAAGGGTCTGGGAACTGCCTGCGTCCACCCCTCCCGAAGGAGCCGAGCCACCAGTCCTGTCACTCCCCAGAGAGCACTCAGCTCTGAGTCCATTTCTGATGAAGGAGGGTCTTGCTCACCTTCCCCAACCTCCAGATCTCCAGGTCTCCAGCCCACTGACCCCTAAACCAAGCTCGTTCCACCTCAAACCTGAGCCCTCCTGAGAGTTCCAGGAATGGTATCAACCTCACCAGCCTGCTCTAAAACCGGGGACATCCCTGGGCTCCCTTCCCCCACCCCCACCCCCAGCCAGCACCTGGCTGCGTCCACTCTTACCTCCTCGAATCCCCAGAGCCCCTCTGTTCCTATGGCCCCCCAGCCCTGATCTGGTCTAAGCCCCATCGTCTGCTTTAAAATCACTGCAACCGTCTCCCCGTTAGCCTCCCCACCTCCTCCCAGCCCTACCACCCAATACCCCACCCAGAGGCCCAGGACCCTCCTCATGGCAAAGAACCCAGGACGCTCTGCTCAGACCACTG
>SJYX01024890.1:429384-488813 GCA_006410675.1 Oreotragus oreotragus
GGGGGGGGAACACTGGTATTTTCAAAGCTGGAGGGAGAATTCTGGCTCTTTATTCACCAAAACATCCCGATGGACTACTTGGGTGTAAAAAGCTGAGGCTCAAGCTTCACTGGGGAGGGGAGGGCAGGACCTGGAGAGGCGGGGAGGCAAGAAACTCAGGGAGAAATGTGGTTTCGGCAGAAGCAGCTGGAAGGGGAAGGGATGTGGGGTAGGGGAAGGGAGGCAGAGGGAACCAGAGAGGGAGGGGCTGAAGCCCACCCAGCCGCCTGGGAGCCTGGGGAGAAGGCTGGCCTGGGAACCCCAGCGCTGATGTGAGTGCGAGTGGGATGTTTGTGGTTTCCGAGCTGTGATACAGGAGAGCCCATCTGTTATCCCCCGGTCTTTGGTTGATTATGAGTCTGCTCTGCTCAACAACCTGTGTTGGAAAGGCTTGGGAGAAATGAAGGGAGCGGGCCCTGCCCCTACCGAGGTCAGCACAAGGCCCAGTGGAGGGTCGGCTATGGCAGGGGACAGGAGGCTGTGGTCCAGAATTCAGGCCAAGCAAGAAATCCAGCTGGCAGGTTAAGCTTTCGTCATAGAGGAATCAGGGTAGGTGCTGGTTTACTGAATGCCTGCTATGCACCATGTAGCATGGTGAATTTTCTCACAGAAACCCTGGCCAGTACCTAAGAGGCAGATTGCTAGCATTTCTTGTGCCACTTCACAGATAAAGGAACAGCTGAAGCATGTGAAGGCCGAGTGCCTTGCTCAAGGTTATACATCTGATAAACATCACAGCATCAATCTGACCTCTGCATTCTGGCCCCAGAGCCCACTCCTTTAGAATTCGGGGACCCCTATGTGGCTAACCCTCAGGTTCCCGATGTTTGTTGTTGAATGAAGGAGACTGGGTGTAGAAAACAAAATCTCTTGCAACCAGTGGCCACATCCCAGCCTACACGTGGCCAAACCTTCAAAGGCGGTTTGCCTGTTTCTCTGCTTGTCTCCTGTTCTGGGTGCTGTGATAAGGGTTCACCGTCTCGAGTCCCTGCGCTGCTAATTCTGTTGTGCCTGCCGACCCTCACTCGTGGTGGCTGCTTCCGTGTGTGTGTTTTGTAATTTGGATTGCATGTTCCAGCTTGGTCAGAACTTTATCTTTGGGAATCCGGTGTGTTCTGAGCTGAGAATCTGTCCTTCCCTGGAGAAATGGC
The DNA here is from genome assembly GCA_006410675.1 of Oreotragus oreotragus. Taxonomy (NCBI): domain Eukaryota; kingdom Metazoa; phylum Chordata; class Mammalia; order Artiodactyla; family Bovidae; genus Oreotragus; species Oreotragus oreotragus. The sequence continues at coordinate 430,575 of SJYX01024890.1, forward strand.
TTTTGTTTCCACTAGATGACCGAAGATGCTTCAAACTCAGAGCTACTCTAAGTTCTTATCTTGTATGTAGAACGAATTCAGACCCCAAATCCTCATGAAATCAGATTTCCGTCTGGTCATCCAAAGTGGAAACTTTTTCCTGGTCCTTTCCCTTCCCCAGGTGGAATTCTTCCTAGCCTGCCCATCTCCAGGCAGGTTCCCTGGCCCTGGTTCTCCTTGGTTTCTGCCCCTGTTGATTCCTTCTTTATTTTTCAGTCTAGCTACACATTTAAAAGCACGTCTGCGGTGTCATATCCCACTTCCGCAGGCGTCTGTTGCTGTAGTAGGGGTCTGTGGTGGTCTAGTCACCAAGTCGTGTCTGACTCTGTGACCCCATGGTCGCAGGCGCCTCTGTCTGTAGGATTCTCCAGACCAGAATACTGGCGTGGGCTGCCATTTCCTTCTCCTGGGATCTTCCTGGCCCAGGGATTGAACCTGGGTCTCCTCCGTCGCAGGTGGTTCCTTTACCCACTGAGCCTCCAGTTAGGAGTCAAGTCTACCCTGTTATTAAAAACACAAGTCCCTTCTTCTCTCAAGCCTTCCCTGGTGGCTCAGACGGTAAAGCGTCTGCCTACAATGCAGGAGACCCAGGTTCAGTCCCCGGGTTGGGAAGATCCTCTGGAGAAGGAAATGACAATCCACTCCAGTGCTCTTGCCTGGAAAATCCCACGGACAGAGGAGAGGGGTAGGCTACAGCCCATGGCATCACAAAGAGTTGGACACGACTGAGCGACTTCACTCGCTTCTTCTCTCATGCTTATTTACTTTTTTTAAATAAAAAAATAAATTCTCACTTACGTATGATAAAACGCACAGATGTTTTTAAAAAGATGTTTTGATGGGAACCATTTTTAAAGTCTTTATGGAACTTGTTACACTGCTGTTTCTGTTTTGTGTTTTGGTTTCTTGGCCACAGGCAGGTAGGACTCCTAGCTCCCCAGCCAGGGATGGAACCCATACCTCTTGCGTTGGAAAGAGACGTCTAACTTACGTATGATAAAACGCACAGATGTTTTTAAAAAGATGTTTTGATGGGAACCATTTTTAAAGTCTTTATGGAACTTGTTACACTGCTGTTTCTGTTTTGTGTTTTGGTTTCTTGGCCACAGGCAGGTAGGACTCCTAGCTCCCCAACCAGGGATGGAACCCATACCTCTTGCGTTGGAAAGAGACGTCTTAGCCACTGGACCCCAGGGAAGTCCGCAAATGCACAGATCTTAAGGGCAGAGTTTGGTGAATTTCACTCCTGTCGTTTCTGTCGCCCTAGGAAGTTCCCTCCTGCCCCTCCCCCGCCACACGCGGTCCCCTCGGAGGTAACCCCTGCTCTGCCTTCTATACCACAGCTTCGTTCTGCCTTCTCCTAAAGTTCACCTGGAACCACCTGGTGTGTGTTCCTTCGGATCTGACTTCCTTCCCTCAGCGTTAGGCTGAAGAGATGCGTCCATGTTGTGTATTTCAGTCATTTGTTCCTTTTTACTGCAATAGTATTTTATTTATGGTTCTGCATAATTGGCTTAAGCACTTCGCTGGTGATGGACGTTTGGGCTGTTTCCATGCGGGGCTGTCAAGCCCAGCGTTGCTGTGAACATTTGTACGCCCGTGCTGGTACACACATGTACACAGTCCTTGGAATCGCTGGGTGACAGGGTGGGAGTAAGTTTAACTTTATAGGAAGCGGCCAAGTTGCTTTGCCACGTGGCTGTACACCCTGACACCCCACTAGCCGTGTCTGGGGGGCGCGAGTGCCCCGCGACTTAAATCTGGCTTCCTCCCGGTGTGCCTGCCGGCGCCACGTGGGTGATGGTGACTCCGATGGGGGCGCTCGAAGCCCCGTCGCTTGCTCCTCAGTCATTCTGCAAACATTTCCAGAGCACCTGCCCTGCTTTGTCCCTTCATCAGGGCCTCGGGATGGCTGGGCGGCCCGCCCGCTGGTGCCACTCTGCCCAGCAGGGTGCCCTCTCCCATCACACCCGCCTGAGGGTCTGTCTTGCAGCCGTGGTCGGGAGGGCAGCTCGCCTGTCATCTGTGCTCTGAAGCTGATGTCTTGCTCAGACCTCAGAAGCGTGTCAGCGTGTGGAAGCACCTGTCAATCACCATTCTGTTTCCCAGTCTGCCCCTCCCCGCTCTCTCTCACCGCACTGCCCGGTACCCAGCAGCATCGAGGGCTGAGGGCCGTGCCTCCTGAAACAGTGGCCCAATTGCTTTGCAATGTGGTTGTAGCCTTTGCTACTCCCATTAGCAGCATGAGGGGGAAAATAAAATTCAAAGCCCAAATTGGACTTCCCTGGTGGTTCGGTGCTTAAGACTCCACACTTCTGCTACGGGGGGCATGTGTTTGATCCCTGGTCATGGAAATAAGATCCCACAAGCTGCCTGGCACAGCCAAAACGAAACAAAAAATCCCAGATCTCCCCGAGAACAAGGCTCCGGCCATGCACTTGTGGTGGATATATTTCCTTGTTAAACTCCTGCTCCTACATGTGGGCGGATTTGCCCTCAGCCCCCTGCTTCACTGAGGGTGTGGCCCCGGCTTTCTGCTGGGTTCTGACTCCCTGCCTTCCCGGATCTCAAGGCCTTGGAGCGGGAGGTTCCAGGTAGCCTCTGTCTCGCGCTGCAAGTCTCACCTGAGTGACAGAGGAGGCTAGGCAGAGAAAGCCCGGCAGGGAGACAGGCCCCCGGGAGCTCCTCTGGGTCAGAACATCCCAGCGGGGATTGGCCTGCCCTCCACCGGGGCCCAGGGCTCAAGAGCCATGGTTCCCATACAGTCCGTGTCCCCTTCTGGAGAGCCATCTGGATGCCCCGCGCACCCATCACCAGACCCGCTGAGCACTGGCTGAGAAACAGATGGGACGGACTGTGGCAGGGGCGACCGAGGAGCCCAGGGATGGGAACACTCAGACGGGAGCCTTTCGGGCTTAGGTTCGCGGGTAATGCCATCTGTCCGTCTGTGTTTCTGTCTTCAATCTTATCAGTTTTTCCAGTTGTAAGAATCACCTAGTTTAGCTGGGTCCACACACGACTCTGGTTACCATTCGGGGGTTCTTCCTTCCAGTCTTCTCTAAGTATTTGCTGTGGGACTAGCAAAGGCTTGGGAGTCTATCTGTATGTACCGATACATAACACGGACAGGAGAGGATCTTGGCAGTGTTTTTCTGGGCAGGCCGGTGGGGCTGAGATGGGAAAATACCAGCAGCATTTATTCAACATTTACCAGGTATCAGTGCAGCGGGCACGGCTGGATCTCTGTCCATGTGGGTACTCATGGTTCCAGAACGTGCTGTACCTTCTCCCCCAAGGGCAGCCCTTGGCCAACGACAGGGTGGAGTCAGGAGAGTGAGGGGTAAATCCCCAGCTCCCTCGCTGTTTCTTGAGGGTGTGGTCTGGCCCATTTCCCAGAGTCCCCTGGGGCTGGGGCTGCAGATTCCCCAGTGTGATCTGATACACATTCCCCCCACCATGCTGCCTCCCCGCCGCCGTCTCACCCTCCTCCTCCCCTGGCAGCGCTTCTGGGATCACCTCCAAACAAACCGCTTGTGTTTGCGTCTCTAACCAGGTGTTCTGTGCGTACGCTTCACCTTCGTCTCCATTCCTTCTCACAGTCATTCAGCAAATTCTAGCGTCACCGCACTCCGCTTGCCGCTGCTGCTGTGTGCCAGACGTGGACCACGACCAGTGTGCCGATGCAAGTGGCCTGGCATCTGTGCCCCAGTGACCAGGCCCTTGACCCAGAGGAGGGCCCCAGGTGGCGGTGGAGATGGTTATTTCTGGCACACATCATGTTTTTCCAGATGGAGGGCCTGAGATACATAGCTTCGCGTAACCTGATGGTGAGAATTGGCCCATGTTCTTGGTGATTCCAGAACTCACTGTTAGAGTTAGGCTTGTGTCAGAGCTTCCCGGGTGGCAGAATGCCACACGGCAACGCAGGAGACATTAGAGACGCGGGTTCCGTCCCTGGGTTGAGAAGATCCCCTGGAGAAGAAATGGCAACCCACTCCGGTGTTCTTGCCTGGGAAATCCCACAGACAGAGGAGTCTAACCGGCTACAGTCCATGGGATCACAAAGAGTAGGGCATGACTTAGTGACTCAGCAGCACCACCACAAAGCTGCTAGCTAATATGTACGGGAGGGGATCTCTGCGCCAGGAGCTGAGCTTAGCCTGCTCAGAGTGCCGATTCATCAGACCCTTACAGGTGCCCATAGCTCAGTCCCGTTATTCTCCCCATTGACAGAAGAGGAAGCGGAGGCACAGAGAGGTCACCGCCCTAGACTGGAGATTCACATCCGGGTCATCGGACTCCAACTCCAGAGGGGTGGGAAGGCGTTTACAAGCCTGGCTCATTTTTAGACATTTATCTCTATTTTCCAGTTGTTGTAAACAGCGCACAACAGCCTCCTACCACCCCCCGTCGCTGTCGGCCTTGCTAATTACTTCCTTAGGGTGGATTTCCAGGAAGAGAATTACAGGGTCAAAGGACGGGCCTGCCTTTAAGACTCTTCATCCGCATCGCCCTGCTCCGGCCTTGCTTCTGGAATCTCTCGCCTTCTTTCCCACACTGTCTTGAGCCGAGCATCATCGGGAGGCGTCCAGCCTTGGCCTCCTTCCACCTGGCCCCCGCGTGCCCAGATCTGCACCTGACCTCCAGCCTGACATCCCGGGTCCTGTCTTGTATCCCGGCCAAGGAGGCCAGAGGCTCTCAGTGAGTCAGCTTTTTTCCAGAAAGGATGTGGGAAGGGAGGACAGGAGGGTCTGAATGGAGGGACTATGGTTGCTCCCAGCACACAGTAGGGGCTTGGTTATCACTGAATGAATGAACAAACAAATAAGATGCCTGGCCTGCCTAGATCCACTGCTGGTTGCCCAGCAGCTCCTTATGAAGCAACTTCCCCACTCTGGAGCCCACAGGGCCAGCTGCCGTGCCCACAGGGCAGCCCCCCACCGCTGGGGGGCAGGAGGGAAGGGACCCCTCAGTTTTGCAACTGAAGCCCCAGAGCCATCCCTGGTCCCATCTCCACTGTGCATGTGTGCATGTTTCTTTCTGAGATGGGTGCTCCAGCCAGGGCGCCTTTGCTTAAGCCAGGTCCCTGCCAGGACACTTTGGAGCTCCCTTTTCTAGTCTGAACAAACCAGGGAACAGAAATGCCTATTGTATTCGTCACCAACTGCCCCATTACAAATTACCCCCAGGCCTAGCAGCTTATCATCTCACACGGTGTATGGGGGCCAGGACTTCAGGAGCAGCTGGGCTGTGTGGTTCTTGCTCAAGGCCCCCTCTGGAGGGTGCAGAGAAAATGCTGACACAGCTGCATCATCTGAAGGCTTGACTGGGGCTGGAGGACCCACTTCCAAGGTGGGGAGCACCCGTGGCTGCTTGGAGGGAGGCCTCAGTTCCTCCTCGCCACATGGCCCCCTCGAGAGGGTGACGAGCATCCTTACAGGATGGCCCCCGGCTTCCCCCGTAGGAGCAGGTCAGAGAGAGCAAGGGAAGCCACTGTGCGTTTTATGATCTACGGTTAGAAGTCATGCTCCATCGTTTCCTCCACATTCTGTTCATCAGAAAGAAGCCCCCTATGGACAGTGCACACTCAGGGGGGGTGGAATGGGTTTTCCCTAAGAAAGGAACAGATAGTTTTTTCAAAAGCCCACCACAGCTGCCTCCCAGGGGTGCTGAGAATACACGGAGATGGGTCTGACAAGCTCTGAGCCTGGCGCTGGGCACCCACAGGCCCTCTGTTTTATTTTACCTACCCAGCACCCAACCTGATTACAATTATCCAACACCCAGTCTATGTCAAGGCATCAACAGCTGAGTCAAAACTGGGATCCAGAGTGGATTTGCCTGCAGCCTCAAAGAACTGGTACACCTGGGAGATCCCGATGCAGGCAACTAATGCAAGAGGACTTTCTGCTTTAGGTGTTCAGGAGGAGAAATGAGGCAGGGTTGCCTGGAACAGTTGTCTAGGCCGTGCACTGCACAAGGGCACCTGGCTATGGGACTTCCCTGGTGGTCCAGTGGCTAAGACTCCGAGCTCCCAATTCAGGGGCCTGGGTTCAATCTCTGGTCAGGAAACCAGATCCCACATGCTGCAGCTAAGAGCCCACATGCCCCTGTGCTGCAACGAAGACCCAGTGCATCCAAATAAATGATAAATCAGATAATGAACAAAACAAAAAACAAGGGCGCCTGACTGAGAAAGGTGGTAAGAACTGAAATGGGCGCCTTTCCCTAATTCACCGAGAGCACGGAATAGGATGGTGGGGCTGCAGAGGCCTTAGCATGTGGCTAGAAGGCAAAGATTTGGAGAGGGTGGTACAGGCTTGCCCAGAACATTCAAACCAGCAGCGGTTCCCTGAAGAGCCTGAGACTCCTCTGGACCTAAGAGTGTGGCTAATGGGCAGGAGGGGGTTAAGTTCAGCTCAGCAAGGGGAAGGGGCCTTGTCACCATGCCGACCTGGCTGCAGGGGTGAGTCCAGCAGCCCCATGGACGCAGTCACCTCGGGCCTGCTGCCTCCTGAGACTGGGAGAAGGGCCTGGCCAGGAGCCTACTCGGGGGGGCTGGAGTTCTGCAGGCACAGAACTGGAGCCACCCGCTCCTGGGGCCCTGAGAGCCTGCCCCAGAACCTCCAGCAGTAACCAGAGCTTGGCACGAGGGCTGGGGCCTGCCCTGGGCCAGGGGGGCCCTCCAGATGCACCTGGTTCACCCCGGGGGCCACAATAGCTGTTATCGCCTCCACCATCACTTCTGGGGGTGGGGGTGTGGTAAGAGCAGCTTCTGGAACCTAACCCCAAAGCAGGCCCCATTTAGCCACATCAGGCCCCACAGTGTCAGAAAGGAGAGTGGGAAGCATAGTCCCTTCCCCATGCTGATCCCGCCCCGCGTGGGCTCAGAGGCCCCTTACTCTGATCACGTGAGAATCCTGCCTTCTGGGCTCAGTCCAGGCCTCTCGCTCCCAATCCAGGGCCTGGCTCACCCGGTGTGTCCAACCCCCTTCCCTGGCATCACTGCACTGGGCTCCCACTTGCCTCCTGGTTTGCACCCCTGGGGCCTGCCCTGCCCCCTTGGCCTGAGCTTGGATGTACTGGGACCCCCACCCCCGCCCCAAGGAGTGTGCTTCGAACACAAGCCCTCACTGTCAGCCACCTTCCAAACCCTACAAAACCCTTGGCCCAGAGCAGGAACAGCCATTCCCTGAGGGTCTGCCTTGTGCCCAGCAGTCAGGGAGGCAGACTGTCCCCTCCCTCCAGGGCACCCAGGTGATGGGAAATAGCAGGGAGTGTGGGGACCACAGAGGAGGGGGTTGGCTCAGGGCTGTGCGGGGGTTGAGGGGAAGCCAGGACCTCCCAGATGCCCCCAGCTCCTGGCACCGGCTCTGTTCTGCCCTGAGCCCCATGGCTGAGCCCTGAACTCAGAGCTGACAGCCATGCTAATCCCGTCTCAGGCTGGCAGCCGCCCCTGGCCGGGAGGAGGCACTGAGCCACCCCAGAGAGCTGCTTTGGAGTCCCCATTCGCTGTGGATGGCAGAGTGGTGCCACCGAGAGATTAGCTACACCCGGCTGGTCCCCAGCAGCAGGCCCCCCGGCACCCAGAGAGGAGGCAGCGGGCTATTAAGGAGAGTCCTGGGAAGGGGGCGAGGCAGGAGGAGGGCTAATCAAGCCTCCTGATTGTAATTGTCCGAAGGTGCCGGCCTCCTCGTGAATGCGGGGACCTTGCGGCCTGCCTCTGCGGCTCTGCGGGGCTTCTCCCTGCTGGGGCCATGCTGGCTAATGTTCTTTCAGCATAACTCTATTTAAATTCACATTTCCATCATCCCCCAGAGAAGCCGGCGAGAGAGCTGAGCTGCGTGGTATAAGCCAGCAAAGGATTAGATGGGGTGGGTGTTATTTTTTCCTTTTCTTTTCCTTAGCGATGGAGGTGAAGTTACTGGGGGTCGCGGTTCTAGAATCCTACACTATCAGAGTCGGAAGGGCCACGAGGCCATCCAGTCTAACTCCCTTCAATGTCGGGGGGGAAACTGAGGCCACAGGGCCCTCAGCACATGGAGCAGGGGCCCCTCCCCAGATTCCTTCTGGGGCAGGTATCCAGGAAAGACTCAGAACCCAGATCTCTTGCCCCTTTGGAACTGGCAGGTGGGACCACCTCCCTTGAAGCTGAAGCCCCTCAGAAGCCCCCAGAGGCCCGCCCCTCCCCTGGTGCTGGCTGAGCGAGCTCCTGTCATGAGTCACCTTTCTCCAGAACACAGCTGGGGCCGCGTTTGTTCCACCAGAGGCCCCCGGGGGCTGGCAGAGGCCATGGCCTCCCGCATGCGGAGGAGGGAGCAGGTGAGGGGTCATCAGATGGGGACCCAGGCACAGGGCCAGCTGTAGCCGCCAGGCCAGGAATGTGGCTCCCTGGGGAGGCTAAGTGATGGGGGATGGAGGGGAAGGGGGGGCAGAGGGGGACCCGGAGGGAGGAGAGGGCCCTCCCTTCATCCTGCTGCCCACCTGGAGGGTGGGGGAAGCATAGGGCAGAGACAGGCGGCAGCAGGGGAGCGGAAGTTAGCTGCGTTTGGGATGAAACTCATGAATGCCAAAAATGTTCAGAGAAGCATCTGGTTTTGTTTTTTTTTTTTCAATCTCCCCCACTATCAACAGCTTGGGTGCTGCGGAGGGGGCTGAAGCCCAGCCTGGAGGTCCCCCCTGCCAAGAGGACCTGCCACCCTGGGGACAGTGGGTTCTGTGTGTGATGACCTCCTCCAAGCAGCCAGGCAGAGCCCTGGGTTGCCTGGTATCCCCAGGACCCACAGCTCAGCTGCTCAGAATGGCTCTTCACCTCCGAGGCTCCTCCTCTGAGCCCAGTGGGTGAGGGGGAGCTTTGGCTTCTAACCCACCAGGATGTACTGGGTCTTCTCCTCCATGGTGAGGACGGTCCATCCTTGGGTGGGGGGAATTGGTGGCAGGGTAGCCTCCTGCGTGGATCCCAAGGCTCTGGGCTGCTACCACTCGCCCCAGCGTGAGCCCTCTCCTACAAGCCCATGGACTAATATGTTGTCCCATTCCGTGGCCTGTGCTGAGTCCCGACTCAGGCTCAGAGAGGCTGAGACACCCACCTATGATTGCACAGCCAGGAAGTGCCCTCATCGTACCTTGGGCTGCCCCCATTTAGGTGCCCAGGTGCCTGCAGTCTGCCCCCTTTTCCATAAACTGTCAGCATCCGAGTCGAGAGGGCTTATAAGGAGCAGGATGGGGTAAACCATGCACTTGGCCCCCTCAGGGCTCCAGCCCCAAAGGGACCTGGAAAAGGGGGTGAAACTGAGGCTCTCATAGGATACAGTTTGGCCAGGGACTCGGGGACCTTGCCCCAGCACGGAGGCCCCCGAAGGAGCTTGGTTCCAGGGACGACGATGGTGAATGGGAGGCAAAATGGGACCTGAGTGTGCATCCAATTCCAGGAGGTTCTGTGGGAGTTCTGTCCAGTCCTGAGCGACTCCGGTCTCAACTGCCGAGATCAGAGTGGGCCAAGAGGTGGTTCTGACCCCAAGTCTCTGCCCGGAAAGGAAAAGTCAGTTCTCCCCCCTCAGGCTCTGGGACCATCTCTCAGCTCACACAACAGGTGTGAGGCCTCAGACCAAAGTAGGAGGAAGGCAGGTGGCCTGAGGCCCGGATGGGCTCTGCTGACCGCCCAGCTGGGGACGCCGGGCCCAGACACTGGAGAGGGATCTCCAGCTTCTAGAATCTTCCAACTGCTAAATCTGAGGACCAGAGGCTCTTAGAATCATGAAATCACAGGCCTCCCAGGATGTTTGGGATAATATTTTTTTTAAAAAAAGAAGAAAAGTGAGAGATAGCAAATGGCAAAGGAATTTGGTAATTCTTCCCAAATGTGAGCACGGCTGATTCCTTTGTGCCTCTTGGCAGGAGGGTGCGGCGTGTCTGGGAAGGGGTGGGAACACGGAGGGGATGCTGGAGAGGCTGCCGGGACACCTGCTGCTTCCTGAGCCGGAACCAGAGACTGACGCCCACTCCAGATGTCGCCCAGCCCCCACCCACCCCCACCTTCTCCTGCTAACTCCCACCCCTGCGGCTGGGTCCCTGCTAGCCTGGGATGCCACTGTGACCAGGANGACCCCTAACACCTAACACGAGTAGTGGACGGTAAGGGGATGGAGATGAGGTGGGGGGCAGCCTTCCCACAAAGGTCCCACAGGCTGGGGAGATGTGTATAAGAGACAGGGATGCCACTGTGACCAGGACAAGCCCCCAGCCCAGCGCCCCCTCCCCCCAGGCCCTGCCCCACCTCCCCCATCTTCAAATGAGGTCTCTGGATTTGATTTTAGCCGAGATACTCTGTTTAAAAGAGATCTTTTATGGAACCCCGTGGTTGGAGAACAAAGTTGTTCTTGGGGGGTGGGGAGCGGGTGCTGAAGGCCCCTGGCTCCCTGCTGGCCCGCCAGCCACCCCTTTCAGCCCCTCCTGCCTTCAGCCCCGCAGAGCTGCTCCGCAGAACCTGAGCCGGCAAGACAGACGTCTTTAACCCCTGGCCTGGAGGGATGCTCTGCAGAGGTAACATCAAACCTGCACACACTGGAAAACTCTCCGAGTCTAAGACAATAGGTCAGCTCCTCAGATGCCAAGGGAGCCTGGGCTCCTTGCCAGGCTGGCCAGCCGCTCTGCTCACATCTGTGACCAGCTGAGCAGGGGCCCAGATGTCGGCCAGCAGAGGTCACTGAAGGAGGTGGGGGTTGGTGTGTCTGCTTGGAGAAGGCGCCTTTCCCCCCCCAGCCTTGCCCTTGAAACCTTCCATGGAGCAAGTCTGGGGGGAACCCTTGAAACCTTCCATGCGGCACATCCTAGAGGCAGTTAGAGGTCCACGTGCGGGACTGTGGGTGTCGGTCATGTGTCATCTCCGCACAGGGATGATCCGGGGCTGGAGATACTGGGGCAAGTCTCAGGGACTCCCAAGTTGGACCCTGGGAGTTGAAACTTGCAATACTTGGGGATACATGGTGCTGCTCTGGGACCCAGGGGACCAGGCCTGGCCCCGGGCAGGTGCTTATTAACTACAGATCAACTGACGCAGAGGGGGTCATCTCTCATCTCAGCCTGAAGCTGGGCTCCCGGGTGGTGCCCCGGAGTCTCAGAGCAGAGCCAGCAGTGGGAAGGGGTCAGCTGGTATGGGGGGGTCCCCCAAGAGCAATCGAGTGTCCTCCGAGATGTGTAACTCCGGGAGGCAGGAACTTCCTTAGGGGTCTGACCTGGTCAGGAGGGCTCAGTGGAGGAACTGAGGAAGTGACAAGGAGTAGAAGAGATGGGAAGGCTAATGGTATCATAGGTGAGGAGGGGAGGGAGCCAGGGCCCTGTGATGGAGTGGGCGGGGACAGCTGGGAGGGCGGGGAGGGAAAGGCTGTGTGACAGGGGCTGATAGGGGCTGTGTGTGACAGGGAAAGGGTGTGTGATAGGGTCAGACTCTACATCCCCTGCATGTCCTGCTGGGGACGGAACTGGAAACTCACTGATGGTTTCAAACAGGCACTTGATGTAATCAGATGGCGCTTCCGGAAGTCCACTCTGATGACAATGGAAGAGGGACTGGGGCCCCATGAGGGGCTGCACAGGGGCCAGTAGAGGTGCTGCCCACTTGGACCAGCCTGGGGAAAAAAGGGGGAATGGGGAGGATAGAGTGGGCAGGGCCTTAGGAAGGAGTGTCAGAAACACGGGAAGGAGAGGTGGGTGTCAGGGGTGACCAAGCTGGCATCTGGTGCAGGCATTTCAATGATGGGGTGCTATTCAACAAGGAACCTAGGTGAGGGCCAGGCTTGCAGGGGAGTGGATGTAGATCTGAAGCTTTCTACTGATACCCTAAGCTGGCGGGAACCCTTGAAACCTTNAAGGAGAGGTGGGTGTCAGGGGTGACCAAGCTGGCATCTGGTGCAGGCATTTCAATGATGGGGTGCTATTCAACAAGGAACCTAGGTGAGGGCCAGGCTTGCAGGGGAGTGGATGTAGATCTGAAGCTTTCTACTGATACCCTAAGCTGGCGGGAACCCTTGAAACCTTCCATGCGGCAAGTCCTGAAGGCAGAGGTCCATGTGCTGGTCTGTGGGTGCAGGTCATGTATCATCTCTGCACCCAGGACGATCAAGGGTTAGAGATGCCGTGGCAAGTCTCAGGGACTCCCAGCTTGAGAATTCCAGGTCACCGTCCTGGGCAGGGCACCTGCTGTGTGGCCAAGGAGAGCTTCCTCCAAAGTCCTGAAGGCAGAGGTCCATGTGCTGGTCTGTGGGTGCAGGTCATGTATCATCTCTGCACCCAGGACGATCAAGGGTTAGAGATGCCGTGGCAAGTCTCAGGGACTCTCAGCTTGAGAATTCCAGGTCACCGTCCTGGGCAGGGCACCTGCTGTGTGGCCAAGGAGAGCTTCCTCCATCAAGTGGCCAGGGCAGGACATCGGTAAGGACTGGTGGCCTCCTTGTGGGAAACCCCTGGGGTCCCTGGAAGGCTCTGGGTGGCTCTAGGAGTAGACAGAGGCCACGCAACCACGTGGATGGTGCTGGTTCAGGCACTCAGTCGCGTCTGACTCTTTGCGAGCCTGTGGACTGCAGCATGGCAGGCTTCTCTGTCCCTCACTGTCTCCTGGAGTTTGCTCCAACTCATGTCTGTTGAGTGGATGACGCCAGCTGACCATCTCATCCTCTGCCGTCCCCTTCTCCTCCTGCCTTCAGTCTTTCCCAGCATCAGGGTCTTTTTCAATGAGTCAGCTCTTCCTTCACATCAGGTGGCCAAAGTATTGGAGCTTCAGCTTCAGCATCAGTGCTTCCAATAAATATTCAGGGTTGATTTCTTTTAGGATGGACTGGTTTGATCTCCTTGCAGTTCAAGGGATTCTCAAGAGTCTTCTCTAGCACTACAGTTCAAAAGCATCAATTCAGCCTTCTTTATGGTCCAGCTCTCACATCTGTACATGACTACTGGAAAAAGCATGGCTTCAGCTAGACAGACCTTTGTCAGCAAAGTGATGTCTCCGCTTTTCAGACTGTGAGGAGCACCAAAGTGAGTCCTGTGGCTCACGTGGGTGTGTCAGAATTCATAGCCGCCGGGCTGCTAGGATGTAGAAGGGTCAGTGGCAGCTCTTCTAAGATGCCATGAATCTACGAGTCTGTGACCTCTGATTCCCAGACACTGATCTCTGAGTCAGGGATTGGGGCCTGTCACAAGCAAAACTACCAGCAGGGCTGTCTCCATGCCCTACTCCCAGGGATGCCTCCTGCTGACCTCTTGCCCTCGGCAGTGACCCCTAACACCTAACACGAGTAGTGGACGGTAAGGGGATGGAGATGAGGTGGGGGGCAGCCTTCCCACAAAGGTCCCACAGGCTGGGGGCTGCTTGGAATGGGGCCAGGCCAGCCTGAGTTGCGACCCTACTCACACAGCTCCTCAGACATCTGCATGATATTAATAATGGAAGGGCCTGCGCTTGGCTCCCGAAGGAGCTTGGAATGCCAAGCTGTCCCACCACAGATAGATGAGGGGACTCGGGTGGGAGGGGGCTGCCACGGGCAGAGTCGCTCTCCTGCAGCCCTGCCCCCACCCCTGGGGGGCTGTCTGAGCCTCTGTAGGAATGCTTTGTTAAACCCCATTAAATATGCATCACCCCCTTTAAACTTTAATGGACTACTTTGAGGTGTCGCGTTTTTCACCCCCTGGGATGAGTGAGGGTTGAGCTGCTGAGAGTTGACACTGGGTGGGGACCCTCGACCAGGGCCTGGTCCTTGGACAAAACACAGCTGGGAGACACTACCCACCGGTGCCGAGCTAACCCTGGCGAGGGAGGGTCCTTCCAGGAGAGTTTCTTCTCTGGGCAAAGCTGGGCCCAGCAAACTCTTCCTGTAAAAGGCTGGCAGCAAATGCTTTAGACTTTGTCTGCATCTGCATCTTAGATTTCTTTCTGCAACCCTTTAAAAACGGGAACACCTTTAGCTTACCGGCTGGAGTTGACTTTGACTGTGGGCCATAGTTCGCCAACGCCAGGGCTACCATAGTGTGCCCAGAGAGGGAGGAGCAAAGGGCTTTGGAATCAGGCAGTCCTGGGCCAGGAGTGGTGACCTTTGAAATAGTCACCAAGCTGTGCAACTTTGTTCCACTGATCAGAACAGGGGCCAGTTGTGAGCAGGGCCCATGGGGACCTCCCTGCCTGGGTCCTCCCAGCTCTGCTGCCCACCCCCCGTCCTGTGGAGAACCCCCACCTCGTGACATCTGTTTTCTCTCTTATTATAAAGTGGATACACAAGTGGGGCCTCAAAAGACGGCTGTGAGAAGTAAATGAGATAAGATGGGGAAACAGGGAGCAAAGCAAGCCAGGCGCTTGCACCACAGACTGCCCATCGGAACCACCCAGACCCTGAAAAAATACTCTGGGCACCACCACCGTGAAGGAACAACGCGAAGCTGTCCGCTTTTGCCACATCTGTTCAACATAGTATTAGAAGTTCTAGCCAAAGCAGTCAAGCAAGAAAAAGATAAAAGGGAATCCAAATCAAAACCAGAGATACCACTTCACACTAATTAGGATGGCTATATATTTTTAAAAAAAAAGCAGAAAATAGCAAATGTCGATGGGGATATGAAGACATTGGCTCTCTGCGCACTGCCAGTAAAATGTAAAATGGTGGTCCCTCAAAAAATTAAAAACAGAATGATCAGTAATTGCACTTCTGGGTACATTCCGAGAAAACATGTTCCCAAAAGAATTGAAAGCAAAGTCTCATATGCCCACATTCAGAGGAGCTTTATTCACAGTAGCCAAAAAATGGAAGCAGGGACTTCTGGGGCAGTCCAGTGACTAAGACTCCTCAGATTCGATTCAGGGGGCCCAGGTTTGATCTCTGGTCAGGGAACTGGCTCCCGCATGCTGCAACTAGAGATCCTGTATGCTGCCACTAAGAACTGGCATGGTCAAATAGAGGAATATAAATATTTTTTTTTAAATGGACACCCAGTGTCCATCAGTGGACGGATGAATGGACAAGCAAAATGTGGCACGTCCGTACACTGGAAAATTGCTGAGTCATAAAAAGGAACGACGTTCTGATGCACGTCACAGCATGGCAAACGAAAGAAGCCAGACCCGAAAGGCCGCACACCGTGTGACCTCATGTATATGAAGTACCCAGAACAGGCAAGTCTGCGGGGACGGGAAGTATGATAAGTAGAATGGATGGTTGCTGGGGTCAGGGAGGGGCTGGGGCAGGTGAGAACGGAGACTGACTCTTTAGCGGGTAAAGGGTTTACACTGGGATGATGGAAAAGTTCTGGAGACAGATGAGGGATATGGCTGCAGGACGCTATGGATATACTGAATTCCATTGCATTGTACACTTTAAAACGGTTAAAACAGCAAATTTTATGTTTTGTGTTTTTTACCACTATAAACAATTATCAGGAGATATCCAGGCTGGTGGAACTGGGCTGTGCTGTGTGAGAGGCAGGAATCGGGGCCTCTGATGTGCAGCCGGGGGGGGTCTTCAGGAAGTGTGCATTTGGAGAGGAAGCTCTCGGGAGAGGGGGAGTGGGCCAGAGAGGGGAGCACTTTCTCTCCAACCCCGTTCTACTGAGCCCCAAGGCCCATGCAGGATGTGCACTGCAGGAGGGCTGGACCACGGCCGGCGCTCTGGAGAAAAAGAGTCCAGGGGCATCCCTGGTGGCTCAGTGGTAAAGAATCCGCCTGCCAGTACCAGGAGACGCGGGTGCAACCCCTGGTCCAAGATCCCCCGTGCTGCAGAGCAGCTGAGCCCGTGTGCCGCAGCTGTTGAGACCGTGCTCTGGAGTCTGGGAACCGCGACTTCTGAGCCCACTTGCCGCAGGTACTGAAGCCCCACCGCCCTGGAGATCAGAGAGGCCACCGCCAGGAGAAGCCCAGGCACCGCAACCAAAGAGCAGATCCCGCTCGCCGCAGCCAGAGGGAAACCCACACAGCACTGGAGACCCAGCACGGCCAAAAGTAAGTCAGTTATTCAAAAGAAAAAGGGAAAGAGTCCGGTTGCTGCCTCGCTGGGTTATGGTGGCAATTCCTAGACCAGGGCGGGGAAGGCCTTTTGCTCCCCGCGGAGGCAAGACTCCAGGACCAAGCTCCAGAGATGTGTCCCAAGTGACCACACCAGTGTGGCCACTGAGCGAGGCCCCGGGCCCCAGGAGGTGTTGCTGGGCGATGGGCCTGGCCTGGCAGGTGGGAGAGTTGCCAAGAGCGTGGGCTGGGGTCCCAGCCCTGCCATCGCAAGCCGTGTGACCTGGGTCTGACTCCTCCCTCTCCCAGCTGTTGAACAAAGCTGTGAAGATCTCCCCTTCCTGCAGTGGTGAAGCTGAGAGGGGGCAGCGTGTGGGCCTGGCACGGGGCAGGCGTCCAGCAGATGCTATAGTGGTGGGCACGTGGATGTGGCCCAGGCTGGTCTGATGGGGCGAGACAGGCAGGCCCCTGAGACGGATGTCCAGCCCCAGCGCCCTGGCCCCTGCCCTGCTCTGGGGGGCACACCAGCCAAAATGTGAACCTTGCACAGAAAAGGATGTGCGTTATTGCTGAGCTCAGAGGAGGAGGCCTAAGGTCCCGCAATCTGCGGGAAACAGCCGGGTGCACACACGCACCGGAAACAGCCTCCGAGGAACAGTGGAAGGGACAGGAGATAGCTGGTTTCTAAAATGCTGTGTAGTTATCAGTAACCTGTGATAGCCAGACAATTCACACATGTTCAAGAAGGGAAGGAATGAATGAGTGAGTGGATGGGGGGATGAATGAGTGAATGGTTCTCTGCCCTCCAGGGTGGATGCTCACCTGTTTGTTTTTTTTTTAATTGGAGTATAGTTGATTTACAGTGGTGTGTCATAGCAAAGTGATTAGCTATACATATTTGTATACTCGTTCTTTTTCAGATTCTCTTCTCATAAAGGTCATTGCAGAGTATCGAGTAGAGTTCCCTATGCTAGACAGTAGGTCCTTTTTGATTATCTGTTTTATATATAGGAGGAGAGCACAGCAACCCACTCCAGTATTCTTGCCTGGAGAATCCCTTGGACAGGGGAACCTGGGCAGCTACAGTCCATGGGGTCGCAAAGAGTCAGACACAACTGAAGTGACTTAGCACGCACGCAGCGTGTGTGTATTAATCCCAGCCTCCGAATTTCTCCTCCCCTGGCCATTGCCCTTTGATAATCGCACGTTTTCCATGTCTGTGAGTCTGTTTCTGCGTGGTAGATAAGTTCCTTTGCAGCACTCTTTTAGATTCCGTGTATTAGCGACAGCCTATCNCAACCTAGATGTCCATCAGCAGATGAATGGATAAGAAAGCTGTGGTACATATACACAATGGAGTATTACTCAGCCATTAAAAAGAATACATTTGAATCAGTTCTAATGAGGTGGATGAAACTGGAGCCTATTATACAGAGTGAAGTAAGCCAGAAAGAAAAACACCAATACAGTATACTAATGCACACATATGGAATTTAGAAAGATGGTAACAATACCCTGTATGCAAGACAGCAAAAGAGACACAGATGTATAGAACAGTTTTTTGGATTCTGTGGGAGAGGGAGAGGGTGGGATGATTTGGGAGAATGGCATTGAAACATGTATAATATCATATATGAAACGAATCGCCAGTCCAGGTTTGATGCAGGATACTGGATGCTTGGGGCTGGTGCACTGGGACAACCCAGAGGGATGGTATGGGGAGGGAGGTGGGAGGGGGTTCAGGATGGGGAACACGTGTACACCCATGGTGGATTCGTGTTGATGTATGGCAAAACCAATACAATATTGTAAAGTAATTAACCTACAATTAAAATAAATACATTTATATAAAAAAATTAAAAGTCTTTGTTGAATTTATTACAATATTGCTTCTGTTTTATGTTTTGGCTTTTTGGCCAGGAGGCATGTGAGATCTTAGCTCTCCAGCCAAAGATCAAACCTGCACCCCTGGGAAATCACAGTGTGGCCTTCTTTTGGTCTGATTTTTCCTTCTAGGCTGAAGTGGACTGGGTTACTTTTCTGCTCTGACATATCGCCTAATTCATGTTGGGGCTTACCTTTCCTAACATGAAACCCCTTTTTGCAGAACGATGCTTCTCATCTCTCTCTGCCTCCTGCCTGTGTAAATAGTCCCTGGTGTGGCTGACGTGTTTTTTTTTTTTTTTTCCCATGGGCCTAGAAATTGCAGGAACCAATGCTTTGCTTATCTCTCCACAAAGCTAACTTTCAAGAGGGTTTCCAATTACTGACGAGAATAAGAGGATGGAGATTTGAGTCTTTGAAAAATATTCTGAAGGGAAGAAAAGGTAAAGATCCATGGCCCGTTTCTCTTAGTCATTTTTCAGGGAAATTGTAAAAACAGAAAATCTTGTTCTACCAAGAAACTGTTAACGATGAAAGTACATCAAAATCACATATAGCATTGGCAAGGGAGGCAACAGCAAAACCTGAAACTCCATCCCAGTTCTGGGAAGAATCAGAGGAAATGGATATGACTAGTTCTGTCCTTTCTCAGATTCTGTATTTATGGCATATAAATAAAGAAGGGATTGGATGAGGAGAGATGGGAACACGAAAAAAAAAAAGTAGGCTTCCAAATGATACTAAAGTGAGGCTGATGAAGTCATGACTGAAACCTCAAAAGTGTTTGTCTCAGAACATCTTAGACCTGTCCCAGACGGCAGGGTCCAGCTCTGCGACCTGAGAACAGACGGAAGGAGCTTAGCATTTCCGGAGCAGCTCCCCTGCCGTGCCCTTTCTTCAACCACAAGTGCTCCATCCCCTGCAAATTCAGTCTTGACACATGCTTTAAACGAGCCATGATTGAAATACACTATATTTAATCTGCCCTCTGACCCCACATGAAAACACAAAATCCCTCAGATAAGAGAAAATAAAATTCCAAGGAAGTCTGATTTAGAAATAGAGCCTCCCATGTACTGTCCTCCCCACCCCAATTTCTTTCTTGCTAAGAGAAATTTCTACCAAAAAAAAAAAACAAACTCAAGAAGCAATATTGCTTAAAATGAGTCACTTGGGTGTCTTTTTTTAAAATTGGTTTGTACCATTTTATATGTCTGATGTGTACACTAGTATATTTTAACTTCTATACAGACTACAGTGGGCTCATCAAAAGCTTACTTTCTGTCACCATACAACTGACCCTCTTTACCCATTTTTCTCTTCCCCCATCCCTGTTCCCCTCTGATAACCACTGCTCTGATCTTCGTATCTGTCTGTTCATTTTTGTACGGTTTGGCTTGTTCATTTAGCTTTTAAATGTTTTATTTAAAGTTTTAAATATTCACAGATGAATGCAATCATACAGCATCTGTCTTAACTAGAATTCTACTGAGAAAGCTTAGCATGTCGTTTTCTTTTCTGTGTTGCTGTTGGAGCTCAGCTGCTGCAGAGGCTGTGAGCTACTCAGTACAGGTGACCACGAAAGGGCTTTCCTGGGACCTGGGAGTGTAAACAGTACACTTGTGGAGGTCAGACAGATGCCCGAGGCGCCCTCAAGAAAGAAGATTCCCCATGCAACTTTGAACCTTTTTCAAGCTCATGGAACTATTCTCCCTGGATGAGATGAGGGAAGAGCAGGAAGTTATCTATCCTTTAAACCTTGGCAGGTGCCTGGGAAAGCATGAGGCCACAGGAGAAACTTGGGCAGCTCCCCAAAGCTTGTTGTTGTTCGGTCGCTACGTTGAGCCTGATTCTGCAACCCGTGAACTGCGGCGTGCTAGCTTTCTCTCTCCTTCACTGTCTCCCGGAGTTTGCTGAAGCTCATGTCCACTGCATCGGTGATGCCATCCAACCATCTCATCCTCTGATGCCCCCTTCTCCTCCTGCTCTCCATCTCTCCCAGCTTCAGGGTCTTTCCCAGTGTCAGCTCTTTCCATCAAGTGGCCAAAGTATTGGAGCTTCAGCATCAGTCCTTCCAGTAAATATTCAGGGTTGATTTCCTTTAGGACTGACTGGTTTGATCTCCTTGCAGTCCAAGGGACTCTCAAGAGNGTTCAGGCACTCAGTCGCGTCTGACTCTTTGCGAGCCTGTGGACTGCAGCATGGCAGGCTTCTCTGTCCCTCACTGTCTCCTGGAGTTTGCTCCAACTCATGTCTGTTGAGTGGATGACGCCAGCTGACCATCTCATCCTCTGCCGTCCCCTTCTCCTCCTGCCTTCAGTCTTTCCCAGCATCAGGGTCTTTTTCAATGAGTCAGCTCTTCCTTCACATCAGGTGGCCAAAGTATTGGAGCTTCAGCTTCAGCATCAGTGCTTCCAATAAATATTCAGGGTTGATTTCTTTTAGGATGGACTGGTTTGATCTCCTTGCAGTTCAAGGGATTCTCAAGAGTCTTCTCTAGCACTACAGTTCAAAAGCATCAATTCAGCCTTCTTTATGGTCCAGCTCTCACATCTGTACATGACTACTGGAAAAAGCATGGCTTCAGCTAGACAGACCTTTGTCAGCAAAGTGATGTCTCCGCTTTTCAGACTGTGAGGAGCACCAAAGTGAGTCCTGTGGCTCACGTGGGTGTGTCAGAATTCATAGCCGCCGGGCTGCTAGGATGTAGAAGGGTCAGTGGCAGCTCTTCTAAGATGCCATGAATCTACGAGTCTGTGACCTCTGATTCCCAGACACTGATCTCTGAGTCAGGGATTGGGGCCTGTCACAAGCAAAACTACCAGCAGGGCTGTCTCCATGCCCTACTCCCAGGGATGCCTCCTGCTGACCTCTTGCCCTCGGCAGTGACCCCTAACACCTAACACGAGTAGTGGACGGTAAGGGGATGGAGATGAGGTGGGGGGCAGCCTTCCCACAAAGGTCCCACAGGCTGGGGGCTGCTTGGAATGGGGCCAGGCCAGCCTGAGTTGCGACCCTACTCACACAGCTCCTCAGACATCTGCATGATATTAATAATGGAAGGGCCTGCGCTTGGCTCCCGAAGGAGCTTGGAATGCCAAGCTGTCCCACCACAGATAGATGAGGGGACTCGGGTGGGAGGGGGCTGCCACGGGCAGAGTGGCTCTCCTGCAGCCTGCCCCCACCCCTGGGGGGCTGTCTGAGCCTCTGTAGGAATGCTTTGTTAAACCCCATTAAATATGCATCACCCCCTTTAAACTTTAATGGACTACTTTGAGGTGTCGAGTTTTTCACCCCCTGGGATGAGTGAGGGTTGAGCTGCTGAGAGTTGACACTGGGTGGGGACCCTCGACCAGGGCCTGGTCCTTGGACAAAACACAGCTGGGAGACACTACCCACCGGTGCCGAGCTAACCCTGGCGAGGGAGGGTCCTTCCAGGAGAGTTTCTTCTCTGGGCAAAGCTGGGCCCAGCAAACTCTTCCTGTAAAAGGCTGGCAGCAAATGCTTTAGACTTTGTCTGCGTCTGCATCTTAGATTTCTTTCTGCAACCCTTTAAAAACGGGAACACCTTTAGCTTACCGGCTGGAGTTGACTTTGACTGTGGGCCATAGTTCGCCAACGCCAGGGCTACCATAGTGTGCCCAGAGAGGGAGGAGCAAAGGGCTTTGGAATCAGGCAGTCCTGGGCCAGGAGTGGTGACCTTTGAAATAGTCACCAAGCTGTGCAACTTTGTTCCACTGATCAGAACAGGGGCCAGTTGTGAGCAGGGCCCATGGGGACCTCCCTGCCTGGGTCCTCCCAGCTCTGCTGCCCACCCCCCGTCCTGTGGAGAACCCCCACCTCGTGACATCTGTTTTCTCTTATTATAAAGTGGATACACAAATGGGGCCTCAAAAGACGGCTGTGAGAAGTAAACGAGATAAGATGGGGAAACAGGGAGCAAAGCAAGCCAGGCGCTTGCACCACAGACTGCCCATTGGAACCACCCAGACCCTGAAAAAATACTCTGGGCACCACCACCGTGAAGGAACAACGCGAAGCTGTCCGCTTTTGCCACATCTGTTCAACATAGTATTAGAAGTTCTAGCCAAAGCAGTCAAGCAAGAAAAAGATAAAAGGGAATCCAAATCAAAACCAGAGATACCACTTCACACTAATTAGGATGGCTATATATTTAGGAACCACCCAGACCCTGAAAAAATACTCTGGGCACCACCACCGTGAAGGAACAACGCGAAGCTGTCCGCTTTTGCCACATCTGTTCAACATAGTATTAGAAGTTCTAGCCAAAGCAGTCAAGCAAGAAAAAGATAAAAGGGAATCCAAATCAAAACCAGAGATACCACTTCACACTAATTAGGATGGCTATATATTTTTAAAAAAAAAGCAGAAAATAGCAAATGTCGATGGGGATATGAAGACATTGGCTCTCTGCGCACTGCCAGTAAAATGTAAAATGGTGGTCCCTCAAAAAATTAAAAACAGAATGATCAGTAATTGCACTTCTGGGTACATTCCGAGAAAACATGTTCCCAAAAGAATTGAAAGCAAAGTCTCATATGCCCACATTCAGAGGAGCTTTATTCACAGTAGCCAAAAAATGGAAGCAGGGACTTCTGGGGCAGTCCAGTGACTAAGACTCCTCAGATTCGATTCAGGGGGCCCAGGTTTGATCTCTGGTCAGGGAACTGGCTCCCGCATGCTGCAACTAGAGATCCTGTATGCTGCCACTAAGAACTGGCATGGTCAAATAGAGGAATATAAATATTTTTTTTTAAATGGACACCCAGTGTCCATCAGTGGACGGATGAATGGACAAGCAAAATGTGGCACGTCCGTACACTGGAAAATTGCTGAGTCATAAAAAGGAACGACGTTCTGATGCACGTCACAGCATGGCAAACGAAAGAAGCCAGACCCGAAAGGCCGCACACCGTGTGACCTCATGTATATGAAGTACCCAGAACAGGCAAGTCTGCGGGGACGGGAAGTATGATAAGTAGAATGGATGGTTGCTGGGGTCAGGGAGGGGCTGGGGCAGGTGAGAACGGAGACTGACTCTTTAGCGGGTAAAGGGTTTACACTGGGATGATGGAAAAGTTCTGGAGACAGATGAGGGATATGGCTGCAGGACGCTATGGATATACTGAATTCCATTGCATTGTACACTTTAAAACGGTTAAAACAGCAAATTTTATGTTTTGTGTTTTTTACCACTATAAACAATTATCAGGAGATATCCAGGCTGGTGGAACTGGGCTGTGCTGTGTGAGAGGCAGGAATCGGGGCCTCTGATGTGCAGCCGGGGGGGGTCTTCAGGAAGTGTGCATTTGGAGAGGAAGCTCTCGGGAGAGGGGGAGTGGGCCAGAGAGGGGAGCACTTTCTCTCCAACCCCGTTCTACTGAGCCCCAAGGCCCATGCAGGATGTGCACTGCAGGAGGGCTGGACCACGGCCGGCGCTCTGGAGAAAAAGAGTCCAGGGGCATCCCTGGTGGCTCAGTGGTAAAAATCCGCCTGCCAGTGCCAGGAGACGCGGGTGCAACCCCTGGTCCAAGATCCCCCGTGCTGCAGAGCAGCTGAGCCCGTGTGCCGCAGCTGTTGAGACCGTGCTCTGGAGTCTGGGAACCGCGACTTCTGAGCCCACTTGCCGCAGGTACTGAAGCCCCACCGCCCTGGAGATCAGAGAGGCCACCGCCAGGAGAAGCCCAGGCACCGCAACCAAAGAGCAGATCCCGCTCGCCGCAGCCAGAGGGAAACCCACACAGCACTGGAGACCCAGCACGGCCAAAAGTAAGTCAGTTATTCAAAAGAAAAAGGGAAAGAGTCCGGTTGCTGCCTCGCTGGGTTATGGTGGCAATTCCTAGACCAGGGCGGGGAAGGCCTTTTGCTCCCCGCGGAGGCAAGACTCCAGGACCAAGCTCCAGAGATGTGTCCCAAGTGACCACACCAGTGTGGCCACTGAGCGAGGCCCCGGGCCCCAGGAGGTGTTGCTGGGCGACGGGCCTGGCCTGGCAGGTGGGAGAGTGGCCAAGAGCGTGGGCTGGGGTCCCAGCCCTGCCATCGCAAGCCGTGTGACCTGGGTCTGACTCCTCCCTCTCCCAGCTGTTGAACAAAGCTGTGAAGATCTCCCCTTCCTGCAGTGGTGAAGCTGAGAGGGGGCAGCGTGTGGGCCTGGCACGGGGCAGGCGTCCAGCAGATGCTATAGTGGTGGGCACGTGGATGTGGCCCAGGCTGGTCTGATGGGGCGAGACAGGCAGGCCCCTGAGACGGATGTCCAGCCCCAGCGCCCTGGCCCCTGCCCTGCTCTGGGGGGCACACCAGCCAAAATGTGAACCTTGCACAGAAGAGGATGTGCGTTATTGCTGAGCTCAGAGGAGGAGGCCTAAGGTCCCGCAATCTGCGGGAAACAGCCGGGTGCACACACGCACCGGAAACAGCCTCCGAGGAACAGTGGAAGGGACAGGAGATAGCTGGTTTCTAAAATGCTGTGTAGTTATCAGTAACCTGTGATAGCCAGACAATTCACACATGTTCAAGAAGGGAAGGAATGAATGAGTGAGAGTAGAAACGTATCTGAAGGCTGACAGAGCGGGAGGGGCCAGTGTCCCGGCTCACCTCTGTGAAGGCAGTTCTGTGGCCTCAGGTGAGTCGCTCCTCTCCCCGGCCCCCGTGTTCTCGTCTGGAAATGGGGTCTCTGCGCTTCACTCGCCGCTGGACTCCCCAGGTCCCCAGATGGGCCTGGCACATCAGAAGCCTCCGGAAAGGGCAACTGCTGCTGGACTAGTGGTCTCTGGGGTCGTCACCTCATTTAACCCTCGAGACCACCCTGGGAGGCAAGAGCTGGGCCTCCTCCATTTTGCAGATGTAGAAACTGAGGCAGGTGAGAGGTGGGCTGGCCCCGGGTGGGAGGTCGCAGCCTCGTCCGTCCCTCTGACCATCATTCTGAGCATTGGGGTAGGGGTGACCACATGCCTGCCCCCACCGCCTTAGAGCCGGAGGACCAAGGGCAAGACCTCGAGGCTGGAATGACGGCGGGCCCAGGACGCCAGTGGCTTCACTCGAGCACCCCAGGAGGCTCAGACTCCGCAGCTCTCCTCCCCGACCTCTTAAGTCCCTCTTCCACAGCCCCCCAATCGCGTGTGTCCCCCATTCTCAGGGTGTCCGCCTGCAACCCTGTGTCTGTGCACATGTCTGCGCACATGTCTGTGCACGTGTCCGGTGGGGCTGGGGGGCATCTCCCTGTCTGTCTGTCTGTGTGTCCCCCTAGTGTTCATGTATTTATCTGTGTCTCTCTCTCCATCCCCCTCTCTCTGTGGATTTCTGCCTGTATCTCTCTCTGTCGTACCTCTCCGTATAGCGGTGTCTCTCTCTAGTCTCGGTCCTGTTAATCTGTGTCTCTCCGGGTCTCTCCATGTCTCTCCAGGTCTCTCTGTATCTCTCCAGGTCTCTCCATGTC
Organism: Oreotragus oreotragus; assembly: GCA_006410675.1. Taxonomy (NCBI): domain Eukaryota; kingdom Metazoa; phylum Chordata; class Mammalia; order Artiodactyla; family Bovidae; genus Oreotragus; species Oreotragus oreotragus. Next base: position 455,933 of record SJYX01024890.1, read on the forward strand.
TCTCCGTGTCTCTCCAGGTCTCTCCGGGTCTCTCCACGTCTCTCCGTGTCTCTCCATGTCTCTCCACGTCTCTCTGTGTCTCTCCATGTCTCTCTGTGTCTCTTTATGTCTCTCCAGGTCAGTCTCTCCCCCTCCCTCTGTCCCTCTCCTTGACTGGAATATCGATCAACCCGGTTTATTATGCCTCGCTTCTTCTCAGAACATTTGCTTTTGAAATTGCAGCAGGTGGGCTGCGGCCTCGGGTGGCCCCTGGAGCTGCACAGGCCCCCCGGCCTGCTGGGGACCCGATTGGAGGATGTGGGGTCTACCACCCTCACCCCCTATTTGTGCAGACCCCAGACCGACCCTCCCGACGTCTCTATCAGCACCTGCGGCTCCCAGGCCGTGGGGACCAGGTGAACAGATGCTCTACTATTTGGAGGGAGAGCCAGGCCGGGGTTCCTGCACCCCCATCTACCTTCTCTGGCCCAGTAGTGGCCCCATCTTTCCATGTCAGCTTTCCTTTGCCAGAGCTAGTCACATGTCTGTGTCTAACTCCCAGAGGGCACGAGCTGATGCCTGGTGTAGGGCAGGAAGGAATGACCTGAGACTTCATCCCCAGACCTGCCTCCCTGTCCCTGCCCCTTTGTTCCCTTAACCCCCAAGTGGGCAGCGTGATCCGAACCCCGGTCACCCTGCCATATCCATGGGCCAACCATCACATATTTACAGATCCTTTTCTTCAAATCCACTCATTTGTTTTTTCGTTTTGCCAGGCAAGAAGAGGGGCCCTAATTCAGGAGTGTCTAACTGTCCCCCTGCACACGGAAGATGCTCAAGCATGCAGGTCCACGTTGGCATATATCCAGGGCTCCCCCACAGTACCTGCGCCGAAAGTCCTGATGCATGAAAGATACATGAGGCCCTGAGCTATGCTTTCCGTGGCGAGACTTGTATTAGACATGATGCAGTGTGTGGAGTGATGGAAGTGTGTGATGTGTGCGCCTGTCACTTGGGCATCTACAATGTGCCCCGTGGCTTCCTAGCAGAGAGCAGGGAACAGAGGGGACATCAGGCTCTGAATGAGGACATGCCAGCCCCAGCAGAGGCCATGGGTGGCGAGGTGGTGGGTGAGAGCCCAGGGCTGGGCACCTGGCTGTGCTGGTTGGGATCCTGGCTCCGCCACCGGCCAGGGGTGTGACTTACACCAAGTAAGGTAGGGACTCTGGTGTCTGGCCTGGCGCGTGTGTGCTGAGTCACTCAGTCGTGTCCGACTCCTTTCAATCCCATGGACCGCCCGCCAGGCTCCTCTGTCCATGGGCTCCTCCAGGCAAGAACACTGGAGTGGGTTGCCACGCCCTCCTCCAGGGGATCTTTCCAACCCAGGGTTCAAACCCACGTCTCTGATGTCTTTTGCATTAGCAGGAGGGTTCTGTACTCCTAGCCCAACCTGGGAAGCTGGTTAGATCCCCAGAGCCCCCTAATGGCACTGGTGCCCATCTGCCAGCTCCTCCAGCTTTGCCGAGAACAGTTTACAATCATTGGCTTCAGTTTACACAGAAGCTCAGCCACTCCTCAAATGAGACAAACGCCGAGGGTACAATCTATGTTCCCGTGCTGAGCCCAGGGCCCGACCTGAAATCACAGCCTCATTGGCCTTCTCTCTTTCCTGGTCCTGCTTCTCCTATTCCTTCTGGCTTCTCCTGGGAGCACTTCCTTCATAAAATCGCTTGCCCTAAAATCCTCGACTCAGGTCTGCTCCTGGAAGAATCCACCTAACGTAAGCAGGTGACTTTGCCTCTCTGAGCCTCACTTGCCTCATCTGTAAAATGGACGTGACAGTCCTCACTGCTGGCACGAGGGGCCTTAGCGTAGGGCCTGGCACACAGTAAGGGCTCACTAAATGAAATCTCCTCTGACTGCTGTGGAACACACAGCAGCCCTGTCAGTAAGGGTACTCAGGAAAAAGGCATTGCCCCTCGGGCAGTCGGGGTTGTCCCAGCTCACCTGCCCAGTGACTGGGGAAAAGCAGCTTTAGAAATGTCTGCTGGGACTTCCTGGCGGTCCAGTGGTTAACTCTGTACTTCCACCGCAGGCAGCAAGGGTTCGATCCCTGCTTGGGGAACTAAGATCCTGCATATCACGCGGCGTGGCCAAAAAATAGAGAGCCGCCTCTGAGTCCTGTCCCACCCACCTTTTCCCAGAAGAGTTTTTCGTCCTTGGCTCTCTGATTAGAACTGCTCTGCCCAACTCTCAGGCCATGAGTTGGTGCCTTGTGGGTGGTCAGTTAGGAGAGCGGGTTTGTCCTCTAATGTGGCCATTTCCTGGAGGCGTGGCCAAGGCCACGTGGGGCTCCGGGTTAGAGAGTGATGACGTTTTACCTCATGAGTGAAGCCATCCTCATTCCAGGCGGCCTCGAGGGTCTCTGAGCAGAGGGAAGAGCTGATGGGCTGTAAAAAAAAAAAAAAAAAGAGCCATGGGTGGGGGCCGCCTGACCCCCCCTCACCCCTACCCCAGGACACCCACCTGGGTCTGAGAAAACCCAACTGGCCCAGAACCCCTTGGCAAGTCACTCTGCGTCCCCCCAGCTTGTGGCCATGTCTATAAAGAGTAAGAGTAAGGGGTCAAGGCAGAGACGTGCCCCAACCCCAAGCAGGCCAGGGCGAGCCTCTCTTCCCAGTCCAAGGGAGATGGTTTGCTGTTCTGCAGGCTGGTTCAAAGAAAAGGAAAAGGAAGAGGGAAGAGGGAGGCTGGTCTCGGTCCTGTGCCCTCCGGCCAGGCCATCCAGCCCACCACATCCATGATTAGGGTGGTGCTGGCTTATCGGAGGGGGTGCCCACTAAGGGCAGCATCTCACTCAACCCCCTACCCCAAGGGGAGGGACACTATTACACACACCCCACCCACCCCGTTCTGATGAGGAAAAGGCTACCCGCCTGTGAAGAGGGGAGTCAAGGTCAACCAGGGTGAGCTCTAACCACTGGACTGCTGTGCCCAAGTCTGTGGAATCACTGACCCACATGGGTCCCTCCAAGGCTCTGCCCCTGCCACTCAGGGTGGGGGGACATATGGGACCCGAGGACTTTCCTCACAGCCGGGCCCGGCTTCCCCATCCCCCCAGGACATATCTCAAACCTGCAGTTGGAGTTTTCCAGCTTCCCCAGAGCTGCCTTTATTCTTATTAAGTCGGCAGCCCCCGTGGAAGGAGGGCATCTGATTCCTTCTGGCTCTCCCCCCCTACCCTGCCCCTACCGCTCCCACCTTTCATCACAGAGAAAAAAAAAATCCCAGGAAGATGACTAACATCAACTCAGCCTGAGTTGCCAAGACAACCTACCCTGCCCACCGCTGGCTGGTGGGAAGGGAAAGAGGCTGGAGGGGAGACCCCACCCACACTGGCTCTCCCCCATGGCCCCCACACTCCAGCGGGGCACCCCTGCCATGGGGCTTTTGGCCCCACTTGAAGGCAATGGCTTTCATCTGTGAGAGGCGGTCGTCGCGGTACATTTCATTCTCTCAGGTTCCTGGTGCCGAGATAATTGAGGAGGGAGAGACGAGCTGATGGAACGAAATCCTCTCCACTGTGGAAGGAGCTGGGTCACGCTGCTTCCTCCTGCTGCCTGGCCTGTCCCAGGCAGGGATGTGCGGGCAGGATGGCACAGGGGCCAAGACGAGGGGGCCCTAGGGGTCAGACCTGCCTGAGTGCCAACCCCAGCTCCACTGTCTCTAAGCTGCGTGATGCTGGACAACTTACTTAACTTCTCTGAGCCTCAGGACTGACCCAGACACTAGGAATAGCCTTCAGGGGTTCATTGGGACATCAGACAAGAGACGGGGTGGACAGCTCCTCCCAGGCATGTGGCACCCAGGAAGCACGCAGTCAGTGACAGGGGCTGGAGTGGATGCCGCCCCCCCGACCCCAGCCTCCAGAAGAGAAGGGATCGGATGGTCACGTGGAGCCAGCTGGGTGCCAGGCCCTGCTCGGGGCCCCAGGAGGCCGCGTCAGACCCTGTGTGCGGTTGGTTTGTGTGACAGGTGGGATCCAGAGAGAGTGAGAGCTACAGCCCTACAGCGTCCTCTCAGCAGAGGGCGAGGTGGTGGAGGACTCGAAGCCCAAGGTCTTCTTCGGAGCCCGCCCTCTGCAAGCAGCAGCCCCGCTCTGTGGCTTCAGCAGCGGCGGACACGGGGTCTGCAGCTGACAACGGTGGGGAGACTGGAGCCTCCTCCGGCCCTCGGAGAGGTCCNCCAAGGTCTTCTTCGGAGCCCGCCCTCTGCAAGCAGCAGCCCCGCTCTGTGGCTTCAGCAGCGGCGGACACGGGGTCTGCAGCTGACAACGGTGGGGAGACTGGAGCCTCCTCCGGCCCTCGGAGAGGTCTGGTCTCCTCATGACCCCCCACTCCTCCTCCGTCTCTGGCTGGGGCTCTTCCAGGGCAGTGTTTCCCCTTGGGGTAGTGTTTCAAGGCCACCCCCCTCTGTCCTTGTAGTGACCTCAGAACCTCAATAAAAGCCCGGAGAGACACACAGAATCCAATCACCTGTCATTAGGAGTCCTCCACGTCGCCTCTAACGTAGAGGAAGGAGGAGAAGAGTCTCGGGCAGGAGGAACCAGTAAACTGATTAGCTGAATCCAATCCTCTGGGGAGGGGGCAGATGTGGTGAGGGGCTTCCGACGGGCTGAGCAGAGGAGAAAGAGGGGCCCAGCCGCATGAGCCCGCCAGCCAGGGGGGCCCAGGGAGCCCCGTGCTTTCCATGCTGGGTTAGCATCTATCAGCCCNTTAGGAGTCCTCCACGTCGCCTCTAACGTAGAGGAAGGAGGAGAAGAGTCTCGGGCAGGAGGAACCAGTAAACTGATTAGCTGAATCCAATCCTCTGGGGAGGGGGCAGATGTGGTGAGGGGCTTCCGACGGGCTGAGCAGAGGAGAAAGAGGGGCCCAGCCGCATGAGCCCGCCAGCCAGGGGGGCCCAGGGAGCCCCGTGCTTTCCATGCTGGGTTAGCATCTATCAGCCCCAAGAAGCTTTCGGAGGGCGAATAGGCACCCCGAGACTTCCCTGGTGGTCCGGTGGTTAACAAACTGCCTTGCAATGCAGGGGACGTGGGTTTGATCCCTGGTTGGAGAACAAAGATCTCACATGCAGCAGAGCAACTAAACCCAGGGTTCGCAACTACCGAGCCCTCTCGCCTCGACTAGAGAGTCCTTGCATTGTCACAGGTGATCCGTGTTCCACAACCAAGACTTAATGCAGCCGAATAAATAATATTAAAACAATAAAGAACAGGCATCTTTAAGAGAATCAAAACAGCAGTGTCAACATCTTTGTCTGAAGCGTGTGCAGGTTGAGTGGCTTACGCATTTCTAAGTTTCAGGAGCGTTTTGCTGTTTAAAGCACTAGGTCAGCCTTGTGATTCGAATTTAAAATATGAGATTGAGCACTTGGTTTAGACTTGGGGTTTCAGGTTGTTCTCTTGGGAAGTTTGTAAACCGTGCTGGAGTTTATAGACTCCGTATATTAGACATACAAAGGATGCACTTAATTCAGCAGTGAGGCTGGCTTCTCAGCTAGATCACTGCAGTACCTAAAGGAAAGCGGGACGTATTCAATCTGTTTAAGCTGTTTCAAATGCTTTAAGGGGTTTGATTAACTAGTTTTGTAAATGGGAACAAACGGTAATCAGTGGCCCTTGAAAGAGATTGCGTAGATGTGCTGAATTTATAAATATAGAAAGAGAAATAAAATAGCTAGATGTAAACTGAACTTCCCTGGTGGCTTAGACGGTAAAGCGTCTGTCTACAATGCGGGAGACCTGGGTTTGATCCCTGGGTCGGGAAGATCCCCTGGAGAAGGAAATGGCAATCTACTCCAGTACTATTGCTTGGAAAATCCCATGGACAAAGGAGCCTGGTAGGCTACAGTCCATGGGGTCGCAAAGAGTCGGACACGACTGAGCGACTTCACTTCACAAACTGAACTTAAGAAAGCACGGCATTTTTGTTTTTATTTTTATTTTTTGGCCACAGCTTGCGGACTGCGGGATTTTAGTTTTCCGACCAGGGCTTGCACCCGTGGGATTTCCCTGGTGGTCCAGTGGCTAAGACTCCACCCTCCCAATGCAGGGGGCCTGAGTTCGATCCCTGGTCAGGAAACTAGATCCCACATGTTGCAACTAAGAGTTTGGGTGCCACAGTTGAAGATCCCTTGTGCCGCAAGTAAAGCCTGGTGCAGCCGAATAAATAAATACATAAATATATATATATTAAATGGCTTGAACCTGTGCCTTCAGCGGTGAAAGCTCGGAGTCCTAACCACTAAGTAAGTAAGTAAGTAAGTAAAGTCACTCAGTCGTGTCCGACTCTTTGTGACCCCATGGACTGCAGCCCACCAAGCTCCTCAGTCCATGGGATTCTCCGAGCAAGAATACTGGAGTGGGTTGCCATTCCTAACCACTAAACTGCCAGGGAATTCTCAGAACAGCATTTTTTTTTTAATATGGAACATTCATGAATCAGATCTGAATGTTTAAAGTCAAAGGCATTGTCTGAGTCACCTTTTCCGAGCAGAAAAGTCACCCAGGGAACCAACCAATCCCAAGGCTACGTTCGTGCCTCCTTTCTCAACTTCCTCCCGTGCGCCCACCTGCCATGTCCCTACCCACAGGTGAGCTCTGAGGTGACAGGCCTGCTTGGACTCGCGGGTTTATGGTTAGCAGGATAACGTCTGGCTTCAGCGGGAAACACCAGGACCTTTGAAACTGGCCTTGGTCTCTAATGGTGGGGCTGCCCGAGGCCTTTAGCTGACCCTCCCAGAGGGAAGAAGCTCCAATACGAACCAGGAAATGTTCAAGGTACTTCACCAGACAGCAAGAGCTAACACAGCTATGGTGTTATTGTGACCAGGGACAGTAGCTCATGCGATCGCCACAATGACCCATTTCACAGAGGAGGAGCCTGAGGCGCAGAGCGGTGGGTGGCAGAGCTGGAGCCTCCACAGAGTCTGGGGCAGAGCCTCTGCTCCTCATCAGGCTCTTCTCCTTCAGCCTCTCCCACAGCCTCCCACCTCCGTGAAGCTGACACTCTGGTCCCTCTGTGCAGATCGGTCAACCGAGGCTCAGAGAGGCTAGAGACTGGCTCAAGGCTGCGCGGCCTGCACGGGACGGAGACTTTGCAGCTTGTGGCCCTTCCACCATCTGTGCAGCCCAAATCCAGCGGGGCAGGTGGATTTCCACCCACAGTCCCCGGATGGTTCTGATATAATTACAGCCGTGGCCAGTGTTTTGCAGGCAGAGCACAGGGGCTCAGAGTGCATGGAGCAGGGAGACCGGGACTGGACTGGGCACTGGAGTGGGTGCAGGGGAGGGAGACGGTGGGGAAGGGGCAGGCCAGTTCCGGGTGGGCAGCCCCTCGGAGGTGTTTCCTGGCTTTGGACTTATTTCTGAGACCAGCTGGAGGTGACTGGGGGGTTCTGAGCACAGTTAGACTTATGTCTGAGGGCCGCCTGTCACTGGAGGGGAGCAGGACCAGACAGGGCAACCAGAGAGGGCACTGGAGCCTGGGCCAGTCTGATGGCTGGAAGCTGAGCCAGGCGGGCGCGTGGAGATGGCTTCAGAAGGCAGCCTGGACAGGGCTTGGCAAGGATGGGTTGAAGGAGAGACTGGACGTCAAGGAGGAGCTCCAGGGCCTGACCAGGCCCGGGCACCTGTGTGGCCCGCCCCTCTCCACACGGAGACCCTGGCCCACCGCACCAGGGCCCAAAGCCGAGGGCCTTCCGCTGGCCTGGAGGGCGACCGGAGGGTCACAGAAGCACGGCCGCAGGGCTGGCTGCAGCAAGCCAGCTGCCCTGAGGTGCCCTCACAGCGACCTGAACCGCTTAACACCCCCCAGAGGAGTCCGGGTAATTCAGTCTCTCTGTTTACTCCCACGGTGAGTGCCTCTGAATCTTTCAACTTGACTGCTGACTGTATCAAAATTCCCGTGGTAATTGGATCAGGTGCAGTATTTTCCATGAGGATATTAAATCAGGCCTTCTGCCCGCGTCCAGAGCGATCCGTTTCGGAATATAAAGACGCAGGAGATGGCATTACCCGAGGAATTTTTCCTCCTTTAAACTTTCTCCCCCACTCTTAATCATGGCAGCTCTTTATTTGTTGCCAAATAAATTGGGTCGTCCTCCCCTCTCCCAGTTATCAGCCAAAGGAAGGGAAAGACGCCTGGGGGTCGAAAAGGGAGGCTGGCAAGTGTGTGGGGCGGCAGAGCCCAGGTTTGCCCAGGACTGTCCCACCTCTAGGGGACTTGTGGGCCCAGGCGGAGTGGTCAATGGTTTGTGTGTGTGTTGCAGGGGGAAGCGGGGAGGTATGGATAACCAACCAGTTCACTGCCCCCGATCTCTCCATCAGGCCCCTGGGAGGGTCAGGAGGTGGGAGGCGGGTGCTATGCACTTGGATGGGAGTCCTTGGTCAGCCAACCTTCAACGGGGAACTTTTTTTCCCCAATATTTATTAATATTTATTTATTTGGCTGCATCAGACCTTAGTTGTGGCACATATGATCTTTCTTACAGCACGTAAGATCTCATTACCTGACTGGTGATCGAACCCGGGCCCCCTGCGTTGGAAGCACAGAGTCGTAGCCACTGAACCACCAGGGAAGTCCCAAGGTGGGACCTTCTGATCATCTGTAACCTCTGTGGGAGAAAGCTCCAGGCCACAGCAAAACTCAGAGCTGGGAGCTGGAAGCTCAGAGGCCTTAGTTGTTTTAGAAATAAAAAAGATGGGGGTGGGGAACTATTGAGGTCACATCAGGGGCTGAAGAGGCCACATCAGGGGCTGAAGAGGCCACATCAGGGGCTGAAGAGGCCACATCAGGGGCTGAAGAGGTCACATCGGGGGCTGAAGAGGCCACATCAAAATGGCTGTTGTTCTCTGGAGAAGGAAACGGCAACCCAGGCCAGTCTTCTCGCCTGGAAAGTCCCATGGGCAGAGGAGCCTGGCGGGCTACATACAGTCCATGGGGTCGCAAAAAGTCGGACACAACTGAGCACGCTCGCACGGTCAAAAATAAAATATTTTTTTTAATGGCTGTTGTTTGGAACAAGACAAAGACGGTGGTCGCATGACCAAGTATCTCAGTATTTGTCACCAGATCATATGCTTTAAAACGGTTACTTTGGGGACTTCCCTGGTGATCCAGTGGTTAAGACTCCACTCTCCCAATGCCGGGGGCCCAGGTTCCATCCCTGGTCAGGGAACCAAACCCCACATGCCAAGAGTTCAGATGCTGCAACATTAAGATGCTGCATGCCACAACCGAGATCCAATCCAGCCAAATAATAAATTTTTTTTTAAATGGTTACCTCTATGTTATAGGAGCTTCACGTTCATTCAGAACAGTGGCTCCACCAAACGCCATGTTACCTGCCACTGACTTGCTTCAGTTATTCAGCCAGTACTGACTGAGCTTCTGTTCTGTGCCAGACACTGGTGTAGGCCTTGGGGATGCAACATGGAGCAGAACATAGGTGCTTCCCTTGGAGGGCTGGCATCTGATGGGGTGCAGGGGGGACAGAGGACAACAGGGGGGAGGCCCAGGCACAGTGGGGCCCATTGGGACCTCAGCTTTTACTGTCAGCAAGCTGGGAGCTTTGGGAGAGTTTTGAGCAAAGGAGGGTTTTAACCTGACAACTGATCCCTCTGGCTACTGAATACAGGATGGACTGGAGGGGCCAGGGACCAGCCTAGGGACCCCAGATGGGAGGCCAATGCAGTCATCTAGGTAGGAGTCAGTGGTGAAAATACAAATGAAAGCCACAATGAGATCCAGTACATAGCCACCAGAATGGCTAAAATTAAAGACAGATATCACCAAGTGTTGACACACCCTGGAGCAACTGGAACTCTTACACATTGCTGTGGGCGTGTAAAATGTCACTGCCAATTTGAAGGCATGCTTGATATTTTCTGATAAAATTAAACATACCTCTACCTACCCTACAACCCAACAATTCCACTCACAGCCATATACCCAAGAGAAATGAGGGCTTATATTCACAAAAAGACACACACCAGTAGCTTTCTTCGCAATGGCCTCAAATTAAAAATAGCTTAAATGTCCATCCACAGGAGAATGAATGAAACAATTGTGTATCCACAACAATGAAATATGACACAGCAGTGAAAAAGGAGGAGCCCCTGATATACTCAGTGGCGGGGATGCATCTCCTCTACCCTGACGTCAAACAAATCAGAAAAGAGACACTAAAGGGTACATATTAATATTACACAGTAGCGCTTTTCTGAAGTTTTAGAACCTGTGGAGTGACGCAGACTGACAGAGGTGTAGCTCCCTTTGGAAAGGTGACAGTGACAAGGAGGGGGCAGGAGGGGCCCTCCCTAGTGATCCATGTTCTTGGTCTTGATCCTGGTGGTGCTTTCACAGGTACAACGAGTGTGCTTGGTCACTCAGTTGTAGCTGACTCTTCTCAACCCTTTGGAAGGCAACCTGCCAGAGTCCTCTGTCCCTGGGATTTTTCAGGCGAGATACTGGAGTGGGTTGCCATTTCCTACTCCAGGGGATCTTTCTGACCCAGGGATCAAACCTGAATCTCCTGGGTCTCCTGCATTGCAGATGAATTTCTTACCCACTGGGCCATTGAGGAGACCCCTTTAGAGGTACGTATCTACGGAGAAGGAAATGGCAACCCACTCCAGTATTCTTGCTTGGAAAATCCCATGACAGAGGAGCCTGGTGGGCTACAGTCCATGGGGTTGCAAAGAGTTGGACATGACTCAGCGACTAACACACATCCACGGAAAAATTCATCAAGCTATCGAACAGCTGACTCATTGGAAAAGTCCCTGATGCTGAAAAAGATTAAGGGCAGAAGGAGAAGAGAGAGTCAGAGCATAAGACGGCTGGATGGCATCACCGATGAAACGGACCTGAACGTGGGCAAACTTCGGGAGATGGTGGGGGACAGGGAGGCCTGGCGTGCTGCAGTCCATGGGGTTGCAAAGAGTCGGACACGACTGAGCGACTGAACAACAACGTGTACTTGTTGGTACATTTCACTGAATGTGAAATATACCTTGGAGGGGGGGGTGGGGAACTGTCATAGGATGAAAGAGAAAGAATCCAGGCTCCAACCAGGNGACAGGGAGGCCTGGCGTGCTGCAGTCCATGGGGTTGCAAAGAGTCGGACACGACTGAGCGACTGAACAACAACGTGTACTTGTTGGTACATTTCACTGAATGTGAAATATACCTTGGAGGGGGGGGTGGGGAACTGTCATAGGATGAAAGAGAAAGAATCCAGGCTCCAACCAGGTATCAGGGTGATAGGTGTGCAGGCGGAGACAAAGGGCCTGTAGAAACTCACTCCCCATCTGCAAGCTCACCGCTTCTGGGCCTTCACACCTCATGATGCCAGCCGCCACCTGCCCTTCCCCATGGACCTTGCCCCTTACTCTGGGTGGAGGCACCCCAGGTGGGCAGATGGGCACCAAAGGGGGCAGGTGGCCTGAGGAAACGCATATTTATCTGGGAGACTCAGCCCGTTTGTCTGATGGGGGAGGGACTGGTGGTGAGCACCGAGGGACCAGATTCCTGATTATAACTTCATCATGGGCGCTGGCTATTCGGGAGGCGCTGATATTTATGGAATAAATACGACGCGATTTATGGCTGTATCTCCCTCTGATGTCCCATCTGATATGCAATTCAATTTCTTTTATTGTCTTTGGGCTCTTGCCATGGAGGAGAACGCATAAATAAATAAATATATGGGCAAATGGCAGCCGGCAGGCCGGGCCGGGGCTGCCAGCCCGCCGTCTCTAGTCCCATATTAGGCCCATCGATCACGGGTTATGAAGCCCAAGCTTGTCCCCCGGCTGGGATGGGGAGCAGACGTGCAGGTCACTCCTAGTTATTTAGGGGCCCCCGCTGGCAGGCTGCCCTGCCTGCCCTCTGCCTGCCAGAGGGCCCAGGCAGCCCTGCTCAGGACCCAAGGCAGTGCCAGTCACTTGCAGGGACCACCATCCCACCCCCCAGGCCCAGGTGTCCCAGCTCTGCCGTGGTGGAGAACACCAAAGACTGCAGACATATGCCCCTTGCCTGCTCGCCCGTGGGGACCTCACGCCAAGTGGTCAGGCCACCCTTCTGCTGAGGAGTCAAACCACATCTTGAAAACCAAGCAGCTCTGAGCCTTGGGGGCCAGCGTAAGTCCCCCCGCTTGATCCTCGCCTCCCCATCTGAGGAAGGGCAGCAGCCTTCATCCCCCAGGGCAGCTTCCAAGACACGGGACACACTCTGCGCACCGGGCTGGGTGTTCATATAGGCGCTGTCCGGGCACCAGCGGCTTGAGGGGCCTCGGGAGCGGGCAGACCTCAGCCCTGCCCTCAGCCAGCCCTGCTCTGGGGCTGACAGAGGGCTCTGTGGCCGGGCCCCTGCCCTTTGCTGAGGACACAGTTTGGAGAGGCCCGAGGCAGGCTTCAAGGCTGCCCTCCGCAGCTGTCTGTGGCCCCGTCTCACACGGACTCCCACACACCGCAATCTCAGGAGCCTGCAGCGAGCACCCCTCCCTGGGGCCCTCAGGGATTGTCTTCCAGAGGCTTGAGGCTGGGTGCTCCCTCCGTCTGCGTCTCCTCAGCCCGGCCAGGCCACGAGGTCTACGACCACCCTGCCAGAACCCTCAGGCTTCGGGGCCACACTGTTCCCCCACCTTTCCCCTCCCCATCGGTTCTAGTCTCTGTTCTTCCTCCAGCTCCCATGGGGCTTGCCGGCTGGATCCCTCATCTCACGGCTCCACAGCCTTCAGCTTGGGTGTGCTCACCCCCAGCTCCGGTCCTGCCATGCATGCACACATGCCACAGTTACACACACACACACACACACAAAAGACACACAGGTGCCCATAGGCCACACCCATATGCAAAACACACACACCCATGCATGCACGCGCACACATGCACACACACACACATGCACTGCACACGCGTGCCCATACTCCACATTGATCACAGGCACACACACACAAACACACATCCCCCATGCATGCACGTGCGTGCACACACACACCACACATGTGCACATACCTCACACTGATCACGTGCATACGTGCTGCACGCTCACATAGAGCTCACAACTCATGCATGCACACACACGCATGTGCACGTGTGCGTGTGTGCGCGCGCACACACACGTATCCAGATGAAAGCCTGACAGCTCCAGCACATCCCCGACACAGCAGTGTGGGAAAGAAAAGCAATTTGCGAAGACGATCTCCACTGAAGAGAGAAATTTCCCTGCTGGGGGCGGGACAGACAATTGACCTCGGTTGGGAAGGAAGAGGGTGTGCCAGCGGCGCGAGCAGCGTGTGTCCAAGTGCTCTGTGACCCAGGCAGAGCAGCCCGGATGCTCTCGGAGGGAGTTCTAACCTAACATGGATGCTGCGGACTCTCCTTTGGGTGGTTTGTCCTGGAAATCGGGGCATGTGGGGGAAGGCAGGGCGGAGAGGCTGCTAGAGAGTCTGAGAGAACTGAGTTCAAACCCCACCTGACCACCACTCCGCTCCCGCCCCAGCCAAATAACTCTGGGTGAGTCACTTTGCTCCCTGAGCCTCAGTCTTCCCATCTGAAGCATGGGTCGATACTGCTTCCTAGTAGGATCCCGTGAGGAGGAGCCTGATGATTGATGTGATGAGGGGGAGGGTTCACCCCTCCAAAGCTGCAGCATATGGGGGCCTCTAACCCCCCGTCCCCACGGCTATCACTGCCTGTGGGACCACACTCTGCCCTCCCCCTGTCCTCCAGGTGCCCCCCAGTGGCCCACACCCTCCTAGGGGAGGCACAGACTTGGCAACCTCACCGCTTTATTTTCCAGATGCTCCTATTCCCACCTTGGCCTTGGATTGGCCCCAGCAGGCGGCATAAATTTCCCGCAGCCCGTGAGGGAGCCCCATTCAGCCAGCACTGGGGATGCTAATGGCCCGCCTGGTCCCAGGCTGAGAATCCCAGCCTCTGCCTGACATTTGTAAAGTTCATGTTTTCAAAACAGAGTCACGTGAAGGGCGAGGTGCGTTTGTAGATCACGTTCCGGTCATGAGTCATGGGCTGGCGAGCTCCCTCCCTGCCCTTGACCTTCACCCGCATTCACCAGCAGCCTTGCCCCCAAACCAGAACCTGGGCCTCGCTGCCACATTGCTTTATCCCTCTCTCCTTCCCTCCCTTCCATCTGCTTCCATACACTCACTCATTCACTCCATACTCTTCATGGATCAGCGAGCGGACACCCTGCCTGGGGTGCACGTTGAGGACAGAGCAGGAAGCCACCGGACCCTCGTCCTCTGGGGCCGGCAGCCCAGTGGGAAAGAGGAACACGAAAGCAGGACGGCTTAGAAGTGCCATGAGGTCAGGGCTGGAGCACCCCGAGAAAGCGACATCATCCCGACGTCTGAGCCCCAGAGGAGGAGCAAGAGTCAGGCTGGTGAGAGGAGCCAGAGGCACCAGCAGGTGCTAAGGTCCTGGGGCTGGAAGGGACCCGGCAGCTGAGGGCCTGGAAGGTGCGGGCCAATGACGCAGGGGTTCTGGGGTCTCAGGATCTGAGTTCTCAGAGGCTGCCTTGATCCAAAAGGAATGTGAGCTCCTGCAGAGGCATGCAGATCTGGGGGACAGACAGGGGTCTGACTCAGGTCTGGGGGTCCTGTCTTGTTCCCAGCGGAGCTCACAGTGCTGATAAAGAGTCCCCGGGGGAGCTGGAGGCTTATCTGTGCCTTCCCCTCCCTGGCTGGGTTCTGGTGCTGACTTATAATCGCTGTTCCCTTGTCCTAAGCTGAAAGAAAATTGCAGAAACACAATTACTGTTTAAGCTGCGGCGGGGACTGCTGGTGGGGACCAGTGTCTGCGTGTAACCAGTCACTCCGCTGACGACGCCGTGCCCTCATCTGCTGCTCTGCGTCCCATGGATTCAGCCCACCAGTGTCCCCGCTGGGCAGCAGAAGGGGTGGGGAGCACAGGAGCCTGCCCTCAGGAAGCTCCCAGTCTGCTGGAAGAGAAAGACCACAGATAGACGAGCGAGTACGAGCCGTGTGTCGATTGTGGTGAGGGTTAGGGAGGAAAACGCTGTGCCGTGCAGGAGCAGGAAGCTCAGGGGAAGGCCAAGGACGGTCTGGGTCGGACTCTTCACGTGGGGACCCTGGGGAAGGGAGGGGCGTGGAATCTGGGGGAACAGTGCTCCAGGCATAAGGCACAGCACGTGCAAAAGCCTTGAGGCAGGAATGTGCTCTGTGTGTGTGGGAAGGAGACCCGTGTGGCTGGAGCTGAGCAGCCAAAGGGAGAGGGTGGCATGTGTGGTGGGCAAAGTAGGGAGGGGGCCCCCAGATAGAGCTCCTAGTGGGTGGGTAGGGGCCCTAAAACTGGGGGCAGAGGCCGCGTGAGGAGAACCTGGGGAGAGAGGTGCTAGCTTCCCACACGCACACATTCATCCAGCACCATCGTCGTCTTTATCATTGTCCTCTCCGTCATCCCCACCATTGTCACTGTCGCCATCTTCATCATCTTCATCACCACCATCAGGATTCACACATCCATTCGTTCACATCCACCCATCCATCCATTCAGATGCTCTCATTCTGCACGCACTTTTCATTCACTTACCGTCCGTTCTTCATGCATCACCCTTCATTCATTCACTAGGCATTCTGCAAGCATCCACTTTGCTGCCTCCCCAGGGGATGAGCCACACCCCTTCTGCCTACCCTCCAGGGGCCTCTAGTCTGGCAGGGGTAGGGTGGGTGGTGCAGACAACTAAGAAAGCCCACCGAGGAGCAGCTGGGCTGTATGATCCACCCACTGGTTGGGCCCTATGTCCCGGTGTTCCTGGCTGACCTGTCTCTGGGTCACTTCAGCTGTGTGTGGGCAGTGTCTGGCACAGCAGAGACGTGACTGAGTGGGCTCAGCCACGGGGTCTCCCCAGGGAGTGCCAAGCCCAAGAATTACTGCACTGGACCCATAGTGTCCAGAGGAAGAGAGAGGGGACCTAGGAGGGGCCAGACGCTGGGTCTAGGGCTGGAGCCTCTTACTGGGGGGGAAGGGGAGTGACCGGGCCCTTAAGAGAAGTCAGAGAAGGGAGGCTGCTCTCTGGCAGCCCCCACATGGAGTCCAGCTCTTCAGCAGGACATGCGAGGCTGGCCCTTGCCCACCCCACCAGCTTGCCGTTTGTGCCACCCCCAACCCGTCTCTTCCCAAACTCCTGTCTCCAGTCACTCTGGACTCCTTTCAGTTTCTCGGTTTTGCCTGTAAGTCATATACATGCTGTTTCCCTCCCTTGGAATGTTCATTTCCATCCCCTTTACTGCCTATCTCCTCCTCTCTGGGTCTTAGCTGAGACCTCACCTCCTCCAGGAAGCCTTCCCTGACTTCCCCAGACCAGGGTAGGCACCTTCTCTTTATTTTCATTTTCCCAGTGCTTACTCTGATCACTCTGTGTTATCATCACCAGTCTATTACTGGAGTCCCCCAAGTGCAGAGACAATTTCACCAATGCATCATTCTGTCCCCTGTGTCCAGCCTGGGCTCTGGCTTGTGGACACAGTAATTGTCCAGCCAGTGAATGAATGATGAGTGGACAGCCAGTTATACCTCTTTTGCAGTCCAGCCTCTGGTCCCTGTACCATCCAGAAGAGGGTGGCAACATTTACCCATCTGGGCCCCCTGGATTTGAAGGGCTATCCAGGGTTGACTCAACCCTAGACCCAGGCCTTGCTCAGGCTGGGGGTAGAAGCGGGGTTGAGACAGTTGCTGTACTGAGTGGTGGCATGCCCCGAGGTCAAACATGTCCCTGGGCCTGTCTGAGCTTGTTAACTCCAGGGAGAAGATGTTCACTGAGGGTGACGGCTGAGGGGCCCCTGTCAGCTCCCATCAGCATGAGCCCTCCCTCTCTGCCCTGCCTCCCATCCCATCTTTCAGGTCTCCACTGTGCTGTCATCTCTTCCAAGAAGCCTCCCCTGATTGCCCAAACTAAACTTACTTCCTTGTCCTGGCCCCTTATCTATTTCCTTTGTGGCTTTTACCATAATGTCAGTACCCAATTTATCAATTTGTTTCCCGGTCACTGTCTGTCTCCCTAATTGTCTAGGAAACCACGTGAGATTGTGAAATGCCCACTGCCTGCACCACGGCAACACCAGTGGCGGCATAGGTGCAGTTCAAAGGAGTGACGAATGAATGAGATGAGAGTAAAGTGGAAAGCGCATTGGCTCTGGGACCAGGCATATAGGACTTGAATCCAGGCTCTGGGGTGGACCATTGGGTGGTCTTGACCTGAGCCTCGGCCGCCTCCCGGTCTGAACTTACCTGCAGCTGGTGTGCTCAGCCCCCTAGGCCTAGCTCCCAGAAGGCCTCTGCGATGGCCACCTTGTCCTTGCTCAGAGGTGCAGGATGGTCACTGAGAGGGGCAGAGGATGATCACAGTGTAGACAGATGGGCTTGGGCCTGACAACAGGGTTCTAGGGGGCCAGTGTAGCCCTCCAGACCCCCAGTTTTGACCTCCTGCTTGTCTGTCTGCTGAGCAAGTGAAATCTACCCACTTGACAGAAAGGAAGACTGAGGCCCATTCATGCAGACAGAGAGCACAGACTTAAGTGCCTTGGAGCCAGACAATGCATCATGAAAAATCACCTAGACCAATGCTTTCGCTGTCCCAATGGGGAAAACGAGGTGCCCCAGAGAGACAGTGCCCACTCAAGGTACCACGATGACTCTGGGCCGGCCCGGCTTCTTCTGAGGCTGGGGGCCGGGGCTGCTCCCCCTCTACTAGTGCCTCCAATTCCAACAAGGCTATGGAGCTGTCAGGCGGGATCAGCAGGGTCCTGGCTCCATCTCCCCAGATTTAATTAACAGGCCTTTCATCTCTGTCCTGAAGGAATCTGCTCTCTTCTGTCTTCTTAATTAACATTCATTAAGCAAATCAGAACAGGGCTTTTCTCCTCCTTTCTTTGCCTGGAAGGTTTTAACCCTTGGTAGGTGGACTGTGGGGAGGGGAGTCTGTGCCTCTGCTTGCAGCTCCAAGCGGGAGGTCAGGCCTCTGCAGGGCCTCCCCAGGTCCTCAGGATATGCAGAGCCCCTCCTGGCACCCCCCTTCCCCCCCCCCACCCAGATGTGTATAAGAGACAGCCCAGGGAGTGCCAAGCCCAAGAATTACTGCACTGGACCCATAGTGTCCAGAGGAAGAGAGAGGGGACCTAGGAGGGGCCAGACGCTGGGTCTAGGGCTGGAGCCTCTTACTGGGGGGGAAGGGGAGTGACCGGGCCCTTAAGAGAAGTCAGAGAAGGGAGGCTGCTCTCTGGCAGCCCCCACATGGAGTCCAGCTCTTCAGCAGGACATGCGAGGCTGGCCCTTGCCCACCCCACCAGCTTGCCGTTTGTGCCACCCCCAACCCGTCTCTTCCCAAACTCCTGTCTCCAGTCACTCTGGACTCCTTTCAGTTTCTCGGTTTTGCCTGTAAGTCATATACATGCTGTTTCCCTCCCTTGGAATGTTCATTTCCATCCCCTTTACTGCCTATCTCCTCCTCTCTGGGTCTTAGCTGAGACCTCACCTCCTCCAGGAAGCCTTCCCTGACTTCCCCAGACCAGGGTAGGCACCTTCTCTTTATTTTCATTTTCCCAGTGCTTACTCTGATCACTCTGTGTTATCATCACCAGTCTATTACTGGAGTCCCCCAAGTGCAGAGACAATTTCACCAATGCATCATTCTGTCCCCTGTGTCCAGCCTGGGCTCTGGCTTGTGGACACAGTAATTGTCCAGCCAGTGAATGAATGATGAGTGGACAGCCAGTTATACCTCTTTTGCAGTCCAGCCTCTGGTCCCTGTACCATCCAGAAGAGGGTGGCAACATTTACCCATCTGGGCCCCCTGGATTTGAAGGGCTATCCAGGGTTGACTNTTTTTTTTTTTTTTAATTTTTGGTCATCCTGCTCAGCTTGAGGGGTTTTAGTTCCCCAACCAGGGATCAAACCCATGCCCCCTGCAGGGGAAGCATGGAGTCCTAACCCCTGCACCACCAGGGAGATCGCACTCAGCGCCTTCACTTGATGGAGGGTTGGCAGTGTGCATCTTCGGTTGCCCTTTTGTGGTTCCTCACGGCGACTCCCACAGGTCTCCTGGCTCA
Organism: Oreotragus oreotragus; assembly: GCA_006410675.1. Lineage (NCBI taxonomy): Eukaryota > Metazoa > Chordata > Mammalia > Artiodactyla > Bovidae > Oreotragus > Oreotragus oreotragus. Next base: position 475,067 of record SJYX01024890.1, read on the forward strand.
CTTCCTGAAGCGGCACAAGTGCTTGCTGTCCCTTTACCATGCAGATGTGAGGAGTTACCCGAGATTCTGTGAGTGCAGACACCCCATGTTTGGGGGCCACATTCCTAGACGGCTTCCTGGCGTCTGGGAACCCCAGCCCCTCCTTGACTCCCATCCTGGGAGAAGCTGACCCCAGGCATGGGAAAGACCTGGGCGAATATCCTCAGTGAGCCACGTGCCTCTCTGGGCCTCGGTTTCCCCGTATGTGTGACCAGTGCCCCTGGGGCCCAGTGACTTTATTCTGGTCCACGGTCCACCGCCTGTGTGGGACAGCAGAGTCGGCCTTGGTCGCCAGGGGGCGAAAGGAGCCGGTCCTGTAATGTGGCCAATGTCGCCACCTGGTGGTGGGTCAGTGGGGAACAGAGCCAGCCGGACTGGGAGCGCTGGGAGGAGACGTCGTTCAGGCAGACGGAGGTGGCTATCCAGGCCGGATGGTCCCCTGGAGAGCCGCTTCCAGGAGCTGGGTAAGGCCAGGGAGCACCCAGCTGGTGCCTCTTAAAGGAGCCATCATCTCAAACCCGGCTCCTGTAGGATAATGCTTCGCCACCCATGTGGTTCCTGGTCAGTTCCCAAACATTCCCTGAACTGTGTGTTCACACAACGGGCACACAAGGGTGAGGTACCCAAGGTCCCTGACCCCCAAAAACACACAACCCTCAGCAGCCGCAGAGCCTCTTCAGGACAAAGCCCCAGTTCATCACCATGGTGCCCAGCATCCACCTGCTCCAGTCTTAGCCCCCAGGACTAGCCCCCCACCCAGAGCTGCAAACACCCATCAGGCTTCCCTAGCCATTCAGACCTCTGCCCTTTCGCACATGCTGTGCCTGAGATGCCCTTTCCCCCATTCATCCATTACCATATAGTTTGCTTATCACCTCTTCTGGGAAACACCCTCTAGGTCCAGGCAGAACTATCTACCCTGCCCTCCTTCCATCCCAAATTCCCCATGCACAGCCTTCTGTTACATCCTATCACCCTGTTCATGGACATCAGTGGCTATGGTGTCTACTTCTGCTTTATTGGCTACGCCGAAGCCTTTGACTGTGTGGATCACAACAAACTGTGGAAAATTCTTCAAGAGATGGGAATACCAGACCACCTGGCCTGCCTCCTGAGAAATCTGTATGCAAGTCAAGAAGCAACAGTTAGAACGAGACATGGAATAACGGACTGGTTCCAAATCGGAAAAGGAGAACATCAAGGCTGTATATTGTCATCCTGTNACTGTGGAAAATTCTTCAAGAGATGGGAATACCAGACCACCTGGCCTGCCTCCTGAGAAATCTGTATGCAAGTCAAGAAGCAACAGTTAGAACGAGACATGGAATAACGGACTGGTTCCAAATCGGAAAAGGAGAACATCAAGGCTGTATATTGTCATCCTGTTTATTTAACTTATATGCAGAGTACATCATGCAAAATGCTGGGCCGGATGAAGGACAAGCTGGAATCAAGACTGCTGGGAGGAATATCAATAACCTCAGATATGCAGATGACACCATCCTTGTGGCAAAAAGCGAAGAATTAAAAAGCCTCTTGATGAAAGCAAAAGAGGAGCGTGAAAAAGTTGGCTTAAAACTCAACATTCAGAAAACTAAGATCATGGCATCCAGTTGAATCACTTCATGGCAAATAGATGGGGAAACAAAGGAAGCAGTGACAGACTTTATTTTCTTGGGCTCCAAAACCACTGCAGACGGTAACTGCAGCCATGAAATTAAAAGATGCTTGCTCCTTGGAAGACAAGCTATGACCAACCTAGACAGTATATCAAAAAGCAGAGATATTACTTTGCCAACAAAGGTCCGTCTAGTCAAAGCTATGTTTTTCCAGTAGTCATGTATTGATGTGGGAGCTGGATTATAGAGAAAGCTGAGCACCAAAGAACTGATGCTTTTGAACTGTGGTGTTGGAGAAGACTCTTGAGAGTCCCTTGGACTGCAAGGAGATCCAACCAGTCCATCCTAAAGGAAATCAGTCCTGAATATTCATTGGAAGGACTGATGTTGAAGCTGAAACTCCAATATTTTGGCCACCTGACTCATTGGAAAAGATGCTGGGAAAGATTGAAGGCGGGAGGAGAAGAGGATGATAGAAGATGAGATGGTTGGATGGCATCACCGACTCATCATGGACTTGACTCTGAGTGAGCTCCAGGAGCCGGTGATGAACAGGGACGCCTGGCATGTGCTGCATTCCATGGGGTCACAGAGTCAGACAAGACTGAGGGACTGAACTGAACTAAACTGAATGGATCCTCTGCCCACTTCTACCTTCTCAGTCTCAAGCAACATCTGATAGTTCTGAGCATGTTTAGAAATTTATTCCTGTTTTCTTTAGAGTTTTTCTGGGAAAGGCTACTAGGTTTTATCAAGTGTTTTCTCTAGCATCTATTTATGTGAGCATATGGCTTTCTCTCTTGGTTTACTAATTTTAATTAATGGAGAGTATAAGGGGGCTTCTCCTGGGGGTGGGGGAAGGGAAGGCTTCTCTCTCAAGTGATGTTTGCGGATGAGACACAAATCCTTGGTCACAAATATCAGGTTAGAATCTCTGCTTTGAGAGCAGAGAAAAGCCAGCAGCAAAAGCAATTTTCAGAGTTAATGGAACCGTGCAGACGTAAGGAACCATCGTAGGATCCTGCCTAGGGTGACTTCACTGCTGAGAGGAAACATGCAATGGGAAAGACCAGATTTTTTAAAAACCCGCATGTCCCCTTTTATCTCAGGACTTGAAAGGCACTGGGGAAAGGTTTCCCCGTCAGCAGCCATTGAAACCTCAAAACCGCGGTAATGAACCTGTATCACCACCCATCCCATTTTACAGATGAGGACACTGAGGCTCAGAGAAGCCAAGGTTCCCCTGGCAGAGCCAGGGCAAGGCAGCCGGGGGGCTGAGTCCCCAGCCGGGCACTCCCATGCACGTCCACCAGGTGGGGGTGAGCGTCCAGAGACGGAGCGGTCGGGAGGTGGCGGCGCTGCCCGCCGTCCGTCCCTCCCTCCCGCGATGGGGCCCGCCCGCCGAGGGGAGGCGCGGTCCGCGCCCACAGGAGGAGCCGGAGCCGAGGCGGGCTCCAGAGCCGGGCGCGCACGGCTGAGCGCAGGGTCGTCGGGGGTCCTGACCATGGGCACGGCGGCGGCGGCGCTCCTGCTGAGCCTGGCGCTCCTGGCGCCGCGCGCGGCCGGAGCGGGCATGGGCGCGTGTTACGACGGCGCGGGGCGCCCGCAGCGCTGCCTGCCCGTGTTCGAGAACGCGGCGTTCGGCCGGCTTGCCGAGGCCTCGCACACGTGCGGCAGCCCGCCTGAGGACTTCTGCCCGCACGTGGGCGCCCAGGGCGCGGGGGCGCCGTGCCAGCGCTGCGACGCCGCCGACCCCGCACGCCACCACAACGCCTCCTACCTCACCGATTTCCACAGCCAGGACGACACCACGTGGTGGCAGAGCCCGTCCATGGCCTTCGGGGTGCAATACCCCACCTCGGTCAACATCACCCTCAACCTGGGTAAGCGCGCTCCGGGGGGGCGGCAGCGCTGCCCCTCGTCCCCTCTCCCACCGTCGCGGGCCCCTGGGTTAGCCATAAGATCCAGATTGGGCGCGGGGGGCTGGGGGTCGTTGCTCAGGAATGGGACCGCGAGTCCTGGCCTGCTGCAGTCCACGGGGTCTCAAAGAGTCCACCTCTACTGGGAGGACAACCTCAGCAGGAATGGGACCTATGTCCAGTGCTATCTGGAAAGGTAAACTGATGGGTGTCCCTTGGGTCTGAGAGGGGTGGGAAGCCACCTGGGAGCCCTTTACAGAGCAGTGGAGTTGGGTGCCAGAGCTGTGCCAAGATTGTCCATCCTAGACCCGGAGCTGTTCTGGCCGAGGAGGGGGGTGACCCACCCGGGGTCAGCTGGTTGGCCATCTGGAGCCTGGGCGCCTCGTCCTGGCTTATCGGGTGACTTCCGGGGTTCAGTGACCCCTGAGGTTGTGTGCCATCCCTGGGGGTGTCCTCGGGGATGGAGCCAGCCTGTCATCACAGGGAAGGTTATCCTCAAGGCAGGAGCCAAGTTTCACTGGGCTGCTGGGTAACTGGACTGGATGGCCGGGCCCCTCTGCTGTGTCCAAGCCTCCCTCCACCCAACCCCAGGCCAGGGCACAGAAGCCCTTGTGTGTGTGTGTGTGTTCAGTAGTGGCCAACTCTGCGACCCCATGGACTGTAGCCCGCCTGGCTCCTCTGTCCGTGGGATTTTCCAGGCAAGAATACTGGAGTGGGGTTGCCATTTCCTACTCCAGGGCACCTTCCTGACCCAGGGAGCGAACCCATGTCTCTTGGGTCTCTTGCATTAGCAGGCGGAGTCTTTACCACTGCAGTGTCTGGGGAGCCCCTTAGGTCCCTGGCAGTCAGAATCCGGAGTCTAGACCCAGCCCTTCACTCCTGGCACTGCCCCGATTGCAGGGAATGGAAATAAAACATGCCTTCCTGGCCCCCCAACCCCCTCCAGAGCCCCTTCAGGGAGGGAGTGTTTCAAACTGTCCCTACTCCCTTATCTGTGGGTTCAAAATCTCCCAAAGCTTTGAGAACTCAAAATATTTTTATACAGTCATTTTGGCTGCTAAACCTGCCCCGAGGCTATTTATAGACCTTGTTGATCCTAGAGTGAATAGTCATACGTTTGGTTACTGAGATGTTATTTGAATATGGCTGTTGGCCCCAGACCCAGCTGGGGGTGTTAACACAGTCCATGGTAAAAGGGCTGCATCATCTCTCCAAACTCTGGAAAGTTCTGAATTCTACACTACATCCGGAGCCTGGATAAAGAATTGCGGGAATGTATCCCTATTTTTCAGATGAGAAGATTGAGGTTCAGAGAGGTTAAGTCTTTGGCCCAAAGACACACAGCTGCTCAATGTTACCAGCCTCTGTGTATATCCAAGAGACGAGCATAAACTCCTTGACATGAGTTCCACCCACCCGTGGAGTCTGCTCTTCCCAGCCCTGGGTGACAGTGCCTTGGGGAGGGCTGGGAGATGGGACTGAAGTGGGTGGGGGAACGCTGAGCCTTCTCAGAAGAGCAGGCTGGTGCTGACTGCCACCCCAAGAAGCCCAGTTGCTCTGGGGTCTTGACGGGACTTGACACCTCCCACTGACCTGCCAGGCCTGCCAGGTGGGGCTTGTCGATGGAATGGGACGGCTGGGATGGGGCAGGATCTCTATCCAGCAGGGCGACAGGAAGCCAGTGCGGGGAGAGAGGCTGGGGGAACTGGCTGGACTGGCCTGGCAGGACCCCAAGGCCACAGGAGAAGGAATCTGGGACTGGGTGGAGGCTGTGGGAGACACTCTGTTCCATGACAGAGGGTGTGGGATTGGCTGATGTGGGGCTTGTGTGGGTGGAGCCCGGGGCAGGCACAGATGGGGGGGGGTTTGGAGGCGGTGGGGGGTGTGGGGGAGCATGGGTGAGTTTCATCTGGGGCACTTTCCATTTATTCGCGCTGTATGCTGGGCCTTGTGTGGGGCGCACACACACACACACATAGACACACCATACATACGTGCAAACATGGTCACACACACACTCACACACGCACACACATACCACAAATGCATGCACATGCACACCACACACACCACACACAAGCACACACACATTCACACATAGACACACCATACACACGTGCACACACATACATATACACATACACCACACATGCACACACACCATAAACACACACACACATAGACACGTCATACACACGTGCACACAGTCACACACACTGCACGCACGTGCACATACGCATACACACATGCACACACACGCCCCAAGCACATGCACATACACACGCACACACCACACACACACACACACACCACATGTGTGTGTGCTCACATGCACACACGCAATACACACCCTGCACATATGCACTTACCACACATACACACACGCACACACATACACCACACACCACATACCACACGTACACACACGCACACACATATACCACACACCACATACCACACATATACACACGCACACACACACACCACACACCACACACACCACATACCACACATACACACACACACACACACCATTGTTCTTGCCACTGTGTTGTGTTGTACAGCACCAGGCAGGCAGGAGGGGCTCTGGAAGGGTCTGCACAGGGAGGGAGGGAGGGAGTGCAGCATCACCTCCTCCGTCCTGTGCTCTGGGCCCAGCTCCGGGCTCTCTTGCTGCTCGAGGACTCAGAGCAGCATTTGCCCTCGCGCCCAGCACAGCCACTCGCTGCGCGAACGCTCCCCATGCCCTGTCAAATGGGGTGAGCGCCGCCCCTCCTGGGTGGTTGTCCCGGCCCCCAGCTCAGGTCGGCCCAGTGCTTACAGAAGCTGGGTCCGTCCCTATGTGTGACCGGGGAGCGCCTCAGGCTGCGGCTCCCTTTGAGGGTGGCCTGTTCCGAAGGGCTTGAGAAACATTCGCCCAGCTGGCTCCCAAAACATGTCCTGACCCCGGGTTCCATCTACGCAGGAGGGGTGCTGGGAACCCACAGCACCCGTCTTTGGTTCCATTCCACTTTGGTTCTCTCCACCCCGAGCCACGGATGACATAGTAACGGGGAGAACAGATCTGGGGTCTTCAGGAGCTCCCAGTGGGGGTCCGATCTCAGAGGAGGTGGTTGGGGGAGCCTCTCCCAGCCCTCGGGCCTCCACTACTGACCTTGCCCCTCTCTCCTTGACCTCGTGGGTGGCAGCTCAGGAGTGTGGGGCCCGGGTCTTCTGGAGGGAAGGGGGTGAGGGGCGGGGGAAGGACATGCGACCGTCCACCTTGGAAGGAGGTCACCGCTTTCCCAGCCTCCCGCAAGCTCGCAGACATCTGCTCCAAATCCCTGAGTCCAGTCGCCCAGCTGAGCCTTCCTGTCTGGGATAAAAGGCAGCGGTGGGGGCTGGCAGCTCCTCGGCCTCCACGGAGGCCCTGGGAAGTGGACAGGCTGGAGCCGGGGGTGGGGAGAGGTGCAAGGGTGGAGGGGGATGTTCATCGGGGCATCCTTCCCATGTGCTGGGAACCCCACCATGCCTGCACCCCATCCCAGCACCATCTGCTCCTGTATAGACAGGGAGGCTGAGGCTCTGAGCGTGCAGCAGTGTCCAGGGTCCCACCGGCTACCTTGGGACCCTCCCCACGGTGTTCTTGCCCTTGTGGATGATAAGCCTCCAGGTTAGGCCCGTTGGAGCCCCAGCCTTTGGCTAGGCTCGGGTCAGTGGGGTCTCCCTACTGCTTGTCCACTTTCTTGAATTCCCAAGAACCTCCTGGAAGGACCCTTAAGTCCCTGAGCAGGTGAGCCCTGAGCCCTTGAGCGTGGGGAAGGCTGCAGGGCTGTGAGCGATGGGCTCCTGGCTGAGAGCTGCCCCCGGGTGGACCAGTTCTCCGGCATCCAGCATCCGGGCAGTGTCTGCCCCGCATCATGGAGCGAGAAGACAAGCTAGGCCCCTGGAACCATGTGGATGAAGATTTACGCTCTGGGGACATACCCAGAGCGGACCTCCTGGAGATCTGAAGGGTGGCAGGAGCTGATACGAGAAGGGAGGACCTTCCAGGTCAAGGGGACCACACAGGGGGACTAGGAGGCCGCTCTGTGTGTTCCTGGACCCGGCGGTCTGGCCGGCCAGAACGGAGGGAACAAGAGGATAGCGGGGCCTGGCCTGGTGGGAGCTGACGTCAGAAGGACCTGCTGGCCCCCGCGGAGCCCAGCGCGGGCTGCGTCTCCCGAGCCCTGGCTCCACGGCGTCTTCCTGTCGAGTGGGCGGCCGCGTTTGCATTGGCCGAGACCAGTGCCGGGGGGGTACCAAGTCCTCCTTCCTTCTCCCTGGGGGCTCTGGCTGGAATGCTGGGGCCCCAGGCAGGTCAGGGGGTCAAGGCAGCAGCCATGACTAGCTTCCACCACAGAAGCAGCCCCCCACGGCCCTGGGCCCAGCTGGCCCTGGCCGCCTCGCCCGGCTCTGGGCTCAGGATGGACCCGGCCGTTGTAGGAGCGGGAAGTCCCCAAACCCAGGAGGATGCAGGCAGCCTCCGGATCGCCCCTCTCTCCCCAGCTCTGGCCGCGTCACCTCCCCGCCAGCAGGGCCGGTGGCGGCCGGAGACTGCCTCTCTGCTCTCAGTCTTTGCCTTCGCTGTTGCATCGGCCGGGATGACTTCCTGTCCCCGCCTTCTCTCGGATCCCCTGTATCTCATCCATAAAACAACCGAGTGCCTACCACGCGCCGGTCCCTGTACCAAGCCCTGGGGATGCAGCAGTGGACAAGTTGCTCTCTCCCCTGCTAGGCTTTGAGGTCACCTCCTCCAGGAAGCCTCCAGGTTCCGGCACTGGGCAGAGGGCCTGCCTCTGTGTTCTTGCAGCCCTAACCTTCCCCTGTCACAGTCTAGATCATGAGCGTGAGCTTTTGGTTCGTTCGTGTCCATCACTGGCTCCAGGCAGCAGGGAAAATGCCTGCTTTCACCGCTGTCCCCCAGCACCCAGGGCAGGGCTCCTTGTGCACTGGTGCTGTTGGTTGGGTGGATGAATGGAACAGCAGCAGCATTTAGTCACGTGTGTGCCAGGGACTATGCTAAGTGCTCTGCGGTCATTTATTCATGAATCCTTCTTATCGTGATGCCCGTTTTGCAAATGGGGGAACTGAGTCACTCTGTTCCAAACACATGCCCAGTTCACACGAAGGGGGTTAGATATTTCGCCCAAGGCCACAGAGCTGGTAAGCATGCAGCGGAGCCGGAACGTGAACCCCGTTCATGACGGCCACACCGTGTTTCCTCCTGGGAACAAGGAGCGAGTGGATGAATGCGTATATGACCGCCGCACCCCCACCCAGCCTTCCAGATAAATCCCGACTCCTGAGCTGCGGCCCCGCCCTTCCTCCTGGCCCTGCCTCTCCTGCCCAGCCCGGGGCTCCAGCCACTTCACCCCGTCCTTTCCCCTGCTCTCTCTCGTCTCCCCACCCTGTGCCCTCTCCCCGTCTCATGCCCCCTGGCTTTGCCTACTGGGGTCATGGTTGACATTTGGGGCTCTGCCTGCACCTATAGCCCAGGCTCCCACCTGAACCCTTTACTGGGTCATTCAAGCGTTCACCCAAAAGCCAGCCCTTGAATGTCACGAGGGATCCAAAGATAAAGGCACCAAATAAACCATGCCTGTAGCAGCATTGTCCACAGTAACTGAAGCCTGCAAGTAACCCCGGTGTCCACTGATGAATGAACAAGCAAAATGTGGCAAGAGCCACACAAGGGGATGTTTTCAGCCTTAAAAAGGAAGGACACCTGGGTCTGACCCCTGCTGCTACATGGATGAACCTCGAGAACGTTATGCTCAGTGAAATAAGCCAGACACAGAAGGGTAAACACACCATGATCCACTCATAAGGGTCCCTGAAAGAGCCACGTCCATCAAGATAGGAAGGAAAATGGTGGCTGCCAGGGGCTGGGGGCGGGAAGAAGGAGTTAGCGTTTAGTGGGTATGAAGTTTCAGGAGAAGGAAAAGTTCTGAAGATGGAGGATAGAAATGGTTGCACAACGATGTAAATGTGCTTAAGGCCAGTTATCCATGTGCTTAAAAATGATTAAGATGATAAATTTTATGTGTATTTAAAATTCAAAAGTAAAAGCATCCTTCTTTCCCCTGGTGTCTCAGCTACCAAAGCGAGGAACTCAGGAATCGGCGCAGTTCTTCCCTCCTCACCCTCTGACTTCAGCATTCACAAGGTCACTAGACCACTCTCTGGAAGGTTCCTCGTCTTTGCCTTCCTCCCCATCATGCCCACTCAACCCCTCATGTGTTTCCTGATTTATTGCAATGGCCTTCAATATCCTGCCACGTCGCTTTGCAAACATGTACTGGAAGAAAAGCTATGACAAATCTAGATGGCATATTAAAAAGCAGAGACACCACTTTGCCAGCACAGGTCCATCTAGTCAAAGCTATGGTTTCTCCAGTTGTCATGTGCGGATATGAGAGTGGGACCATAAACAAGACTGAGTGCTGAAGAACTGATGCTTTGACATTGTCGTGCTGGAGAAGACTCTTGTGTGTCCCTTGGACAGCAAGGAGATCAAACCATCAATCCTAAAGGAAATCAACCCTGAATATTCATTGGAAGGACTGATGCTGAAGCTCCAATACTTTGGCCACCCGATGCAAAGAGCCGACTCATTGGAAAAGACCCTGATGCTGGGAAGGATTGAAGGTGAAAGGAGAAGGGGGCAACAGAAGATGAGATGATAAATAGCATCACCAACTCGATATGAATTTGAATAAACTGGAGGACAGAGGAGCCTGGCATATTGCAGTCCATGGGGTCACAAAGTGTTGGACATGAACATTTCAGTCACATCTCTGTTCAGACCTCAGAATCTTTCTTAACACAAAGCCATAGGCAATAATCAGACAAAACCTGTTCACTCTCTCCCCAGGGTAGACAATAAGCTTGACAGTCTTGATCCATATTTGGGGTTTAGACTCTTGGCCCAAGGATGAAGGAACCGTCACGGGCCCAGCCCTGATCCAGCCAGGCTCTCATGGTGTCTGGCGCTGTGACAGACACCCAGCTCTTCACGGGGATTCATTGAGCCCCAAATTGCCAAGAGCTAGCCTGATTCATTAGAAAAGCCCCGATGCTGGGAAAGTCGAAGGTAGGAGGAGAAGGGGACAACAGAGGATGATGATTGGACAGCATCAGTGACTCAATGGATGTGAGTCTGAGCAAGCTCTGGGAGATGATGAAGGACAGGGAAGCCTGGCGTGCTGCAGTCCATGGGGTCACAAAGAGTCGGACACGACTGAGCACCTGAACAGCAAAGCCTGGTGGCTCAGATGGTAAAGAATCACCTGCAATGCAGGAGGCCTGAGTTCGATCCCTGGGTCAGGAAGATCCTCTGGCGAAGAGAATGGCAACGCACTCCAGTATTCTTGCCTGGAGAATCCCATAGACAGAGGAGCCTGGCGGGTTGCAGTCCATGGGGTCGCCAAGAGTGGGGCTAACACAGGGTGGGAGAGGAAGAGAACCGTGGACGGCCAGGCCCGAGGAGCCCTCTGTGGCGCCCCTGCAGACCTGGAGCGGCTCTCTCCACCTGGTTCTCATGCCCTTGGTGGGCAGGGAAGCCTCACCCCCACGTTTCCAGCTCAGCTCCCCACCCTGCCCCCCTCCAGCCCCATCCCCAGGCCAGTGCGCCCCAGATGGCTCCAATTAAAGGGCTTTGTTTTGTTTCCATTTTCCCAAAATAAGCCTCTCCTTTGGAGCTCCCACATCGGTCAGTGCCGGATGTGGGCCGGCCTGCTTCTCTGATCGCCCTGGTGTCATTCCTGTCAGGCTTTATGGCCTAGCTGGCTGGAGAGGACAGGGCCGGGTGCCTCTGGTGCTGGCTTGGCTGACTTCAGCGGTTCTCAGGGGGCACTGGCACCCCCTTCCTGGGCAACCCCTTCTCTCTGAGCCCTGAATGGAGGGGTGTGATTCGGCGACTTTGGGGCCGACAAGCCTGCGGTCGAGTAGAGACTCAGCTGTTTTCCACGTGACCTTGGGCGAGTCCCTGTCTCTTCTGCCCAAGCCTCGGGTTCCTCGTTAGCGAGATGCACACAGCGATGGACACGTTCGGGGGTCTCTGAGATACAGTGTACGTAGAGCACTTAACAAGGTGCCTGGCAGGACTTGCCTGGTGGTCCAGTGGTTAAGACTCCAACCTTCCAATTTAAGGCGCACATGTTCAATCCCTGGTTGGGGAACTAAGATCCCACATGTAGTTTTATGGCCAAAGCTACATAAATGCAAATTAAAGAAGACTTAAAAAAATAATACAAGGTGCCTGGCACATAGTAGGTGCTCAGTAAATGCCGGCTGTTGTTAAACAGACTTACTCAGAGGTCAGGAAGAGCAGAAACTCTGTGACAGCTTCAACCATGCTGTCGGGCTTGCCTGTCTCCACTTGCTCGCTGGATTATACCCTCCTAGAAGACTTCACTTTCACGCATTGGAGAAGCAAATGGCAACCCACTCCAGTGTTCTTGCCTGGAGAATCCCAGGGACGGGAGAGCCTGGTGGGCTGCTGTCTATGGGGTCGCACAGGGTCGGACACGACTGAAGCGACTTAGCAGTAGCAGCAGCAGAAGGTGTTAATAAAAATCATGCTTCATCTGGCAAGCATTTATGGAGCACCTGCCATGTGCTGGGCTTCCTAGGTGGCGCTTGTGGTGAAGAATCCTCCTGCCAGTGCAGAAGACATTAAGAGACGCAGGTTTGATCCCTGGAACGGGAAGATTCCCTGGAGGAAGAAAAGCCAACTCACTCCAGTATTTTTGCCAGAAGAATCCCATAGACAGAGGGGCTTGGCACGGGCTATAGTCCATGGGGTCACAAAGAGTCGGACACGACTGAGCGTCTGAGCACACACTGTGGCAGGGAAGATGCCCTGGAGGAGGAAATGGCAAGCCAATTCCCGTATTCTTGCCTGGAAAATCCATGGACAGAGGAGCCTGGCAGGCTGAAGTCCATGGGGTCGCAAAGGGTAGGATGACTGAATGACATGACATGAGCACGCGCTGTGTGCCCGGCACGATGCTCAGCTCTGAGGATGCACTGCCCTGTCCCCAGGAGGCCACAGTCTAGTGGCAGGGACATGCAAGCCTTTACAGGACAGGGTGAAGACACTCGGGGAAGCTGGGGAGCCCCAGTGAGACACCCAAACCCACAGCCCATGGATGAATAGCCATCAGGAAGGTTGGAAGAAGGCAGTTCGACGCAGGACTCAGGCTGGGGCATGTGATCAGTCTGCTAAGCCAGTGGGATGAGCAGGGAGGCGTGGTAGCCAGCCAGGTGAGGAGCAGAGGGAACAGCATTCTAGGCAGAGGGAACAGCATGTTGGGTGGCTGGGAGGTGGGAGCCATGTGGTCCTGAGCAGTGTCGCCCCCCAGTTAACAGTTGGGGATGACACCAGTGTGTTCCCAGCTTTCTTGATGGGAGCACACCTGTCTCAATCACCCTGAAGTCCTATTGGCCCCACAGCTTGCAAAGGTCTGGGTCAAAGCTGCAGTTTTCATTCTTGTCGCTGCTTAGAAGACAAGTTCTTTTCCCAGCCTTTGGGCTGCCTTTGGCAGGAACCTTTTCATCACAAAGCAGGGATTACGCTGCTTGCTTCACCCTTCTAATTAATTCTTGTAACAGAAAGTTGCTGCCATGCCTCTGTGATGTTCCTGCATCTTCTCTCCCCTCCTGGCTTGGCAAGGAAAGGGAAAAGCCGTGATGTTTCCTCGCGTGTGAAGTTCCTCGTTTGCATGAAATCTCAGTGGCTGCCTTTTTCCGATCACACTTCTAGCTGCCAGCTACCTTTTAAGTGGCTCCAAGCTCCCCTCCTGCGAGGCGTCTGGCTGGATGTTTACAGAGGAGTCTGGGTCGGTGGACCCAGGGCAACCTCCACGAGCATCCTTTCATGAACGCACGTCTGGGGCAGGTCCCCACCTGGTTCCAAGGCCTGACGCCTGCTCAGAACAGAAGCCGCCGCCCCAGACACTGGCTCTGTGTGGGACACATGCTTTCTTTTAAGGGACTCGAAGTGAGAGTGCCAAGCTGTGCTGTAACTTTGAAAAACATCTTAAAACAGAACATGGCAAGGCGGTTGCTTTTTAAATTTTTTTTTAAAAAATTTGTGTTTTCTCCAGTTTTTAAATTAGAACAAGCTTCGTGAGAAAAAAAAAAAAA
>SJYX01024890.1:502375-542343 GCA_006410675.1 Oreotragus oreotragus
TGAAAGTGAAAGAGGAGAGTGGAAAAGTTGGCTTAAAGCTCAACATTCAGAAAACGAAGATCATGGCATCCAGTCCCATCACTTCATGGCAAATAGGTGGGGAAACAGTGGAAACAGTGGCTGACCTTATTTTTGGGGCTCCAAAATCACTGCAGATGGTAACTGCAGCCATGAAATTAAAAGACGCTTATTCCTTGGAAGGAAAGTTATGACCAACCTAGACACCGTATTAAAAAGCAGAGACATTACTTTGTCAACAAAGGTCCATCTAGTCAAAGCTCTTTCCAGTAGTCATGTATGGATGTGAGCACTGGAGTGTGAAGAAAGCTGAGCACAGAAGAATGGATGCTTTTGAACTGTTGTGTTGGAGAAGACTCTTGAGAGTCCCTTGGACTGCAAGGAGATCCAACCAGTCCATCCTAAAGGAGATCAGTCCTGGGTGTTCATTGGAAGGACTGATGCTGAAACTCCAATACTTTGGCCACCTCATGCGAAGAGTTGACTCATTGGAAAAGACCCTGATACTGGGAAAGATTGAGGGCAGGAGGAGAAGGTGACGACAGAGAATGAGATGGCTGGATGACATCACCAACTCAATGAATATGGGTTTGGGTAGACTCTGGGAGTAAGTGATGGACAGGGAGGCCTGGCGTGGTGTGGTCCATGGGGTCGCAAAGAGTTGGACACGACTGAGTGACTGAACTGAACTGAGCTGAACTGAAACTGTCCCCATTAAACTCTCGCCCCCTTCTCTCACCGTTCTACTTTCTGTCTCTATAAATTCAGCTACTCTAGGGCTCCCTTCAGCAGTACATACACTGAATTCAACTACTCTAGGGACCCCATATAAGTGGAATCACCTAGTACTTGTCCTTTGATGACTGGCTTAATTTGCTTCACATAACGTCCTTGGCATTCATCCAGGTTGTATCATGTGTTAGAATTTCCCTGCTTTTTAAGTCTGAATTATATTTCATTGTGGGATGAGCCACGTTTTGTTTCTTCATCATCCATCCATGCACACCTGTGTTGCTTCTCCCTCTTGGCTATCGTGAATAATGCTACTGTGAAGATGTGTGTGTCCAAATATTTCCTCAAGACCCTACATGATGCTGAGGAGTATATAGTCAGTCGTGGAATTGCTGGATCATATGGTAATTTTATTTTTAATTTCTTGAGGAACCGCCAAGCTGTTTTTCATAGCAAATGCATCATTTTACACTCCTACTAACAGTGCACAAGTCTTCCAACTTTTCCACATCCTCGCCAACGCTTGGTATTGTTATCTGCTTTTTAAAAAAATAATAATAATAGCCATCCTAGGCCCTTCTCTGGTGGTCCACTGACTGGGACTCCATGCTCCCAATACGGGCGGCCAGGGTTCAATCCACGGTCAGGCTGCAACTAAAGATCCCACGTACTGCAACTAAGAGCTGGGGCAACCAAATAAAATTTTAAAATAGAATAAAATAATAGCCGTCCTAATGGATGTGAGGACCAATTTTTAAAAATATATAAGACAAATTTATGGAAACATAATTTACCATACAGTGCACCCAACTCAAGCATACAATTCAGTGCTTTTTAGTATTATTCATAGAGTTGTATACTCATCACCACAGTCCGTTTTTGAACATTGTCATCACCTCAGAAGAAACCCTGTACCCATTAGCAATCATCTCCCCCCAAGTATTCTCCCGCCCTCTAAACCCTGAAAACGACTAATCTACTTTCTATTTTTCTGACCGTGCCTATTTGGGGCATTTAATATAGGTGAAATCATACTGTATGTAGTCCGTGGAATTAACTTCTTTTTATTTTTGACTGTGCTGGGTCTTCTTGCTCGGGCTTTTTCTCTCGCTGCAGAGAGGGGGCTGCTCTCTAGTTGTGGGGTTCGGGCTTCTCACTGCCGTTCTTACAGCACACAGGCTGGAGCGGGCTTCCAGCTGTGTGCTCGGGCTTAGCTGCGTGTGGGATCTTCCTGGACCAGGGATGGAACCTGTGTCTTCTGCACTGGCAGGTGGATTCTTTGCCACTGAGCCACCAGGGAAGCCCGGCTTCCTTTATTTATCATGTTGTTTTCAAGGCTCATCTCCCTTGGAGCCTGGGTCAGCTCTTTACTCCTTTCTCTTGCCAAATAATATTCCTTCGTGTGACATACCACGTTTTATTTTTCCGTTTATCTGTCGACAAACGTCTGAGTTGTTTCCGGTCTTTGGATTTTATGAGTAATCCTGCTGTGAACATTCGTGTGGAGGTTTTTGTGAGGACATATGTTTTCATTTCGCTTGGGCACACGCCTGGGAGTGAGATTGCGGAGCCACGTGGTAACTTTATTTTAACCTTTTAAGAAACCCCCAGACTCTTTTCCAAAGCAGCTGCACCATTTTACACTTTTACCAGCTGTGTACGAGGCTTCCAGTGTTTCCACATCCTTGCTAACCCTCCTTTTTAGGAGGAGGAAGTGGTATCTTGTAGTTTTGGGGAGTGAAGTGTAGTTTTAGGGGAGTGAAGTGGTATCTTGTAGTTTTGGTCTGGGTAGTCATGTTGAACATCTCCTCCTGTGCACGTTGGCCATTTATATATCTTCTTTGGAGAAATGTCCATTTTTTCAGTTGGGCTATCTGTCCTTTTTTTTTTTTTTTGGTGGAGCCACGTGGCTTGCAGGATCTCAGTTCCCTGACCAGGGATAGAAGCCGTGCCCCCTGCAGTGAAAGCACCAAGTCCTAATCACTGGACCCCCAGGGAAGTCCCCAGTTATCTTTTCATTTTTGAGCTGTAAGAATTCTTTATACATTCTAGTAAGTCCCTTAACAGATACATGCTTTGCAAACATTTTCTCCTATTCTGCGGGTTGGCTTTCCGTTTTTTTCAGTGGTGCCTAGAAGCACAGGAGCTTTTGGTGAAGTTCAGTTTGTCTGTTCTTTCTTTTGTCACTTGTGCCTTTGGGGTCCCATCTAAGAAGGCTTTATGTTACCCAGGTCACGAAGATTTACTCTTTTATTTTCTTCCGAGAGTTTTATAGATTTAGCTCTCACACGGGGCCCCGATGTTTTAACAGAAGGCTGAAGTGAGTCGTCCTCAGTGGGTAAGGAAGACTGTGGTCAGTGGTGGAGGTAGCGGCAGCAGGGCAGGCCTCCTGGGGCATCTGGAACGGGGCAGGAAGGCCAGGGGAAGGAGGTGGATGCAGGAAGGGGGCCTCGACAAGTTCTGTGCTGCTGTGCGACTCTATGGACGGCAGCCCACCAGGCTCCTCTGTCCAGGGGGACTCCCCAGGCAAATATACTGGAGTGGGTTGCCAGGCCCTCCTTCAGGAGAGCTTCCCAACCCAGGGCCTGGATCCATGTCTCTCAAGTCTCCTGCAGGGGCAGGTGGGTTCGTTACCACTAGCACTACCTGGAATGCAGGTTCAGTCCCTGAGTTGGGAAGATCCCTTGGAGAAGGGAATGACTACCCACTCCGGTATTCTTGCCTGGAGAATCCCAGGGATGGGGGAGCCTGGTGGGATGCCGTCTATGGGGTCACACAGAGTCGGACACGACTGAAGTGACTTAGCAGCAGCAGCAGCACCACCACCACCACCACCACCTGGGATGCAGGTTCAGTCCCCGGGTTGGGAAGATCCCTTGGAGAAGGGAATGACTACCCACTCCAGTATTCTTGCCTGGAGAATCCCGTAGACAGAGGAGCCTGGCAGGCTACTGTCCAGAGCATCGCAAAGAGTCAGGCACGACGCACAACTGTTAAATTGGGAGACAAGGCTGTGGATCCAAGAGATGGAGACTTCTCTTGAGAAATTTGGATTGAGGAGAAGTTCGATGGAAGCAGGGGAAGAGTGGAGTCCCAGGGGAATTGCATTAGGATGGGGGGCACTTGAAACAGGCATGTCTCCAGACTCCAGGGGTCTGAAATCCCTGGGAGGGAAGGAGGTAAAAGGGCACAGGTGGGAGGTCTGGCTTTGTTGGGGTGTAGTAAAAGAAATAACTTTCTAATGGCAGAGTAGACTTCAGGTTGTGGCACTATCCCTTTGCTGGAGCGATCTGAAGCTGAAAGAGATGGCTGAGTCGGGGGTGTTACACTCTGATTGCTGCGCAGGGGGGCAATTGGCCTAATTAAGGGATGGCAAATGCCTGGGAATCATGCCAGCATTGTCCTCTCCGGTGTCCCTGACAGGCATCGCTCATTGATCATGGCATGCCCCGCGCGGTGCTCCAGGCAGCCTCTAACGATCCATCCAAGATAGTTTATGCAGCCCAGCCGTTCTGTTCTCCCTGGACCAGGATTCTGACTCTCCCTTCCCTTCTGTAAAATGGGTCCCTGTCTCCCCGCCTCAGGGAAAGCTTATGAGATCACCTACGTGCGGCTGAAGTTCCACACAAGTCGACCCGAGAGCTTCACCATCTACAAGCGCAGCCGGGCGGGCGGCCCCTGGGAGCCCTACCAGCACTACAGCGCCTCGTGCCAGAAGACCTACGGCCGGCCCGAGGGCCTGCTCCTGCGGCCGGGCGAGGACGAGCGCGTGGCCTTCTGCACCTCCGAGTTCAGCGACATCTCCCCGCTGAGCGGCGGCAACGTGGCCTTCTCCACCCTGGAGGGCCGGCCCAGTGCCTACAACTTTGAAGAGAGCCCTGTGTTGCAGGTTAGAGGGGAGTGGAATTGAGGGGTTCAGGGGAGAGGCTGACCCGGACAGTCAGGTCCAGGGGGCCGGAGGGAAGACTGAAAGGGCAGGAGGACGCAGGGGGGCTCTTCGAGATCCTCTGGTTTTTAGATTCTAAACAACAGAAGCTTTTGCTGTGCCTGCATCTTTTGTGAATGGCTGATAATGAAAGAGATGGAAGACGGTGCCCTGTGACAGCCACCAACTCAGCTAACTCCTTTCCCCTGGGGAAATGGAGGCTCAGAGCGGAAAAAGGGACTTTCCAGGGGCGCATGCGGGTGGGTGGAAGGGTCCTGAGTGCCCTGACTCCTAGCTGGAGCCCCTGCCAGAGCTCCCCGCCCTGGGATGGATGGCCTTGCCTGCCCCGTGGGTCTCCAAGGGCTGTGACGAGGACGGAAGGAAAACGTGAAAAGCACCTGCGTTTGGACTCGTGGAGTCGTGGTTTCCGTGCTGCCAGGCGGAGCTCTCCGACAGGACTTCTTGCAGTGACAGAAGAAAATGATCCCAAGCTGCACGGTGTGGTGGGGGCTGCCACGAACCACGTGTGTCTGTAAGAACACGTGAAATGTGACTAGCACGACTGAGGGACTGAATTATCGACTTTATTTTATTTTAATTAATTTTAAGTACTAGCCCCATGGGGCTGGCTGCTGCCACCTTGGATAGTCAACAAGAAGGTCGCCAGCAGAGTGAGTGGCCTTTAAGAGATGCTTATTCACCCTTCGAAGATGAGATCGTAGAAGCTCCTTGATCTCATCTCCATGGCAGAGCGCTGTGGCCTTGGGTGTGCACCAGGTCCCCGTATCTTGCCAGTCTGAGTCCATTCAGGTTTCTGACCCCACTGGCGTTGGCACCACCATGGGACAATCCACCTGCATCTGTGCCATTTTGGCAGTGTGCCAAAAGACCTACGGCCGGCCCGAGGGGTCCCCTGTCTTGTTGTCCCATATGTCCTGGATGTTATCCCTGATGAAAAACAGCCTTTGCAGAAATGAGCCCCTTGCAGCCCCCCAGGCAGAAACCAAGGTCAGAGACAAAGAAAGGTAAGGCCACCCTCCCCTTCTCTCCCCTCTGGGCGCCCCCAGGGTGGTGCTTCCTCTAAGGATGGGGAGCATGTGGGGTAGGAGTACCCAAGGATGTAATCAACTGTGGTGTTGGAGGAGATTCTCGAGAGTCCCTTGGACTGCAAGGAGATCCAACCAGTCCATCCTAAAGGAAATCAGTCCTGAATATTCACTGGAAGGACTGATGCTGAAGCTGAAGCTCCAATACTTTGGCCACCTGATGTGAAGAGCCAACTCACTGGGGAAGATCCTGATGCTGGGAAAGATTGAAGGCAGGAGGAGAAGAGGGCAGTAGAGGAGGAGATGGTTTGATGGTATCACCAACTCAATGAACATCAGTTAGGGCAAATTCCTGGAGATAGTGAAGGACAGGAAACTCTGGTATGCTGCAGTCCAGGGGCCGCAAAGAGTCAGACACAACTGAGCGACTGAACAACGAAGGATGTGTTCATGTGACTGCTGCATCTTGGATCCCTCCATCCCCCATGGAGGGGGCCACAGGCCTGGGGTAGAAGGCTGGCCCTCTGCAGGGTGCTGCCTGGGGCAGAACCACTGCTGCCTGGAGCTGAAGCTCCCGCCTCCCGCTACCATTGCATTCTAGCCCCCAGGTCTGTCCAAAATCAACGTGAGAGCCCACCTGCACCTTTAAATGGGCCACTGCGGAAGTTGCAGAAGCCCATTGCGTGTGTACACAGGGTCCCCAGTTTGCCCAGAAGCGACCTTCAGGGAGTGACCTGTACAAATTGGGCTAAGGGAATAAATTCCCCTTTCCTCTCCCAGCTCCCTTCCTGGTGTCTCAAGGAGAGTCTGATGCTGTTCCCATGCTCATTGTCTTCACAGNAGCCCATTGCGTGTGTACACAGGGTCCCCAGTTTGCCCAGAAGCGACCTTCAGGGAGTGACCTGTACAAATTGGGCTAAGGGAATAAATTCCCCTTTCCTCTCCCAGCTCCCTTCCTGGTGTCTCAAGGAGAGTCTGATGCTGTTCCCATGCTCATTGTCTTCACAGACTGATGAGCAGGTCATAGGCTGCAGAGCAGATGCAGGAACCCAGAGGAGGGCCACTGCAGGCTGAGACCTTGGCGGGTCATTGGCCTCTGGATTCCACTGACACGATGAGGGCGTTGTGGTTAAATGCAGGCAGGCAGGCTACCTGGTGGCTAAAGCTGGGACCCTGGGGGTCAAACAGGAATCCCAGCTCCTCGCGCACCAGCCCTGCAACTTGGACGCACAGTACTCACCTTCTCTGAGCCTCAGTCTTTCGGGCCACGTTGTTCAGTCGCCAAGTCGTGTCTGACTCTTTGCGACCCCATGGACTGCAGCACACCAGGCTTCCCTGTCCTTCACTATCTCACTCTCTCCCAGAGTTTGCTCAGACTCATGTCCATTGAGTCAGTGATGCCATCCAATCATCTCATCCTCTGCCGCTCACTTCTCCTCCTGTCTTCAATCTTTCCCAGCTTCGAGGTCTTTTCCCATGAGTCAACGCTTTGCATCAGGTCCTTCAGCCTACTCATTTGTGAAACATGGCTGAGAATAAACCCTCCCCATGGGGTTATTGTGAGGGCCTAAGTCATAACAATCAGAGAAGGCAGTGGCACCCACTCCAGTACTCTTGCCTGGAAAATCCCGGGGACGGAGGAGCCTGGTGGGCTGCAGTCCGTGGGGTCGCTGAGAATCACATACGACTGAGCGACTTCCCTTTCACTTTTCACTTTCATGCATTGAAGTAGGAAATGGCAACCCACTCCAGTGTTCTTGCCTGGAGAATCCCAGGGACGGGGGAGCCTGGTGGGCTGCCGTCTATGGGGTCGCGCAGAGTCAGACATGACTGAAGCGACTTAGCAGCAGCAGCAGCAGGTCATGACATTTACCACACAGTAAATGTCAGCTGTTGCACCTTCCAGCCTGGACAGCAGTGATCTGAGTTCTGTATGGGCACTGTCCTGTCTCCAGACAAAGAAGACTCTTAGTGCATCGGCTGTGCTCTGCTGGGTTCCCACCCGGGCCCTGTCCCTTGCTTCTCAGCTGCTCCAGGGACTGGCAAGCAACATCAGCAACACCTGGGCACGTGTGGAAATACAGAGTCTCAGGCCCCACCTCTGATCAGAAGCTGCTTTTTAACCCGATCCCTGAGTGCACACTGACATTTGGGAAGTGATTCAGAGAGTGACACCCCTGGGGGAGCTGACAAACTCCTCCCAGCGCTGAGGCCCCTTCTGAAGTTTTCTGGTGCCAGAACTCCTCCCTGGCTGAAGCATCCTCAGGCAGAGGTCCTGGGCCCCAGGTCACGGGCTTGAGAGTTGCTGAGCCCGAGGGGGACCAGGGAGGCCTGCTGGCCTGAGTCATGCTGGGGTGAGAAGTCAAGACTCTGCCAGGAGTTCATTTCCTGCCCTGATGGGCCTGATTGCTAATCCAGGGGCTCCTGGGCTGAATTAAAAAGGTGATTAACATTCAGCTGGAGCACCTCTGATTGTGACAGCAGGCCGAAGAAAATGTCAGCCTTCGCGTGGGCTCTCCCCCACGTCCCCGCCAGCTCTTCCAGGGGGAAGCCTCTCCTCCCGCCATCAGCAAGTATTTACCACGTTGTCTGCTCCGGGCCAGGCAGAGCCCGGGGCTGGGGGTGCCGTGAGGACCCCTAGTCCCTGTTCTCATGGGGCTGTGTTCTGGTGAGACATGTCACCTCGGGCAAGGGCCTTGTCTGTGGGAGGCAGCTCCTTAGCCCGTGAGAAGCCTGTAAACCCAGGGCTCTGGGACACGCCCTCCCTTGGCTGACCTCTAGAGTGGCAGTGCAGTTCTACTGGGAGGAGTCAGGGGACGCGCCTGACACGGTTTTAAAAGGCTGCCCCAGCCCTTCACCCAGCACCTGGGCCACGTGGCGGACTCCACGCCCCGCCGCTGACATCGGCTCTTCCTCCTCCATCACCCTCCTGGGACCGACGTTATCCCTTGTCCCACTTCACAGATGGGAAGGCCGTGGAGGTTCCGAGACACTGAACTACTTTCCCAAAGTTGCAGAGTCAGGAGGGGGCTGGGCGCTCAGGCTGACATGGCCTCAAAGCACAGGCTCCTTATTTCTGCAGTGCTCTTGGGGTTTGTCTGGGCCGGGCCTGTCCCTGCGTGTCAGGAGACCCCGCCACCCGCCGCCGCCACCCCCGGGCCGCCGGCTGGACCTCCCAGCAGAGCAGGGTGGGAGCGCACCCTGGAAGCAACACTGCTGATGGCGCCCCTCCCCCCGCCCCGTCTTGTCCCCCAGGAGTGGGTCACCAGCACGGAGCTCCTCGTCTCCCTGGACCGGCTCAACACGTTTGGGGATGACGTCTTCAAGGACCCCAAGGTGCTACAGTCCTACTTCTACGCCGTGTCGGACTTCTCCGTGGGCGGCAGGTAGGTGGGCGGCAGGGCGGCGGTGGGGACAAGGAGGGCTGCCCTGGAGCGTGGAGAGAGTGAAAAGGGGAAGGGCGAGTCGCTCAGTCACGTCCAGCTCTTTGCGACCCCATGGACTGTAGCCCGCCAGGCTCCTCTGACCATGGGCTTCTCCAGGCAAGGATACTGGAGTGGGGAACCATTCCCTTCTCCAGAGACTCTTCCCCATCCAGGGATCCAACCCGGATCTCCTGCATTGCAGGCGGGTTCTTTACCATCTGAGCCACCGTGGACGGTAAAGAAGCCATTTCTGGTGCTCTGAGTGATGGGGGGTTTGGGGGGAAGCCAGAGCCTGGTCCCCTGGGTCCAGCATTCAAGACCTTCACGACCTGGCTGCATCCCGCCTCCCGCACCCCTCCCGCTGCTTTTCCCACATGAGCCGTGTTTCTGCACCACCCGTGGGACACGCCAGCCCTTTGCACCTGCAGTTCCTTCCGCCTGGCGGCCCCTCCCCCTTCCTTTCCTTCCTTTTTTTGAGCATCAGACTGGTGCACTCATTCATTCATGCCACATGTGCCCGTGTGCAGCAGTGTTCCACGCTCCCGTCTAACACACACAGCCTGTTACGTTTTTCGCCCACCCACCATTCCATGGGACATGTGCTCCAAGGAAGACTGGTTTACAGTGGCCTTGAGCAGGCCCAGGACCCCAGACTTTCACCTTCATTTCTTTAAGCAGCACTCACGAGCTTATAACCGATGGAGCCGATCAACCCCATTCTTCCCCAAATCTTGTAAACTTGGGTACAGTAGGGTTTCCCAGGGACATTCGCATTGTTGAAAAAGGCTTTGAGGCATCTCTGCACAGGAGGAATGGTTCAGGCTGCTCCAGAGCCCCTCGGCCCGTGACCTGGAAAGGTCGCTGTGGGAGGAGCCACTGTACTTCCACGCTTCTCTTGGGGGTCGTCAGGCCCTGCTGTCGGGACGCCTGGTCCTGGCCCACATACTCCTCAAGCTTCAGTCAGTGTGTGTTGCCGTTTGTCTGCTTAAGCATCTCATCTCCCCAAGAAGCAAGGATCATCGACATCTCAGGCCGGCCTTACATGTAGGCACCTGGCACTGGGCCCTCCAGGCACACGTGACATCTTTAAATGCTTATCGGGCTTCTTGGAATGGAGAAAAGAGACAGATGTGTTCTGGCCCCAGGCAGACAGTCACCAGATTAGACCCCAGTAACCACAAACTGATTAGAACCCAGTACCCGTGAACTGTGGTGTTGGAGAAGACTCTTGAGAGTCCCTTGGACTGCAAGGAGATCCAACCAGTCCATCAAAGGATCATCGACATCTCAGGCCGGCCTTACATGTAGGCACCTGGCACTGGGCCCTCCAGGCACACGTGACATCTTTAAATGCTTATCGGGCTTCTTGGAATGGAGAAAAGAGACAGATGTGTTCTGGCCCCAGGCAGACAGTCACCAGATTAGACCCCAGTAACCACAAACTGATTAGAACCCAGTACCCGTGAACTGTGGTGTTGGAGAAGACTCTTGAGAGTCCCTTGGACTGCAAGGAGATCCAACCAGTCCATCCTAAAGGAAATCAGTCCTGAATATTCACTGGAAGGACTGATGCTGAAACTCCAATTCTTTGGCCACCTGATCTGAAGAACTAACTCAATTGAAAAGACCCTGATGCTGGGAAAGATTGAAGGCGGGAGGAGAAGGGGATGACAGAGGATGAGATGGTTGGATGGCATCACTGACTCAATGGACAAGACTTTGAGTGAACTCCGGGAGTTGGTGATGGACAGGGAGGCCTGGGGTGCTGCCATCCATGGGGTTGCAAAGAGCTGGACACAATTGAACTGTACTGAACACGCCCCAGAGTAACTGGAACGGGAGACCAGGGCAAGGGGTGCCCTTGGTCAGGGGGACCACCCTGCAGATGGGGACCCCACAGGAGGTCAGGGAGCCCCGATGAGGCTGGAGGAGGTGAGGGGCAGGCATCCCAGTGAAAGAACTGGTGTGTGAGACCCAGGCTTGAGGAACAAGGTGACAACCCTGGGGCTGGAACAGGGGGCACAGAGACGGCCGGAAGCTTGTCTGGACCGTGGACCAAGTTTGTGCAGTCAGTGAGAAGCTGCTGAAGGATTTGGCCAGGTAGCAAGAGGATCGGATTTCTAAAACACCCCAGCCCTGACAGCATAACCGGGTAGACAAGAGGAGAGAGAAGAAGTTGGTTGTGGAACTTCCCAGATGGTCCAGTGGCTAAGACTCTGCTCCCAATGCAGGGGGCTCAGGTTCAATCCCTGGTGGGGGAACTGGATCCCACATGCCTCAACTAAGAGTTCATATGCCGCAGCAAAAATCCCACATGCTGTAACCAGCACCAGGCGTAGCCAAATAAATAAATATAAATATTTTAAAGAAGAAGCTGGTTGGGCAGAGAGGATGGGAGAGGTGTGGGTCTGAAAGCTAGTTAGGATGGAAAGTCAGCGGCTTCCAGAAATCAGGGGTGCTTGGAGGGGGTGCAGAGAGATGGGTGTCTGCGAAGGGAGCATGGGTCCACTGTCCACACTTGGGGCGTCTGCACCCCTCAGAGGCAGAGGCTCGGGAGTGAAGGGGAAATGGGAGAGTGTCTGTGAGGACCCTCTGCCCCTTCTCCCCCAACCCCGATTCCCACACTTGACTCAAGTCAAACTGCCTGGGGGCAGGGCCCCTCCGAGGATGGTGGATGGCGGTGAGCTGCAGCGCCTGCTGTCAGGGGGCTTCGGGACAGAGAGCATCTGGGTCCCAGCTGCCAGAGCCGGACCACCCTCAGGCCAGCAGCTGGCTGGGGACAGTGGCCCGGCAGCCTGTGTCCCTCAGTGGCCCACAGGAACTTCACTCCTTCCCTTGAGGCCAGAGGGCTCATGGAGGAAGCAGTGTTTGCAGCATCCCATCGGGGCCGAGAGCAGTCCCTTGCCCTGAGATGGGTGATCGCTGTCTTCCGAGACTGCCTGGTGCCTGCCTCACCTACCAGAAGTACTGGGCATTACCTGCCTACCCTGAGCTCCCGGAGAGGAGCCAATGCCCCACCGGCAGTGGTTGGAGAGTCTTCAGCACCCACTTAGGATGGAGCATGAAACGCAGCTTGTGGGGAGAGACACCAAGTGGCCACAGAGGAGTGTCCAGGAGCTGGGGGTTGGTGTGGAGTAGGAGAGAACGGGCTTCAGATTCTAGCTGTGCCACATGACATCCATCAAGCCATGACCTGAGCCTTAGTTTCCTCTCCTGTGAAATGGGGATAGTTACAGTCCCTTCCACCGTGGTGGTGAGACTCCAGACAGATGACGTGAGCTGACTGCTCAGCTGGGGCCTGAGACAGGGAAGTCTGGGAGCCGGGAGCCATGGACATCATCTGAGCGGCCCAGTCTGGCCACTTGGGGTCGAGGTGACGGTCCCACAGGGTCAGGTTCAGCAGAGCAGGCTGTGTGATTCCCCCGGGCACCTTTGTTCCTGCCTGATTCCACCTGTGTGACCCTGGGGGAGGGTGGGCGGGGCAGGCCCAGGACTGCCCTCAAAGGCACAGCCTCACCGGGGCCTTGAGATGAGTTGGGGGCTGTCCTATGTGTGGGACAGTCTCCTTCTCGTCCCTTTAGACGCAAAGGAGCGGGCATGGGGTGGCCTCACTGGCTGCCCCCGCCTCCACTCAGTGCCCTGAGAGCTGGCCCACCCTCTCTCTACCCAGGAGACCGAGATGACTTCTTCCCCTGGGTGTGGCACCCTGAGTGTAGGGTCATAGAGGGCTTGGGAAGTCGTGATGGGTTTATACACGTGCAGAGCTCAGAACAGCCGGCTGTGGTCGACTCTGCTCCTGTCGTCCTGAGCCCAGAGTAGGTGTAGAAGAAAGCCCGAGTGGTAAAGAATCCACCTGCCAAAGAGACATAAGAGATGTGGGTTCGATCCCTGGGTTGGGAAGATCCCCTGGAGAAGGGCATGGCAACCCACTCCAGTATTCTTGCCTGGAGAATCCCATGGACGGAGGAGCCTGGTGGGCTACAGTCCATGGGGTTGCAAAGAGTCGGACATGACTGAAGCGACTTGGCATGCAAAGCTCCACGGCTGAGCATAGAGTCAGGGGCTCCCCTGAAGGCCGGGGCTACCTGCTGATTAACGCTTCCTGTGCTGGCGCCTCCCCCAGTTTGCAGACACCCTGCCCCCATGTTCTTTCCCCAGGTGCAAGTGCAATGGGCATGCCAGCGAGTGTGGCCCGGACGAGGAGGGCCGGCTGGCCTGCCGGTGCCAGCACAACACCACGGGCACGGACTGCGAGCGCTGTCTGCCCTTCTTCCAGGACCGCCCATGGGCGCGGGGCACAGCCGAGGCTGCCAACGAGTGTCTACGTGAGTGTCCCGGAACTTTGGGGGCCAGAGGTGGGGGGGTTGCAAGCTTAGGAAACCAAGACCCCAGCCCTGCTTCTGGGTGGGCTGGCAGTAGCTTGGGGCTGTCACCCCCATGTAGGGACCAGGAGGAGCTGAAGGAGAGCTGGATGGGGTCTTTGATCCTCAGCCCTCGCCCCCACACACAGAGCCCCAGACCCAGTCTCCCCAGTCGAGGCTTGCGTGGTGGGAGGGCTGAAAAGGACCCCCAACTTGTTCCTTTGTTTTCACGGCTCCAACCGCAGCTGCTAATCAAAGCCAGGCCACCCCGGGCCCTGGGAAGGTGCTGACCTGCCCACCCATCCTCTCCCACAGGCCCCCAGGCAGCCCTGGGATGCCCGACCTGTGTGATGTGGCCAGGGCTGCCTAACCTCAGAGAGGCACACTGCAGAGGCTGGTGGAGCTTTACCTTCCCCACTGGGGGCTCTTCCCCGCCTGGCATGCCCCCTCCAGCCTCGCCATGTCCCCAAACCCTGCCTGCCTCCCTCTCCCCCAACAGTCATCGGACTTGCTCAGGGCTCCCAAGTGTAGCTGGCCGTCACTGAGCACCAGACCCCGCCTGGTTCCGTGCTGGTGGGAGGCACGTCTTCCCACGCATGCGCTTCTAACAGCTCAGCCTCTGGACCCACTGTGCTCTTGGGCCTGGGCTGCTGACACAGAGACCCGGGGGGGAAAGGAGGGGACGGTCTGTTCCACGGAACAGGATGCTGTCTGCAGGAGCTTCCCAGGGCTACCGTGGCCCTAATGAGTTCCTTCTGCCCTCGCTGGCCTGCCTCCACCAGGAAGTCCTCTTGGAGCCAAGGAAGCTGGCTGGCTCACCATTCCCAGTCTGGGGCTGACTCCATGGTGGGGATACCAAAGGTTGTGTCCTCACCTCTGTGGTCACATCTCTGTCCTCCCAGCCTGAAAGCTGGGCTGTATACCTGACCCCTCTCACCCACCAAGTCCAGGCAGCCCTGAGCCCTGATTTTGATCACATTCATGCCCCTCCAACCTGGCTACGTCCTTCTGCACAGCCAACACGTGGTCCAGCCAGTCACCCCTCCTCTGAGCGTCTAAGACCCCACCTCCCTGCTCTCTCTATCCCCTCACCCCTATCCCCTGCCTGCACCAATTTCAAATGGAAATACAATTGCAGTCATCCACATTCTTGCTCCAAGGTGAAGTCCACTGACCCTGACTGCCTAGCCTCCCTTGATTAAGCCCTGGCTGACCTCTTGACCTCACAGCTGCCCCTGCGCCCCTCTCCCTCCCGTCACACTGCACAACGCACCCGCCCATTGCATGACACGCCGCCTCCCACCCCCACCCTGGGCGAAGCCTGCACCTCTGCTGTGTCACAAAGGGCCCCTCACCTCCACCTGGGACTTTCCTTCCCTTCCTCCTCCTTTGCGCTCCCTCTTCCCTCCTGCTCACCCTTCAGTCCCCTTAGCTGTGACTTCCTCCAGGAGGGCTGGAGCCTCCCTGCTTCTCCCGTCACAGCCCCTCCCCTGCAGGATGTTCACCTGCTTGCTGCATCTGTCCTCCGGCAAGCAGTGCGACCGTGTGTGCAGCAACTGGGCCCCCACTGTTCACGGGTCCGCCCCACTCTGGGCTCACCATGGGAGCCAAGACGGAGCTGACCCTTGATACATACTGCTTCTTGAAAAAATGCATTAATGAGTGAAGGAAAGGTGACTTGGCCACTGGGGATCAGATTCACACACCATTACGGCTTGGAGGGTCCATAGGGGGAGCCAGGCTGCTGCTTTGGAAGGTAACAAGTCAGTGATCCATGACCAGGTGACTGTAGGCCTGCCTTGCCTGGGAGGGTCCTGTGTTGGGTGTGGTTTATTAACAGTGCCTCTCTTCTTGAGAATGTCCTATTTTGGAAGATCAACCACCTGGTCTCCAGATTGTTGATCAAGCTGGGCCTGAACTCCATCCTTGACCGTCCTCCTTCATCCTGGACCTTCCTCCAGCTGCCTGCTCACTCACCAAGGAGGCTGATCGGCACCTGCTCCCCTCCTAGCACATGCCTCAGCCTTACACGCACACCCTCCCCCGCCTCCTGCCCACAGCTTGCAACTGCAGCGGCCACTCTGAGGAGTGCACCTTTGACCGGGAGCTCTTCCGCAGCTCGGGCCATGGTGGGCGCTGCCTGCGCTGCCGTGCCCACACAGCTGGGCCACACTGCGAGCGCTGCCAGGAGAACTTCTATCGCTGGAACCCGCGGACGCCCTGCCAGCCCTGTGACTGCCACCCAGCAGGTGAGTGAGCCACACCGCCCCGCCCCCGCAACCTCACCCACCACTTCGGGCCCCTGCTGCCCCGTGCCCTTCCTCCCCAGGCTCCCTGCGCCTCCAGTGTGATGACTTGGGCACCTGCATCTGCAAGCCCACGGTGACAGGCTGGAAGTGTGACCGCTGCCTGCCTGGGTTCCACTCGCTCAGCGAGGGCGGCTGCAGGTGAGGGTGGCAGGGGCGGTGGGTGGAGATGACCAGCAACGGCACGTGGCGGTGGACTTGGGCTGAGTGGCGGGAAGCAAGCGGAGGGCTCCTGAGCCCCCTGGAAGGCAGAGTTGGTGGGCATTTGGATAGATGGGTAGAAAGTGGTACCAGGGAGCAGAAAAGGAAGCAGAGATGAAGGCTGACCCCCGAGGTTCTGCTTTGGGCATCTTGGCAAAGGGAAGCCATTCATAGCAAGGGGGACACAACTCAGGAAGACATCGAGTCTGCAGTGCCTGGGGTGGGGGGGCACTGATGGGAAGAGAGACAGGCAGGGGCTGCTGGGGCCTGCACCTCAGAAGAGGGACCTAACACATCTGCTATCACCTGATTGAGAAAATACACAGTGACCAAGAAAATGAAGCCATTATAAATTCAGAAGCACTTTTAAATGAATTTGGCTTTGGTTAACTTCAGCAGTCTTCCTGGATATTTGAAAGGCAGTGGAAATGGCATTGGGAAGGTAGGGGAGGCTCAGATCTCTCACAGAACACCCACTGGTTCCAGCGCAACACTTGCCATTGGGTGGGGACCAGGATGCTTCTCCAGTGTCTCTCCGGCCTCTGGACCTTTGCACACGCCACTTCTCTGACCCCAGAGCGTTCTCCCCTCACTCAACACCCACCACCACCTCTCCCTGGCCTGTGTGTGAACAAAGTCCTACTTGTCCTTTAGTTGTCAACCAGGGTACAGTCCCCCCACTTCATCCCCACCCTGGGCATCTCATTGGTGCTGCCATGGGCTCGCGTATGTTCTCTCTCCTGTAGCTTGTATCAAAGTCCAGCATCCACCTGTTTGCCTGTCCATCCTCACTGGACTCTAGGCTCTGTGAGGACAGGAACCATGTCTTGTCAGATGGATGGGTAAACAGATGGGTGGGTGATGGATAGAAGGGTGACTATGTGGATCAGTGGACGGAAGGATGCACAGATGGGGGAGTGAGTGGATGAATGGACAGACGGATGGACAGGCGGGTGGGAGGGGGCAGATGCTTAGCTATTCAGCTGAGTGACTAGGTCACTTCCTTTGCTCAGTGGAAACCAGGGGCAGGCTCTTGGGTCAGCCTGCCTCCTGTTCCTCTCGTGCATCAGGAAGGATAGAGAGGTTCCTTCCTCTGAGGATGGGCTGTTCCCACTCTGGAGCTCTCTCGTTGGACACCCTCCTCTTGTCCTGTCTCTTTGGCAGACCCTGTACCTGCAATCCTGCGGGCAGCCTGGGCACCTGTGATCCCCGCAGTGGGCGCTGCCCCTGCAAAGAGAATGTGGAAGGCAACCTGTGTGACAGGTAGGTGAACCGACCCAACAATGAGCTGCTGGCAGTGACCTCGGTGGTGGTGGGAGGAGCACAGGGCATGGTCCTCCCAGACTTGGGCAACCTCACCACCTGGCTCTCTCCTTAGAGCACAGCGAATCTGACACCCAGGAAGTCATCTAAAGACTTTATGACACTGCTTATACTGTGACACGCCACCACTGATAGTTCATAAGCTGTGAAAATACATCTTCTTGAAAGAGCTAGAAAGGATAGGAAAGATCATCGAATCCAGGGTTAGCAACCACATCTTACTGGTACCACAACCCTCCCATCTCCGGCCCAGGGCAGACATTACTAATGGAGTGCCACCACAACCCTCCCATCTCCCACCCAAGGCAGGCATCACTAATGGAGCACCACCACAACCCTCCCATCCCACACCCGGGGCAGACATTACTAATGGAGCACCACCACAACCATCCCATCCCACACCCAGGACAGACATCACTAATGGACCACAGCAATCTTTACCACAAGCTCTACTGTTACCTTAGAATCCTTCTCTATGCCCTGCTCCAAGAAGCTCCAACCAGTTGAGCTGAGACTCAAGCTTGTTTGCCATCTTTGCCATCCTGTCGTGGTACAAATGGAGCCCCTAAAGCTCAATGAGGCAGAAGGGCTTTTCCCTAAACTTCCTGCTTCAGGTGTTCTGGGGCCTCCTAGCCCCAGCAGTGGGCTGGCAGACAGATGTGGGTTTATGTTCTTGGGTTTATGTTCTTGGACATCTTCGTCTCCTCTTCCTGGCTTCGTCTCTGACCTCTGACGCCTTTGCAGCCAGTGTGCGGTGTGCCAGGGCCTCTTTGATCCTCTGGCCACGGAGTATGTGGGGGAACCTGGCCCAGCAGTACATTGTGGACTCCATTATTGCCAGATCATGTTGTTCCTCTACTGGGTCAGGAAGACGCCCAGCCTTGACTCTCATCTTGGGTAGCCCCAGGCCTCTTCCTCACTTTGTCTGCGTGTGGCTTGTGGATCCTGGAGCATGAGGTGGACCCCCTCCTGGGTCTTCCTCCCACAAAACCTCTCAAGTTGAAGAGACAGAGTGGAGTTGGGGGGCTAGATCCCACTAAATCTATTCTACTGCCTCTACCTTGAAGAGGTTCACCTCTCAGCCTCACTTTACCCATCTGTGAAATGGAAGGACTGGGTGACAGGTTTTTTGGAGCAGCCCAGCATTGAGGTAACTGGCAGATTCTCATGAATCAGATTCCTCCACCTGGGTTGGGTCTGAATGGAGTTTCTGGGCAACCCCCCCGCAACATCGTGCAAACCAGGAATCTGCATTTGTAAAAGGCATCTGCAGGGCTCATTGGGAAAATGGCTGATTCTGAGGCTGGGGTTAAGAAAATACAAGATGAGCCTGAAGCATTTTGTAGAAAACAGAGAAGTGCTTAAAAACAAACCCAGACAAAAACGAACCCCCCAAAGCCCCAAACCGGGATGGGGGCCTGTGTCAAAAGGACATGAACGCCAACCTGAAAGAGTTCCCAAAGCTGGAACAAAATAAATTATGACAATATTGGATTATAACCCAAGAATAAAATAAATATCCATAAGTCCACACTGACATAAACAGATGCCTAAATAAATAAATACACGAGGACAAATCCTCCTTGCAGAAGAATTCCACAGAAGAATTAGAAATGGAGAAGGAATCAGGGGAATACAGAATCACAGTTAGAATACCAGAGTAACAGTCACTGTAGGCCAGAGCCGCTGATAAATGCTGAAATTTGTGGGCAGAACTTGAAGGAGAAAAGTTGGATGCTGGATATTTGCATAGCCCTCAAACATCTCCCTCAAAAAATTTACCAATGACCGGGACTTCCCTGGAGATCCAGTGATTAAGACTTCGAGTTTCCACAATACGGGGCGTGGATTGGATCCCTGGTTGGGAAACTAAGATCCCTCATACCCTGTGCCCCCCCCAAAATTTTACTACCTACTCTAGTGGTTTCACCATAGGTCCACAATTCTTTGATTATTTCCCCCTCCCAGAGGTGGAGCTTAATTCCCTTCCTCTTGAGTCTGGGATGGATTTAGTGACTTGCTTTTGACAACTAAAATATGGCAGTTTTGCAGTGGAGGAACCTGGTGGCCAGCGCCTTAACCAAGCAGTGAAGGTTAACATCCCCAGTGATGTCATACATGACCAGGACATCACAGGGGTATCAGTTACCCCAGTAAGATGTGACAAGAAGGGCACTTTCTCCCCTGAAACCCTTGGCCCCAGTCTGATTATGAAAAACCTCAAATAAACCCAAACGGAGGGCATGCTACAAAGTACTTAACCAGTACTATCAAAAGTATCAAAGAAAGACCTACGAGCTACTACAGATAGAGATTAAAGATACAGTGAAATACAACACCATGCCCTGGATCAGATCCTGAAGCAGAAGAGAGACATTTGTGGGGAAAGGGGGAGAAATCCTAATAATGTGTAGGGTTCAGTAAATAACATTCAGTTCAGTTCAGTTCAGTTGCTCAGTCATGTCCGACTCTTTGCGACCCCATGAATCGCAGCACACCAGGCCTCCCTGTCCATCACCATCTCCCGGAGTTCACTCAGACTCACATCCATCGAGTCCGTGATGCCATCCAGCCATCTCATCCTCTGTCGTCCCCTTCTTCTCCTGCCCCCAATCCCTCCCAGCATCAGAGTCTTTTCCAATGAGTCAACTCTTCGCATGAGGTGGCCAAAGTCCTGGAGTTTCAGCTTTAGCATCATTCCTTCCAAAGAAATCCCAGGGCTTATCTTCAGAATGGACTGGTTGGATCTCCTTGCAGTCCAAGGGACTCTCAAGAGTTTTCTCCAACACCACAGTTCAAAAGCATCAGTTCTTTGGCGTTCAGCTTTCTTCACAGTCCAACTCTCACATCCATACGTGATCACTGGAAAAACCATAGCCTTGACTAGACGGACCTTAGTCGGCAAAGTAATGTCTCTGCTTTCGAATATGCTATCTAGGTTGGTCATAACTTTTCTTCCAAGGAGTAAGCATCTTTTAATTTCATGGCCATGTTAGTCAGTGTTAAATTCTTGGTTTTGGTAAGCGCACCCTGGTAAGGCCAGGCGTCACAATTAGGAAAAGCTGGGTAAAGGTGCCATGGGAACTGTGTCTGTCATGTTGGCGGCCCTTTTCTAAATTTGAAATTAGAGAAAATTCCCCAGTGACTGCGGGCTGCAGTTGGTCTAGCTGGGCCCCCTGAGCACAGCCAGTTCACCGGCCCCCGGGGGCGTGCCCCGCCTCCCTTGCAGATGTCGTCCGGGCGCGTTTAACCTGCAGCCCCGCAACCCCGCCGGCTGCAGCAGCTGCTTCTGCTACGGCCATTCCAGGGTGTGCGCAGCCGCTGCCCGGTTCCGGGAGCACCACATCCTCTCCGACTTCCGCCAGGGTAAGAAACAGTCCCCGCAGCCGCCTCCGAGGGCTCTGCTCCCAGCCCGGGTGGGATGGGCAGGCCTGCTCTGGGGACATCCAGTGCTGAGGGGGCGTGGGAAGGAGGGGCAGCCCCAGGCCCCAGCCCCAGCGCCTCCCACAGGCCCGCACGGTGGCCGCGGGCCTCGTGGCCTCCTGCACCCCCAGCACCTCCCTGCACCCCAGCTCCCTTCCAGTCCGTGCCTGCTCCCTCAGTCTCCAGTAGGAGCAGGGGAGGGGGTGGGTATATGGCAGCTTCTGGAGTCTGAGGGGGATTTTCATTTCCTCCTCGGACCCCTTGGCATATGCTAGTGCTGGGGATCCAGGCTTGGTCCCCTGGCCTCCATTTATTGAGCACTTGCTGTATGCTTGACACCCTGCTGAGCTCGTTATGTGGATAGAACCTGAGGGATTCCCTGGCAGGTAGATACTCTCATTCCCATTTTACAGATGGGGCAACCGAGACCCAGAAAAGGGAGGTAACATAGCTTAGCTGTTGGCACCCCAGGTTCGTCGGCTCCTGAGTTTTGTTCTTCATGGCTGTGCACGGCCTTCTTTATAAGTCCAGGGTCCAGGGTCCCCAATTCCAGGTGGCTCTTTAGAGCAGGAAAGCAGTGGAACTCTGAATTCTGCCAAACATCATAGCCTGAGTGGGTCCCAGCCATGACCCGCTGAACCCCCTTCCCCAACCCCACCTCCAGCATCTCCTCCTCAGGGCCATTTCTGGGGCACCCCAGATGCAGGGGGCAGTGCGCCCTCTGCTGGACTGAGAGGGGCTTGGAATGGGCACAGCCCTGTGGTCACCTGGCCTGGAGTCAAGGATGTCAGCATCAGACGGAACTCATTTTAAAAATCCTAGGAGAGCATCGTGATCTGTTCTCAACTGGCCCTGGGTTTGACGATTCAGTCTCAGCATCCCATGTGATCTCACAAACACTCTCAGCCAGCAGTTCTCAAACTTCTGGATCTCTGGATCCCTTTATGCTCTTGAAAATCAGAGAAAATCTCAAAGTCCTTTTGTTTATGTGGGTTGTGTTTTCTGTATTAGACATTAAAACAGTAATTTTAAAGTATCTGTGCATCAATTCATTTACAAATGACCATAGAAAACTTATAACAAAAAAGTAACTTCCGCCTGTGAAAAATAACTTTTTAAAACACAAAAAATTGGGGGACATCCCTGATGGTCCAGCAGGTAGAACTCTGCATCTCCACTGCAGAGGCTGAAGGTGCGATCCATGGTTGGGAAACTGAGATTCCGTATGCCATCGTGGCGTGGCCAAAATTAAAAAAAAAAAAAAGACAACTTTGAGAAGAATGGCGTTACTCATTTTACATTTTCGCACATCTCTTTAAGCTCTGGCTTAAGAGGAGTTAGCTGATTTGATATCACACATCTTGTAGCTCCTGGAAAGTTCTCAGCATGAGAAAGAGAATGAAAAATGAAAAATGAGATTTTAATGTTACTAAAAAGATCGTTCGACTTCAGGGACTCCCCTGAAAGAGTCTTAGGGATCTCCCAGGGTGTTCAGACAAACTTTGAGAACTGCTGCTGGGGCCCTAAGTACTTCATTGCCCCCCTTTTGCATATGAGAACCTAACCTCAGAGAGGTTAAGAAACTTGCCCAGGGTCACACAGCCAGCAAGGGGGCAACCTAGCCTAGCACCGAGGAGCTCCGGACTTCCCCTTTCTGACCTCTTTCCCTTTCTTCTTCCCTCCCTCCTCACCCCTTGGGAGCCCCAGGTCTCCACCCTATTCTCCAGCTGTCTTCTAGAGAGTCTCCCCTGGAGGCCACTTGCTCTGTGCCTGACTGCTTGGTGAACTGCTGGGGTTGGGGGAGGGAAGTGGACCGAACTGGGACTGGGTTCCCACCCCCGCCTAGCCACT
Source organism: Oreotragus oreotragus (assembly GCA_006410675.1). Taxonomy (NCBI): domain Eukaryota; kingdom Metazoa; phylum Chordata; class Mammalia; order Artiodactyla; family Bovidae; genus Oreotragus; species Oreotragus oreotragus. Next base: position 524,987 of record SJYX01024890.1, read on the forward strand.
CCCTAACCAGGGGGCCTCCTTGGGTGCAGTGAGGTTCGTGGCACACACACTTGGAAGACAGGGGCGGTGAGGTCACAGGCGAGGGAATTCCCTGAAGACCAGAAAACCAGATCAAGCCCTGTCTCATTAGAGACGGCCCACCATGGGGTTCTGGGGCCATGTCCTCATACGTGCTCAAAGTCCATTGATGGGGCAGGGCACGCTCAGAGGTCAGCCATGACCTTGCCCCAACAGAGGCGGCTTCCTGAAGCTTCTAGCTTCTCTCGGGGCCCCGTCCCATCCCACGATCCCACCCTGATCTGGGCTGGGGCTCCAAGCTGCCTAGGTCTGGGCACAGAGCGAGGTCCTGGCCGGCTCCCCTCTCCACCTGACCTGTCTCTAGAACAGTCTCTCCCTCTCTGGGTCCTGTTGTTTCAGGCAGCACTCATGCCTCTGGGGGTTGTCCTTGGGACCCAGGGAAGGGTGTGAAGAGGGAGGGGGCAGAGGTCACCCTTCAGGGCCTCATGGGGGACGTGTGTGTGTTTGCTGTCCAGGAGCTGAGGGCTGGCGGGCTGGAAGCGTGGGGGACCCAGGACATCCTGCACGATGGAGCCCAGGGGGCCTCCTCCTGGACCCAGAGGACAAGGAGGCGGAGCTCACAGCACCAGGTACCCACCGGCACAGGCAGGGGTGGGGCTGCCCGTGTACCTGCCCTGTGACCGCTGTCACAAAGTGCCACCAACCCAGTGGCTAAAAATGTGTTCCGTTAGTGTTCTGGAGGTCAGAAGCGTGAAATGAACTTGCTGGGCTGAAATCAAAGTGTGGTTTAGCTGTGTTCCTCCTGGAGCTTCTGGGAGAGAGTCCCTTCCCTGGCCTTTCCCAGCTTCTCAAGGTGGCCCGCACCCCTCTGCTCATGGCCCCTTCCTCCCTGAGGGCAGAGGCCTGAAGGAATGATGGGGTGTCTACTGGTCCCCTTTCCTTCTGAGTTGTGATTTTCCGCTTAAGTGAAAGTAAAAGTCACTCAGTTGTGTCTGACTCTCTGCATCCCGTGGACTATATTTAAGCGCTTGACTAATACAGAGAAACAACAGTCAGAAGGCTAGGTGAGGACCCCTTGGTCCTTGGTGTATCTGCCTTTTATTGGCTAGAAGCAAGTTCTGATTCCCATGGAAAATGTGGTCTGTGGGGCCATCAGCCCCCCAGCTTAGTCATGCGTGAAGCCCTCTTACCTGGGACTTGCTGGAGCCTCACTGAACTCCCACACACGCGGGTCCCTGAGGACTCTGAGTTCATGAGGTGTCTGGCATTGTGACTGCTACGTGAACAGGCAGACAGGTGCCACCAGACATACGGTATCTCCACCACCAGGCATACTGAATCTCCTCTGCTCCCACACTGAATCCCTCTGTCCCATGGCACGTCACTTCCAAAAGCCAAGTTTCAAGACAAAAGTCTTAAGAACGTCAAGATAGGATAACCAGCAAGGACCTACTGAACAGCCCCCAGCACTCTGCTCAGTGTTATGTGGCAGCCTGGATGGGAGGGGGGTTTGGGGGAGAATGGATACGTGTGTGTATGGTTGAGTCCCTTTGCTGTCACTGCTGAAACTATCACAACATTGTTAATCAGCTATGCTCCAATATAAAATAAGTTTAACAAAAAAAACGAGTGTCAGGACAGTCACAGCAGAGCATTAAACTGGGTGTGGGACCCTGGTGACTGGCAGGGTCATGCGCCCTTGAAGCCAGCTCTGGCTGCGGAGATGTGGGCAGACCACGCTCAGGATCTTCTGTGCAGGGTCCCTTTGAGTTTGTAGTTTTATCTTTTGAGAGGTTAATTGCCAATAAAATCAATATAGACATTAAAAATCCAGCTAATTAAGTGAAGACTATCAAAGCCTTCTTCTCTTGTCTTCAGAGAAGTTTCTGGGAGATCAGCGATTCAGCTACGGGCAGCCCCTCACACTGACCTTCCAGGTCCCCCCTGGGGGCTCCCCACTCTCCACAAAGCTGAGGCTGGAAGGCGCGGGCCTGGCCCTGACTCTGCGGCATTCCGGCTCATCCCGCACCCCGGACTCTGGGCAGGCCGGGGAGGTACGGCTGAAGTTCCTGTAAGTGTCCTGCTGTGTCCTGTGTGATGGGTCGGGTGGTTGGGGTGGGCCCTGAGATCCAAGCACATCTGTTCCCCTGCGGTCTGGGGGCTCCTGCCAGGGGGTTCTTGGCACCACTGGCCCCTCTCATGACTGCCGGCCTCAGGATCTGCTTTGACCCTTCCCCCGGCTAGGCTGCAGGAGGCCTCCGAGGACGTGGACCCTCCGCTGCCCTCCTTCCACTTCCAGCGGGTGCTTGCCAACCTGACTGCTCTGCACATCTGGACCAGCGGCCACAGCACCAGCTCTTCCGGTCAGTAATGACCAGGACACTCCCCAGCCCCCAAACCAGCGAGGCCCCCGGGGGCTCTTTCATCATAGCCTTACGGAGTCTTCACAGCCGGAGGTTGTCGTCCCCACTTTAGCACAAGGGGTCTGAGGCTCAGAGAGGTACCCATGGACTGCAGCCCACCAGGCTCCCCCGTCCCTGGGATTCTCCAGGCAAGAGTACTGGAGGGGGTCACCAGTGCCTTCTCCGATATTATCACCTACCTAGACACAATTTTTAAAAACCAGTATAATATGCTAACTGTAATACACAATAAAAAGAAAGTGAATGATATTTAGAAATAACCACATGGGGACTTCCCTGGTGGTCCAGTGGGTAAGACTTCATGTTCCCAACGCAAGGGACCCAGGTTCGATCCCTGGTCAGAGAACTAGATACCACATGCTGCAAATGAGAGTTCATGTGCCACAACCAAAAAGCCCTCATACCGCAACAAAGAGCTGTGTGTGTGCGTGTGTGTGTGTGTGTGTTAGTCGCTCAGTCATGCCCAACTCTTTGCAACACTATGGACTGTAGCCCACCAGGCCCCTCTGTCCATAGGATGTCCCAGGTAAGAATACTGGAGTGGGTTGTCATTTTCTCCTCCAGGGGATCTTCCTGACCTGGGGATCGACCCCGGGTCTGCTGCATTGCAGGTGGATTCTTTACCATCTGAGCCACCAGGGAAGCTTCAGATAAAGGTCTTTTATCCTCATGCAAGCATGTCTTCAGGTCAGATTCCTCAAAATGGAAATGTGAGGTCAAAGAGTGTATGTTTTCTGTTTTAACGCATGCTGCCAAATTTTGCTTCAGCAAGGCTGTACCTATTTATATTTTGATGCCAAGTGTCCACTCTCCTTGTCTATTTGTCTGCTCAGTGTTGACAGATAGTTTTTCTATTTTGCCCCAAGTTTCTAGTAGTTTGTGGGAAAGTTGGTCTGATAGGAGCTACTCCTGTGTTACTAAAGGCTCCCAGTTCATCTTCATATATCCCCATGTGTAAGTTCCGCAAGCCCCCATCCTCCACCATCACTACTCTGGAAAACGTGCACCAAGCTGAGGGTTGTGAACAATATCAGTGTTTGTATGTACATATTTATTTATTTGGCTGTTTATTGATTTATTGGGGTCTCAGTTGCAGCATGTGGGACCTTTTTTTAGTTTTTGGCAGCATGTGGGATCTAGTTTCCTGACTAGGAATCGAACTTGGGGCCCCTGTATTAGGAGCACAGAGTCTTAGCCACTGAACCACCAGAGAAGTCCCGTAAATGTCTGTATCTTTAATAACCAGTGAGAGTGAGCTTCTTCTTCTTGTAAAATTCCCAGCCATATATATTTCTCCTTCTGAAAGTTACCAATTTTTCCTTTGCCCTTTGTCCTTTTTTTAAAATTGCAGTTGACCCATGGACTGCCTTTGTGTACGTGGGCCAGTACCCTGTTACACAGGTGAGTAGGAAGGTTCAGGGGAGAAACGTGCATGGAGCTGCTCCTTCTGTCTCTCTCTGCAGGTCCCGTGCTGCTGACTGAGATCCGGCTCACATCCGCCCGGCAGGGGCTGTCCCCGCCAGCCTCCTGGGTGGAGACTTGTTCGTGTCCCCAGGGCTACACCGGCCAGTTCTGTGAGTCCTGCGCTCCAGGATACAAGAGGGACACGCCCCTGGGGGGTCCCTATGCCGGCTGTGTTCCCTGCACCTGTAACCAGCATGGCACCTGTGACCCCAACACAGGTAAGTCTCCCTGCATCTCCGCCACCCCCAGGCCACCTGGGCTACACCCAGAGCAGGGAGAAGGGCACTGACCTGAACGGGGCCAGCTGCGTGCGTGTGAGTGATCACTGATACTGACAGGATGGTGTCCTCAAGTTCCTCCATGTGCTAGGCACCGTTTTATAAGCTGTATCGTTGGATCCTGCAAAAAGCCCTGGAGGTGCCGGGACCCTTCGGGTCCCATGTTACAGGTGTTACAGGTATGGGACCGAAAGTGCAGGGAGGCGGCTCGGCCAGTAGGTGGCAGAGCTGCTCCTCTCTCAGGTCACTGCCAGCGATGGTCACCCCCACTTGCAGCAGAGGAAACCCCAGAGGGGAGACCACGGGCCCTGGGCCGGGGACTGGGCCTCTCACACGGAAGGTGGGAGGGCTGGCGCCCTGCTGCTCTTCTGCAGCTTCTAGGATCTCTGCAAAGGGAAATGCCTTTTCCCTGCTGTCAAAGGGCAGTAGCCTGGGAATCAGCAGGCCGGCCGCGGTTGGGGAGCACCCACAGCACAAGGGGCTCCTTCCTTCTGGGGCCCAGGCAGACATCACTAGTCGAGCCAGATGGAGCCTCGTGATCCTTCCGTGCCGGGCTCCGGGAGGGTCATCGCGTGAGATGGCCCTGGTTTTTTGTCCCTCGGAGCCCCTTGCCTTGGAGCAACTTCCAGCTCCGTTTGGGCAGGTCTTCATCTGTAAAGGGGGGGGGCGGGCACAGCGGTCACTGCTGCCCTTCCTGGGCAGACGGAGGAGGAGTGAATGTGTGGGTGCTAGGCAGAGACAGAGGCCATGGAAAGCACCCCCTGGGTGCCTCCCGTGCTCTGCTTGTCCACCCCAGGTCCTCTCTCTTTCCTTCTGTTCACCCCAGTCCTTGGTGAGTGCTGCTGGGGAGCGCCTCTGGGAAGGGGTGGTCTTGCTTAACCCCTTCTTAGCCAGGCTCCTCCCTTAGTCCCTGGCAGTGGCTCTGAGCAGACTCTAGACGCCATGGGGCTAGAGAAGGGGGGTTGCAGTGTGCCCTTCATTAGAAATCAGTGGGCAGGAATTCCCTGGTGGTCCGGTGGTTAAGACTCCACGCCTCTACTGCAGAGAGCACGGGTGTCACCCCTGGTCGGGGAACTGAAGATCCGTTGTAAATAAATAAATAGAAACCAGTGGGCAGGGAGGGGAGTTCCATTCTATGAGGCCAAGAAAGCCTCTGGAAACCCGCAGACCCCCTAAATGGGTTTCCTCACATTAAGGCCGGAATCCTGGGTCTGTGTCACTGTCCCTGAGCTTAAGACGGCTTGGAGGCGTCAATTTACAGAATAAAGCCGCCACTGAGGAAGGGAAAAAGGAATACTAGGAGCAAATGCTAGTGGTATCGCCAGCTGGTTCAGGGATAGGTTTTGGGCTATCAAGTAATAGTGATGACAGTAACAGCTGTGTGTCAGAGGCTGTGCATGGCTGCACTGAATCGTGATGAAAACCTGTTGCGATCAGAGTCATGTGTGCCCATTTTGCAGGTGAGGAGGTCGAGGCCCAGGGGTGCCCAGGTTCACATGGTCAGTAAGTGGTGGACGTGAACCCAGGTGGATGCTCATCCCTGGGCCATGCTGCCTGCACCGTGGAAGAGGCCCCACCCCAGTTCCCATCCCAGGACGAGCTCGGTGGCCCCCGTGCAGCAGCCCACCCCCTGTCTGGAGCAGGGTCTGGGCTCAGGCGGTGGTGACCAGGTGCTTGTCTCGCCCCTCAGGGATCTGCCTGTGCGGCCACCACACCGAGGGCCCGTCCTGTGAGCGCTGCCTGCCAGGTTTCTACGGCAACCCCTTCACGGGCCAGGCCGACGACTGCCGGCCCTGCCCATGCCCTGGACAGTCGGCCTGCACGACCGTCCCAGAGAGCGGAGAAGTGGTGTGTACCCACTGCCCGCCGAGCCAGAGAGGTGAGTGCCGGGGACCCTGCCTCTGCCAAAGCTCCAGGAGTCCTGGGTCCACAAATGAGGGAGGGCCTCGCTGAGGGGTGTCAGGCCTGACCTGTGGGAATCCTGAGTCTCATAGTCTGATAGCCAGGGCCGTGGGCTGCCGTGGGTTCCTGGCAGAACTTGGGCCACGGAGCATATCCAGGTGGGAGTCTGGAAATCGTCGAGTCCAGCCCTGCCCCAACCCACAGAGCCTGGGTTGGTATTCCTGTCATGTTCCTGGGTTACTCTTTTACATAGTTTGGGTGGAAAACCTCTGATTGAACTTCCAGCTTTTAAAAAATGTCGCCATGGGAATTCCCTGGCGGTCCGGCAGTTAGGACCCGGAGCTCTCAGTGCTGTGGGCCTGGGATCAACCCCTGGTCGGGGAACGAAGATCCCACAAGCCGTGCGGCGTGGCCAAAAAAGCAAACGCAGAAACTAATAAATAAATAATTTTAAAATGTGGCCAGGTAATGTGTGATGCAAAACACCCCCCACCCCCAGTCGTCTCCCTGTTCCCCATTCCTGCTCCAGGAAGCAGAGTCATCCTAGACATCTAATCGTTTAAAAAAAAAAAGCACACCAGAGCTTTATTGAGATAGTATTCATATACTCCTGACTCCCCATTTAAAGTGTGCAATTCAGTGGTTTTTTTTTTTTATATCTGCCATTACTGATTTTTCAAATTTTAGCAAAATACACATAACTTGCCATTTTGACCATTGTTAAGTGTACAATTCAGGGGCCTTAAGTACATTCCCAGTGTTATGTAACCATCACCGCTATCCACCCACAGAATTTTTTATCATCCTAAATAGAAATTTCCAACCCATTAAATGATTATCTCATAGTTCCCCCGCCCCATCCTCTGGCACCCACCGTTCTAGTTTCTATCTCTCTGAATGTGAAGATCCCAGGTGCCTCAGGTAGGTGGACTCCGACGATGTTTGTCCTCTTGTGTCTGGTTTGTTTCACTTGGTGTAACATTCCCATGATCTCAGATACCTGGTTCTACATTTGGGACCACTCTGAAAGCAGCTCCCCTGGGACTCCCCTGGCGGTCCAGTGGTTAACACTGCATGCTTCCAATGCAGGGGTTGCAGGTTCGATCCCTGGTCAAGGAGGTTCTGCATGCCATGTAGTGTGGCCAAAAAAAAAACCCTGAAAGCAGCTCCCTGGCAGCTAGCAGGTTGGGGAGGTGCTCCAGAGCAGGGGTCCCCAGGGACTGCGGGAGTGAGGTCCCACCTCAGGACCCTGCCCCCCACCATCACGCTGCCCCTGTGTTTCCACAACCTTCCCCACATGCCCTGGCTCCCCACCTGTGGCTACCCCCAGTCTACAACTCAAGGGGACTCCACTCAGTGAGACATGGCGGACAGAAGAGTTGCCCCAGGGAGGACTTTGGGGGAGGAGGGCACTGCTGTGAGCAGGAGGAGCCCTGGGAAGGATGCGAGGGTGGACATTAGGGCTTTGTGCCAGCTCACGCCTTTATCCCGCCAGCATCCTTCAGGTCCCTCCAGAGCTCTGCACCCAGGGGACTCACCCACGCAGTCCGATCCGGGACTGACTGCAGTCGAGTCCTGATCCTTGTCTGCCTCGCTCACCTACCACCCTGACCCCTTGCAGCTGCCTCCTGCCAGGGAGCTGTCCTCACGCAGTCCCGGGTGGACGGCAAGTTAGCTGCAGGGACCACATTCTTCATCACTGGCTTCAACCTCCCCCTTGGCCATCTCACTCCATCTCTGTTTCAGAGTCTCAAAGCCAGACCCTAGCCTTCTGACCTCCATTCAGATTTTCCTTTTCCTTCCTTTTCTCTCTTTTGTCTTCTCCTCCTTAGTCACCCCCCTCTCCATGTTCAAGGTTGCCTGCCTTTCATCACATTAACTTGATTTCCACCTTCGTGATGAGCTTTGAGGATGTCGGGAGCCCACAGCTGTTTTTCACAATGACAGTAGCTACTTTTTTGATTATAAATTAAGTAATACTCATTGTAACCAATGAGTAAATTATTGGGAAATGTGTAAAGGAACGTGAGTGCCTACAGGCACGAAGAGCATTTAAGATGGCCATCATCCCACCACCCCCAGGCCTCCCCCCGCATCGTGTGTTTCATGCAGATATGCACAGAGGGGTAGGCATGTTTACCACGAACAGGCTGACACTGCATGAAGCCCGTGGAACAAGGATGGTCCTTGATCTGTGTTCAGAGTGGACTTTCCAGGCGATGAGCCCCCAGAAGCCTCCTCACACACTGTATTTTCTGAGACTCATGGCTGGAAGATGAAGCCACAGCACCAGATCAAACCCAGGAAGCAGGGCAGGAGTAGGAAATAGTCCAGAGGGAGTTCAGAAGCCATGAGAAGCAGAACAGGCAAAGGGGGCAGAAACCACAAGGAAAAAGCAACCCCCACTGAGGGAGAGAGATGGGGGAGGGGATGGCGACAAGGAGGGTGGCAGGGATGCTGAGGATGGAGACAAGGAAGATGACGACAAAGAGAGGGATGGGCAAGATGGGGATGAGGTGAAGACCGTCAAGTTGATGCTAATGATGAAGGTGGAGATGGTGAAAGAGGCGACAATAACGAAGATGCTGAGTGATGACGGAGAGTGATGCTCAAGGTCATGAGGAAGATAAGGGTCTAGATGATGACCGTAGCGATGAGAATGACGGATGAAAATGATGACAGAGGTGACGTCCAGAGAGCTTCCTTGGTGGCTCAGTGGTAAAGAATTCACCTGCCAGTGCAGGAGACGTGAGTTCAAGCAGATCCCACTTGGTGTGCAGCGGCTAAGCCCAGGTGCCCTGACTGTTGAGCCTGCGCTCCAGAGCCCATGGGCCGCCACTACTGAAGCCCGCGCACCTCAGAGCCCTGCTCTGCAGCCAGAGAAGCCCCAGCCGTGAAAAGCCCTCGCTCTGCGGTAAGAGAGTAAGTAGGTCCCACTCTCCGCAGCTAGAGAGAGCCCCGCGGGCAGCACGACCATACACGAATAACGCTAGATCAGCCATGGACGAGAGATCAACCAGACCCCGCATCATCCGGCCGCCACTCACCTCTGCAGACAAAGGTCATGACGACAGTAAGGACCATGTGAGGAAGAGGATGGCCACGGCGCTGATGAAGAGAATGGTGAATGACGGCATGATGGCTAGGAGGGCGATGACGGTGAATGGTGATACCAGCCACTGCTGCTGATCGTGAACCACGTGCCAGCATCTGGGCTTAGTGCTTTGCTCACCTCAAGGGTCCTTTGAGGTCGCTGCCTTTATTGTCCCCGCTCTGCAGACACGGAGTCCAAGTTCAGCAAGCCCCAGTGGCTCGCTTAAGACCACAGGGCCGACTGATGGCCTGGCTGGGCCCTGGCCCCAGGTCAGCCTGACCCCAGGGCCCGTGCTCCGCTCCACTAGGAGCCTTGCAGGAGCTCTCTTGGGTTCCCACCCACCCTCACCCCTCATGGACCCAGCAGGCCAGGCCCCTCGTTCCTGCTCCTCCACACAAGCCTTCTTCTTTCCCAGGGCAGCGCTGTGAAATCTGTGATGATGGCTTTTTTGGGGACCCACTGGGGCTCTCTGGGCGCCCCCAGCCCTGCCAGCCATGTCAGTGCAGTGGAAACGTGGACCCCAACGCTGTGGGCAACTGTGACCCCCTGTCTGGTCGCTGCCTGCGATGCCTACACAACACGACAGGTGTCCACTGTGGGCACTGTCAGGAAGGCTTCTATGGGAGCGCCCTGGCCCCTCGGCCCGCAGACAAATGCGTGCGTGAGTACCAGCCTCCCAGGCCCACAGGGCGGGGCGGGGCGGGCTCCTTCTCCACCAGATCCAGCCGGCTGTTCTGCAAGGCTCCTGTGCAGCCTTAGGCAGCTTACTCACCTTCTCTGTTGCCTTGTCGAGAAAGTATAAGGGTTTGTTTCTTCTCCAAGGTTCTTTCAGCTTTGGGATCTGATCAGCTTTGACCCTGTGATTTTCTTTCTTTGTGTTTTTCCTGCCCGGATGATTTAGCACTGATCTCATGCCGTTGGCACCTGGGACTGTCCCAGACGGCCTGCGGCCCTCATCATTTCGTCCTGCCCCTGGGCTTCCAAGATACTCAGCCCTCTGGGCCCTCAAGGCATGCACCAGCCTGTGGGAGGCTTCCAGGAGTGCCCCAGGGAGAAGCTCAGCATTTGCCCCCTACTCCATGTGGCCCCTGTTGGCCTCTTATTTTTAGGGGGGCCCAGGAGAGCAGTCAAGTGACCCAAAACAGTGGGAGCCGGGTCTGCCCCTGGCCCCCCCAACTGAGTTTCTGGCCTTCTCTGCAGCCTTGTAGGGGGCTCAGAAGGGCCACCCGCCACCACGGCCATCTGACCTGTCTCTCCAAGGACATAGAAAATGGGCTGAGACTAGCGCCCAGCCCTAGAGCCTTTTTTCAGAGACCACTCAGGAGTCGGAGCGGAATGGGAGTCGCCTCCCCGCGCTCCCCACCTTCTCTGCCTCTCCGGGACCCCCTCGAGGTGGAGCAGGTGGTCTGCGGGTGCCCTGACACCCTCTCCGTCCCCTGCTCCCATCCCCCAGCCTGCAGCTGCAGCCCGGAGGGCTCAGTCAGTGAGCAGAGATCCTGCGACCCAGTGACCGGCCAGTGCTCCTGCCTGCCCCACGTGGCCGGACGGGACTGCGGCCACTGCAGCCCGGGCTTCTACGACCTCCAGCCCAGCAGGGGCTGCCGGCGGTGAGTGGGGCGCGGCTGGGGTGCCCTTCCCCTGGGGGTCCACCCAGGACAGAAGAAGCCACCAGGGAGCCTCCAAGCCCACTGCCAGGTGCCCTGCACTGATGGGGGCCAAGGGGTCAGATTCACCACCCTGCCAACCCAGGACACAGGCCAGGAGCAGCCCTGAGGGGTGTCCAGGCGGGCGGGAGCTGGTTCGGTCTCCTCGGTAACTCGGCCACTCTGTGAGCTTTGTGGCCACAGCAGCAGCTTAGATGGCGTCTTTAGGGAGCAGCGGAGGACTCCAGGGACATGCCTCGTGAAACAAATAGGTTTCTTTCTGAGCAGACTGTCTCTCTCATGCTTTCAATATGCCAATTGCCTTGTGATTTCCAACTGAAAGGTATAGTCCAAGATGTATATATGAATATGTCCCCATACCCTTTTCGGGAGGTGGAGGGGAAGAATTTTTGTGAGACTGCGCCTCCTTGGCTACAGCTCAGAGGAGGCTGTTGGACACGTTCCCGCACAGAGATGGGACCTCGTCTGCAGAAGGCAAGGTCCCAAGGCCCCGCGCCAGCCTGAGATGACAGAGGCAGGGCTGGGAATGGCCCAGAGCTCGTCCCAGACCTGGGTTCCTTCCCTTTCCTTATTGTAGCTGCAAGTGCCACCCGTGGGGCTCCCGGGAGGACCAGTGCCACCCCAAGACCGGGCAATGCCCCTGCCGTCCAGGCGTCGAGGGCCAGACCTGTGACCGATGCCAGCTGGGTTTCTTTGGCTTTTCCATCAAAGGCTGCCGCGGTAAGGAAGCCGGGTCCTTCCCGGGCTGCCCGGAGACAGAGGCTTCTAGGAAAGAGGATCAGTGGGGGGATGGCCAAGCAGCAGGAAGGAGACAGATCGGATACGGGGCAGGTCTTCTTGGAGTAACCGTGGGAACGTGGAGTGAACGAACAGAGCAGAGGAGGGGCACGGGATCTAATCCCAGATGCTGCGACTGACCTCCTGAGTGCCTGGGGCCATCAGATCACCTCTCTGGGCCTCACTTATACGTGGACTGCATGGCTATCCTAAACCTGCCTGGTCCTCAGATCCCAGGGACACTGAAATAACTCAGGTTCTTGGTCATCGCCCCCAACCTTCTGAATCAGTCTCCTGGGAATGACCCAGGAAGGTACTTGAGCTGCCCACGGGGATCGGGAGCATCTGGGCGGCCAGAGTTGCAGGGCGTCTGGGGGTTCTCGTGTGAGGTGGCCATCAGGGTGCCCAATGCCATCTGCATACCACCCCCCAGACTGCAGGTGCTCCCTGCTGGGTGCCACCTCGCCCCAGTGCCACGAGAACAGCACGTGTGTGTGCAAGCCTGGCTTCGTGGGCTACAAGTGTGACCGCTGCCAGGACAACTTCTTCCTCACGGCCAACGGCACACAGTGCCAGGAGTGCCCGTCCTGCTATGCCTTGGTGAAGGAGGAGGTGAGCCCTCCCCGTCTAGGCCCTGCTCAGGCCGGCTGTACCTTCTGTTCATTTCATGGCCCCAGCGAGCACCTGCTCTGTGCTGGGCACTGGGAAGTGCCCACTTATCCCGAGTCCTTGGTCTTTCTGGGACCACCAGCCGCCTTCTTGTGCCCACCCAGCCATCTGGCTCAGCTCTCCCCTCTGCCCTTTCCCGGCTCCTGAGTGGACAAGAGAAAAATGGCCCCGGCCTTGTGTCCTTCCCCACTACCAGGCTGAGGTCTCACACTTACTCACATTCCTTGGGGATGAGGACACAGGTGGCCCTTCGTGGGGAGGGTCAGGGGGAGGGCGATGCTCATGCTGGAACACAAGCAGAACCTCAAGCAGGGAGATGACGTGGAGCAGGGGTCAGGAGCATGACCTCTGGACCCCAGGAGCATGACCCCCCAGCCCTGTTAGTTGTCACGTGTCCAGGCAGGTGACAGCCTTGGTAAGCTTCAGTGGGTCTCTCTGACTCCAAAATGGGGACGGTTCAGACCTGTGACCCCTTTCCTGAAATCAGTGAGGGCAGCTTTTGGAATGATGGTTCTGTAGAAAGATAGGATGGTGTGTGATGGATATTGGGTGCCACTCCCAGCAGTGCCTGGGCCAGCTGCCCAAATCAAGCCCGTTGACACATCTGCAGGAACACAGGTGAATATTCACACCAAGAGGGTAGATAAAGATCACAGGTAGCCTTGTTCAGAATACTCACACCAAGAAGGGAATAAAGAACTTAGCCTTGTTCTAAGTGAATTCAGGGATTTTTTTTAAAACCTGATTTTGCCATCCTATGCAGAATGGAAATCTTTGAGGATTTTCAAAGCATTTTGGACTTCAGAATCAAGGAGAGAGCTTGGGCCCTGTATCCCCCACCCCTTAGGGTGGTTACAAGGCGAATGTGAGCTGGCGCGTGGCTGGTGGTCACTCACACCTGGCTCCCAGCGAGTGCTCCATAAATGCATTTATTGTCCATATGATTGAAAGAATGGAGCTAGGAGATGGAGCAGAGTGCCGTCACTCCATCTGCAAGGATTGCGTGTCTGCTCCGTGCCAAGTCCTGGGAACATGGCAGGACAGACGGAAATCCTCCTGAGGCTTCCCTTCCCATCCCCCCTCAGCAGGGCAGAGGTGTGATTGGCTGAATGCCAGTAGGTACCATGGGTGTGAGATGGGAAGGGTCAGCTCCAAGGATGGAAGAGGTGTACAGTAGGTCCCCAGAGGTCCAGTGTATCCTTCGCTTTAAGGCCTGGATTAGGATTGGAGAAGGCAACACTTGCGGGGACGGCAGGCCAGGCAGAAACCAGCAGAGGTGTCCAAGCAGGACTTCAGGCCACCAGCCTCACACACCCTTCCCTCCCTGACCCTTCCAGGCTGCCAAGCTGAAGGCCAGGCTGACCTTGATGGAGGGATGGCTGCAAGGGTCTGACTGCGGCAGGCCCTGGGGACCGCTCGACATTCTACAGGGAGAGGCCCCACGGGGGGATGTCTACCAGGGCCCCCACCTGCTGCAAGGTACAGCTGGAGAGCAAAGTGGGAGACTGGGAGGCCAGGGGAGGGGGCTGGCTGGTCAGATGCCCACCGTGGAGCCCCTCGGTCTGGCCTCAGGCTGCTTCAAGGGCTCTGGGCTCACCCCTAGGAGAACTCACTTGCTGGTAGAGCATGTCTGATTTCCCCGGCTGCGTGAGCCCCTCCTGCCCTGCAGTCCCGCCCCACGGACCTCTCTTTCAGTATCCCTTGCCCTGTTGTACTTTGTAGCTTTGTTAAGATCAGTCTCTGACTACAGCCTCAGTCCCCATGTCCCCTGAGCCACCTAGACTATACCGGTAAGCTCAGTGAGGGCAGGAGTTGGGTTCATTCACGGAGTCAGTCCCTCACCAAATGAATGTCGAGGCGCTGTCCCAGGTGCTGAACAGGTAAAGTTCCTGCTGTCTTAACTGTTGGCCATTTTGCTCACTGTGGTATCCCCAGCATAGAAAAGTGAAAGTGAATTCGCTTAGTCGTGTCCGACTCTTTGTGACCCCATGGACTGCAGCCTACCAGGCTCCTCGGTCCATGGGATTTTCCAGGCAAGAGTACTGGAGTGGGTTGCTATTTCCTTCTCCAGGGGATCTTCCCAACCCAGGGATTGAACCCAGGTCTCCCGCATTGTAGGCAAACACTTTACCATCTGAGGCACCAGCACAAAAAGTGAATGGCAAATAAGAAACAAGACTGTCATTAAGTCTAGGTGAAATTTGGCCCTGGGACACTGATAGGGAGCATCAAAAGCCAGTTGTTTATTTTGTCAAGTTTTATGTTCACAAGTGCCTGTACTCCTGCAGCAGCCACAGGTAAGCTGAGCACCGGTTTGCAAGACACACACAATAGGGAGCTATCAGACGCTGTGCATCAAATGCCCTCTCTGAGCCACACCCTGGATTACAGAGCTGACTTGGGGAGGGTTTCCTGCTCTCTCAGGTTCAGGAAGCGCTCTCAGTGGCTCTAGAAGGCCTGGCTTCCTTCCATTCCTTTGCGGCTCTCTTCCTGCGTGGGGGACCTTGGGTCATGATCTGCCATCTCTGGGCCTCAGCTTTTGCATCTGTAAAATGGGGGAGGCTCTTCCTTTAGAGCCAGTGCTCAGGCCTGGTCGAGGAGTCAAGCTGTGCCCAGCAGTAGAGGCCAAAGTTGGGGCACCTTGAGGCTGTGGGCTTTACTGTGAAATCTCGACTGCTCTGTGACCCCTGGGCTGGGGGCTTTCTGCAGGGGCCCAGGACACCTTCTTGGAGCAGGTGACAGGCCTCGAGGGTGCTGTGAAGGCTGCCCGGGAGCAGCTGCAGGCGCTGGGCAGGAGTGCCCGCTGTGCCCAGGCTGGAGCAGAGAAGACCTGCGTCCAGCTGGCGGACCTAGTGGCAGCACTGGAGTCCTCGGAAGAGGAGATTCTGCATGCGGCCACCATCCTCGAATCTCTGGTACCCTAGGGGACTCCCTCCCCGATCCCTTCCCCTGACTGAGCCTGGGGCATATCCCCGCTTTGGGAGGCTCAGTTTTCGCATGCGCAGAATAGCGGGTCACACGGTGGCTCCTCTACCCATTCAGTGAGATGATGTTTGCAAAGCATGGGGCATATTCCAAGTAGACAGTGAATGCCCAGCCAGTGGCAGGCATCGTTACTGTTGTTTCCAAGCTCTAGGGCTCCGCCCACTGGATGCTGACTGCAGCTGGCTCTGAGCATTTATACATTAAGTGGCATGGCCCAGTTCTCCCAATAACTGAGCCAGGTACAGCCCTGAACCTTCAGGGATGGGCCATCAGCTCCCTCTGACTTCCTTCTTTCCTCTAAAGGTGATTCCCCAGGAAGGGCTCGGCCAACCTGCCAATTGGAGCCAGCTGGCCACAGAGGCACGTGCCCTTGCCAGGAGGTGAGCCCCTAGGCCCCGGGAGCTTGGTGAGGTCCTGTCCACAGAACCATGAAGGGAGACCAGCCCTTCTCCTGAGGGCTTCCAGGGTCGGGGCCAGCCCAGTTGAGGTGTCCCCACCCCGAGAAGCTGGAACCACTGAGTACAGGGCTGTATGGTGGGGGAGAGCTGTGCAAGATGCTCACAACATCTCTTAGCCCAGAGACGTGGGGGTGGGGTGCAGGTGGAGCTGCTGTATTAAGATGTAAGCCATGCAAGTCAACCGTTTAAACTGAACAGCTCAGTGGTGTTCAGTATATTCACAGAATCATGCTATTATACCATCCCCACAGTCAGTTTTAGAACACTTTTGTCACCACCCCCCAGAAACAAGCCCCATACCCATCAGACATCACTCTCCAGTCCTCCTCACCCTCCCTGGCCCCGAGTAACCACTCATCTGCTTTCTGTCTCTATAGATTTGCTAACCTGGACATTTCATATGCATGGAATCGTACACGTGGTCTTTTGTATCTGGCTTCTTTCACTTAGTGTAAATTTTCAAGGTTCATTCTTTTTTTTTTTTTAACAACCAAATAGTATTATTCCGTGGTTTGAATGTGTCACATTTTGTTTGTCCAGTCATCTATTGATGGATATTTGGATTATTTTATCCTCTGCCTTTAAGGAGCAGCTTAAGATCCTCAAGACACAAGCTCTGAAACAATGTGTCCTTTGGGCTGTACTTTACCGTCGTAGGTCCATTTTATGGATGAGCAAAGAGACTCAGAGAAGTGAAGTGACTTGCCTAAGGACAAATGGTCAGCAGTGGTAGAGCCGGATTCAAACCCAGGGTGTCTTGACCACTCTTTCCTACGCTGTCTTTATTAGGGTGACCGTATAATCTGTTGTCCAAGCTGAGATTTTATGTGTGATGAAAGGCCCCATTATACATTTTGCCAGGACAGCAGGCATAAGCCCAGTATAACAGGAAGAAGGGGCGTGGGTCCTCTTGCCATCAAGTCTTCGCTGCCTGCCAGGCACAGAGGGTAAAGAGCCTGGCCCCCGTGGCTGCACTCTGCGTGGGATGGTGGTGCGAGGCTCACACAGGGGGTGCGGGTTTGCACCTAAGCCCCCTTCCGTGTGAGCTCCTGGTGATGGTCAGGTGGGTATTTTCACACAGCCACAGGGACACCGCTGCCAAGATTGAGGCCACGGCTCGGAGGGCCCTGCTCGCCTCCAACACCAGCTATGCACTTCTCTGGAGCCTGGTGGAGGGCCGAGCGGCCCTGGAGGCCCAGCAGGAGCTGGAGGACAGGTGAGACCTCCCGCGTGTGGGTCGGAGCCTGGGTTGGCTTCCTGGAGCCCACAGGGCCTGACCAGAGGCCAGTGGTTCCAGAAACACCTCCCTTCCCTTGAGTCCTGATGTTCCCTGGAGTGGGGTAGGATGCCTGGAGTCTTGACTCTACTTGGTGGTGAGTTATAGGAACCTACTCATGCCTGGAGGAGGAAATGGCAACCCCCTCCAGTATTCTTTCCTGGGGAATCCCACAGGGAAGCCTGGAGGGCTATAGTCCCTGGGGGTGGCAAAGAGTCGGACTCGACTGAGTACACACACTCATGCCTGGGGGTGCAGCTCAGCCTCTGGAGAGAAGGGATGAGAAACGTGAAGCAGGAGGGTCCAGGTCAGCACCTCCTCCCCCCATCCCACCCCCACAATTTCCCCA
>SJYX01024890.1:542989-575663 GCA_006410675.1 Oreotragus oreotragus
ATTCAGGGGGCCAGCAAAGACCCACCAAGGTCTCACTGAGCCCAAGTGAACTTCCTAGATGAAAGACTCTGATAGGCCCAGCTTGAGTCAGGCGGCCCCTCCTGAACCAATCAGTATGGCTGGGCGAATCACGTGACTCACTCCCAGAGGCAGGGGTGCTGGTTCTCTAAAAAGGGATGAGGGATGGGAGTGACCTCAGGGGGTGGCTTCCCTCATAGCTCAGTCAGTAAAGAATCTGGCTGCAGTGCAGGAGACCCAGGTTCAGTCCCTGGGTCAGGAAGATCCCCTGGAGGAGGAAATGGCAACCCCCTCCAGTATTCTTGCCTGGAAAAAAATTTCACGGACGGAGGAGCCTGGTGGGCTGCAGTCCCTGGGGTTGCAAAGAGTTGGGCACGACTAAGTGACTAACCTTTCTTTCTCAGGGGTGGTCCACTCCAGTTACCCGTGGTTGGGGGAACTGGTGGGGGAGCAAGATGTGGACAGCTGAACCGGAAAGCTATCTTAGTTGATTGATTATAGCTCTTTGTGGAAAAAAGCTCCCAGAGCGATCATGCGACCCAGGGATCTCTTTACCTGGAGACCAGCATGCCCAAGGTCACCCAAGGGCGTCAGGGCCTGGGCTGCTATCCCTCCGCCAGTGCCAGGCCTTCTCCTCTTGGAGACTCATCCAGAGGAGCCAGACATTCACATAACGTGTGACTCTCAAGTGGAAACCAAGTGGGAGCCCCTTCAGAAAAGCGTGATTGAATTAAGTGAATGGAGGAACAAGAATGTAGTGACTCTGTGGCCTTTTCATTCATGAGAAAGCTGCCAAGTAGCAGCCAGCTTCTGAGGCCAGCTGCTGGGTACCCACTCCACAGATGGTGGCTCTGCCCGGGAAGTCGCCAGAGCCCTCTTCCTTCTTGGATTCCAGTGGGGGCGGGGGGTGCGGCCAGGACAGCAATTGGGAGGCACAGCCTACACCCGCTCACAGGCCACCCTGCCTCTGTCTCCCCCCAGGTACCAGGAGGTACAAGCGGCCCAGAAGGCACTGGGCACAGCCGTGGCAGAGGCGCTGCCCGAAGCTGAGAGGGTGCTGGCCACTGTGCAGCAAGTCGGTGCAGACGCGGCTCTGCGCCTGGCCTCACCAGTCTCCCCAGCATCACCGGTCAGCTCGGCTGTCCTTGGAGCTCTGCGTCGGGGGGGAGATGGGGGAGAACGTGGCGGCTGGGAAACCAGTGTGGCCCAGGCAGAGACAGATGACGTGGCTTATTTTTAGCTCGGTACCGGTTGTTTAAAAGATAGGGCACCTCCATGCCTGGCAGAGTGCCTGCCTGGCACAGAGCTCAGCCAATCTTAATTATTGAAAATAATATTAAGGCTGAGGTCCCTTCTCCGTCACTGTGGCATTGGCAATGACACCAGACAGACGTGGAGTTAAATCCCGGCTCCACCATTCAAGTTCAAGGGCCAAGGACCTTCCCCCTCTGTGCCTCAATTACTTTGTCAGATGGAGCTCACCCTTTAGGCTAATTCTGGGCTGTATCCATCACGGGCGGGGAGGGCATTCACGGCTCACCTCTGGATAAATCAGTTTATCATGACTTCTCAGTAATCCTGAAATCCCAAAACTGGGGACCTGAACTTGAAAAAAAAAAAAAGACTAAACATATAGAAATGTATCTGGGACCCCGCCTGTTGGGACTGACGGGCCCCAGGCTAAATGCTCAGGGTCTTTGGTTCTCCCAGACATGAGTGTGGCTCTGAGTGCTGACCCAGATACTACTGAAGGTGTTAGGTAAGAAGCAGTCCCCACAGAACAGTCTGAGTTCAGGAGTACAGCTTATTGGTCCTCTCCGTTAACACCTTTCCCCTCCCCAGAGTAAAGCTAGCCAAAGGGCCAGTTGGGTTGGACTAGATACTGGCTTTCAGGCCCCTTATCCTTAAAAGGAGCCCAGCCTCAGATACTCAGACATTCCTCAGAATCACTCTGCTTGCCTCAAACAAACGAAACCAGGAAGTCACTGCTCAGCTAGGACTCATTTCTGCCATAGAAAAAGAAAACAGTCTATTGAGGGTGTTTCTCTGACTGGCTGTTTCCAGGTATAAGATTGAGTGATCCTAATCTACCTACAGTTGGCAGCTTCCCTTGTAGCTCAGTCAGTAAAGCATCTGTCTGCAATGCAGGAGATCTGGGCTCGATTCCTGGGTTGGAAAGATCCCCTGGAGAAGGAGATGGCAACCCACTCCAGTATTCTTTCCTGGAGGATCCCAGGGACAGAGGAGCCTGGAGGGCTATAGTCCATGTTGTCACAAGAGTCGGACCCGACTTAGTGACTAAACCACCACCCACAGTGGACCAGTCCGTGTACTTAATTCAGGCTGGAATTTAGAATCGAGTAGGGAGTCTGAGGGAGGAAACGCAGGTCAGGAAGGTCAGCTGAGCTGCCTGGGGCCACGCTTCTAGAAATTGCTGGGGCTGGAATCAGGCCTCAGGTGACAGGCTCCCCAGCCTGGCTTCTCTCGCCCTGGCTCCTCTGCATCTTTGGGGGCCACATGCAGCCTGACCCCCACTGTCTCTGCCCCTGGGCTTCTCCCATCCTCCTGCCCCTTGGACTTTTCTTGCCTGAGCCTTTCATCTCCCAGCAGCCTCAGAAGTCCCAGGCCGAGGCCGTGAGCCTGAAGGTGCAGACGCTGGAGAAGACAGTCACATCGAGAGAGCGCCTGGTGACCGAGACTGCCCGGTCCCTGCAGGCCACCGCCCAGGCCGTGCTGCAGGAGACGGAGCCCCTCACGCAGGTGGGCTCTCATCCTTTGAGGCAGCACCTGGAGGAGGTGGGGGCTGCCCCAGGGGTGATCTGGGGTCAGGGGTTGCAGGGGAGGGAGGGGCAAAGACCAGAGCAGTTCTTTCTGCCCCGCCAGTGCCTGCCCGCCAAACTCCAGACAGCCTCAGTCAGCGTGCGCCAAGGCAGGAGGTCCTGACTGCCTGAGAAGGAGTAAAGGATGAGCACAGAGCCTCCCACCTTCCCTCCCAGGAACGCCTCTGCCAGGCGTTTAGAGGAAGACTTAAGACAGGAGGGCTCCCTGGGCAGCATCTGGTAGCTCTTTAAGCCCACATGATTGATCGATTGGCCGAAATTCATGTGACATAAAATTACCCCGCTCCGCAAAGCTCCCTGACTGGAAATTGAGCCCATGCCCCCTGCGATGGAAAGGCGGAGTCCTAACAACTGAAACACCAGGGAATTCCCTAAAATTACCCATTTTAAAGTGTACAACACAGTGGCATTTAGCACACTCACCAAGTGCACAACCATCATCTCTCAGTTCGGAAACACTCATCACCCCAGAAGGAAACCCCGGAAGGGAAAACGTGTACCCATTAAGCAGTCACTCCTCGGCCCTCCCTCCCCCAGCCCCTGGCAACCACCTGCTTTCTGTCTCTGTAGATTTACCTACTCTGGACGTTTCATACAAATGGAGTCATGCGATATGGGCCCCTTTGCGTCTGGCCGCTTTCGCTTACCGTAATATTGTCCAGGTTCACCTACACTATGGTACATATCCGCACTTTATTCTTTTACATGTGATGACGTGCGAAAGTCACTCAGTCGTGTCTGACTCTTTGCAACCCCATGGACTATAAAGTCCATGGAATTCTCTAGGCCAGAGTACTGGAGTGGATAGCCTTTCCCTTCTCCAGGGGATCTTCCCAACCCAGGGATAGGAAGGGAAAACGTGTACCCATTAAGCAGTCACTCCTCGGCCCTCCCTCCCCCAGCCCCTGGCAACCACCTGCTTTCTGTCTCTGTAGATTTACCTACTCTGGACGTTTCATACAAATGGAGTCATGCGATATGGGCCCCTTTGCGTCTGGCCGCTTTCGCTTACCGTAATATTGTCCAGGTTCACCTACACTATGGTACATATCCGCACTTTATTCTTTTACATGTGATGACGTGCGAAAGTCACTCAGTCGTGTCTGACTCTTTGCAACCCCATGGACTATAAAGTCCATGGAATTCTCTAGGCCAGAGTACTGGAGTGGATAGCCTTTCCCTTCTCCAGGGGATCTTCCCAACCCAGGGATTGCGCCCAGGGTCTCCCACATTGCAGGCAGGTTCTTTACCAGCTGGGCCACAAGAGAAGCCCTGAATGATATTCCACCGAGTGGATGCACCACATTTTGTGTTTCCATTCACCCATCAGATATGTATGCTTTTGAGTATCCAGCCTTATTTAGTGGTGAGGTTCCTGGGTAGCTCAGTCAGTAAAGAGTCCATCTACAATGCAGGAGACCCAGGTTCGATCCCCGGGTCAGGAAGATCCCTGGAGAGGGAAATGGCAACCCCCGCTGGTATTCTTACCTGGGAAATCCAATGGATAAAGGAGCCTGGCGGGCAACAGTCCCTGGGGTCACAAAGATTCAAACCACCACCATCACCTTATTTAGTGACAGCGGGGAAGAAACTAATTTCCTAGGAGTAAAAGTCATGTAAGAAACAGATTCTCTATATCTCTATTTCACATCCTCTTGCTGAGATACAGCAGCATTCTGAAAAGAAACTTTCAGTCATCCATCTTTCTTTTAGTTCTCCGGTTCCAGTGTTCCTTTAATATTTTGTGGGACAGAGAAGCTCCTGGGAGAGATATTCAAAGTTTAACACTGATAGAGTAAGACAAGTCAGGCAGTCCTGGTAACCAGCATAATTCAGCATCCGTTTTGGTGCCCTCTGGGGACCTTGTATATGTGGGTTTGGTGCCCACCTGACCCGGCACAGCCCCAGCACCACCTGCCCAACCTCTCCCATCTCTCTCCAGCTGCACCAGGAAGCCAGAGCCGCCCTGACCCGAGCTTCCTCATCTGTCCAGGCTGCCACGGTGACTGTCATTGGAGCCAGGACTCTGCTGGCTGACGTGGAAGGTAAGTGTGCCCTGCTTAGCCCCAGGCTCACCAGTGCACAAACGCGCATGTCAGACACCAGGGATCGGGCCTCACCCTGGGCAGGCCTGGCTGCAGGGGCCAGAGGTCCAGCCACATGAGCATGAGACAAAGAGACCGTTCCCTCTGCCTCTCAGGACCTCCCTTTCCTGTTGCCGCTTGTCCCTGCCCACCTCACATACCACTCACCCCGTTCTTGCCCACATGGCCACCAATCACCAGACCACACACAGAACCCCTCAAGAGCAGATGGGAAGAGAACCTGATGCCATCAGCTGTCCATCCCTGATCCAGGCCACTCTGGCTCAGTGACCTGGTACAAAAATGGCTGCTCCGGTCCAGCCTCCAGTGGGGCTACGGGAAGGGATTCGGTGTTTCTCTTTAGAAGGGGGCGTGGGTTGATGCCAGTCCAAGTCTCTCTTGAACTTTACGAAAATGAGGCCAAATGCCCCCATTTTACAGATGAGTAGACCAAGAAAGGAAATTCTGCTGCATGAAATGTGGAACAGCCCTTAGCCTGTAACTGTTCTGCCAAAAGAGGGCTTGTGTTCAAACAAGTTTAAGAAATGGGACATGCTGTAGAGCTCCCTGAGGCCTTGCAGTGCACACCTTAGAATACTAAAGGCTCTGAGAAGTCCTGCAATAAAAGCAGGTTCACATTTTATTGGCGTGCCTCCATGAAGCGTGTGGGATAGCTCCCCCACCAGGGATTGAAAATGTGCCCCCTGCAGTGGAAGCGCAGATTCTTAACCACCGGACCGCCAGGGAAGTGCCCTGGGTTCACTTCATATAAACTTAGTTGACATTATGCCCTAGCATTTCTCAACACCCTGTAGAACTAGGACTCCCAGAGTGCCCTTTCAGAGAAGGCAATGGCAACCCACTCCAGTACTCTTGCCTGGAAAATCCCATGGATGGAGGAGCCTGGTAGGCTACAGTCCATGGGCTCGCTGAGTCAGACACGACTGAGCGACTTCACTTTCACTTTTCACTTTCATGCATTGGAGAAGGAAATGGCAATCCGCTCCAGTGTTCTTGCCTGGAGAATCCCAGGGACGGGGGAGCCTGGTGGGCTGTGCCGTCTATGGGGTTGCACAGAGTCAGACATGACTGACGTGACTTAACAGCAGCAGCAGCAGCGTGCCCTTTAATAAATACATTTTGTGTACAAGAAGCAAAATAGATCTAACCTTTGGATTATCCTCATAGAATGATTATGTACTATTATGTCCTTGAAAATTACAAAGCTGGATTCTTTTTGAAGTTTTATTTTGTCCACCATGGGGGCAGCCCAGAATGAGATGGTTAGATGGTTAGATAGTATCACCCACTCGATGTACATGAATTTGAGTGAGCACGCTCCAGGAGATAGTGGCGGACAGAGGAACCTGGCGTGCTATAGTCCGTGGGGTTGCAAAGAGTCGGACACAACTTAGCAAATGAACAACAACTGTAATCAGTACCCCTTGGGATAAATTTCCCTTAGAGTTTGATCTGAAAGGAAAGGGGAAAGTCTTTCTTTCTTTATGGAGAGACACTGCCTTTTATTAGATAATAAAATCCGTGTGAATTGTCGAATTTCCCCTTTTGTCTTGGCTGCTAGGAGGCTAACTGGTGAACAGGGCATCTGGCCCAGCACTGGCATGGTCCTGATTTTCTGGCACTTCTCACTGTTCCTCGTCCTCCGAGCTACACATGGGCCTTGGTTTGTCATTTTAATGGTCCTGTTGATCTATCATGATAAGCTGCCTCAAAGCCTTTGTAGAAATGGGCAGTCCATAAAAACACAGAACTGAATGGATCTTTCTATATACTGGGCTGTGGCTCCCATCTCCACTGGGCCAGGCATTGACCACTATGTAACCCTGAGACTTGTAAGTAGAGTTGGCCCAAAAGTCCATTTGAGTTTTTCCATAAGATATTCCATAACCGAAACAAGATCTTCCCAGCTGGTTCAGTGGTACAGAATCCGCTTACCAATGCAGGAGACTCAAGAGACGTGGGTTCGATCCCTGGATCGGGAGGATCCCCTGGAGGAGGAAATCCTCCAGTATTTTTGCAACCCTCTCCAGTATTTTTGCCTGGGAAATTCCATGGACAGAGGAGCCGGGCAGGCTACATACAGTCCATGGGGTCACAGAGTCAGGCAAGACTGAGCGCACAGGCAACCAACTTTTTGGCCAACCTGATATCAGAGAATCACGTGAACCTTTATACTCCCAGAGCAGTACGCCTCATTTAGGTTTCTCCCGGGTGATCCTGAGAAGTAACACGCACAGGTCTCCCGTGTCTCATCCCTCTGCTCGCGTTGTCCGAGGGTCTGGGGACGGCCAGCTTCCGGTGGCGACCGCTTGTCGGGCTCTCGAGGCGTGAGCCCAGCCCTCCTGACACAGCCTCGGCTGGGTTTACAGGAATGAAGCCGAGGTTTCCTCGGCCCAAGGACCAGGCCGCGCTGAGGAGGAAGGCGGCCATCGTCCAGGACAGGATCCTTGCAGACTCGAGAAAGAAGACCAAGCAGGCAGAGAGGATGCTGGGAGATGCGGCTTCCGTCTCCTCCAGGGCCAAGAAGAAGGGCAGAGAAGCCGAGCTTCTGGCCCAGGACAGTGCCAAGGTCAGGGCCAGGGACGTGACTCCTGGGGCGTCCGTGTCTTCTGGGCCTGGGGGAGGACCGGCATAGAGGAGGTGCCCTGCTGTGGGGCAGCTGCCCTCACCCAGTTGCCCCTTTCTGTGTGCAATGCTGAGTACTCTGCACTTAACCAGGGGCTCCCAGGCTCTGAGCTCTGGAGCTTCACACGGGTGACCCTGCTGATTTCGCATGAAACAGATGTCACTGCAGTCCCCATGGGACGGTGGGGACCCTGGGGCCCAGCCTGGTTCAGTAGCTTCAATCACATGAGCAGGACTCACACCTCGGTGTGTTGGGCTCTACTCCCTAAACCTCTAGGCTTTTCTTGCTTAATTGGGGCCAAATTTGAATCGATGTGAGTCTCCCCAGCACCTTCACTGGCTTTGTTGCTTGGGTCCCAAGTGAACTGGCTTTATTTTTTTAAGTGTATTCTTTTTAAAAAATGAATCAGTTTGACTGAGTGGGGTCTCAGTTGTGGCACTCGGATCTTTCATTGCGGTGTGCAGACTCTGTAGTTGTGGCACTCGGGCTTCAGTAGTCGTGATACGTGGACTTATTTGCTCCGAGGCCTGTGGGATCTCAGCTTCTTGACCGAGGATCGAACCCGTGTCCCCTGTGTTGCAACGCAGATTCTTAGCCACTGGACCACCAGGGAAGTGCCCTAAACTGCCTTCAAAGCTGCCTAGAGAAAGTCTTGGATCTGCAGGCGCCCCCCAGGCTTGTTTCTGGTCCTGTCGTTTCGAATTCAGCCAGCTCCTCTCCTCTCCAGCTCTGTCTCCTCATCTCTGAAATAGCTGGAGTTTCTCCTCAGAGGAGAGATGGGTAGAGTCCAGAGACCTGCACCGCGCCAGCATCCAGTACATACCTGTTGAATGAATGAACGAACAAATAAATGATCGTGGAGTGATGAAGTGAAGTGATGATCACTTGGGGTGATGACCGTTAATATCCTTTACCTCTAAAAGGACTCTCTTGGGGACGTCCCTGGCAGTCCAGTGGTTAAGACTTCACCTTCCAATACAGGGGGTGGGAGGTTCAGTCCCTGGATGGGGGCTAAGATCCCACAGGCCTCGGAGCCAAAATAAAAAAAATAAAAAAATCCATAAAGTAGAAGCAATATTGTAGTACATTTAGTAAAGACTTCAAAAAATAATCCACATTAAAAAAAAAAAAACTTAAAAAAAGGAAAAGTCCACTCACCCTCCCCTCTCTGCTGCCTCCCACCCACAGCTCGCCAAGGCCTTGCTGAGGGCAGGGAAGCAGGAACACCGCCGGGCTAGCCGGCTCTCCAGCCAGACGCGGGCGACCCTCGGACTGGCCTCCCGGCAGCTGCTGGCCTCAGAAGCACACAGACAGGAGCTGGAGGCGGCTGAGCGGGTACGAGACCCCCACCCCTTTTCCTCCTGATCCCGGGAACCAGCTGGGAGCCGCTCAAGCTTTTCCTTTCCCCCTGTCCCACAAAAGGATGGTGCCAGGCTAAGCCAGATGGAACAGCAGATCCGGGAGTCACGCAGCTCCCTGGAGAAGGACATCAAAGCCTTGTCAGAGCTGCTCACCAGGCTGGGTAAGGAGACCCCAAGGCCGGGCCCTGGGCCCCTGGGTCCCTGGCACACCTCTGAGCTCTTACTGTGAGGCCCAGTCCGGGGGAAGGTTGTCTCCTAGCCCTCCTATCCATTGCTTCCCGCATCCTGAGCCTTGTGGTTGTAACTGCTCCAGGCCCCCTCACATAAGGCAGGGTTGGGGTCTAGAAACAAGCTCACTTTGTGCCTCCAGGGGCTCCTAGTCAGGAGGAGGGAACGCTCATTACCTGCACAACACCTGTAGGCACCAGGTGACTGGATTCGCCCTCAGTGGTTGAGGATTTCAGAGAAGGAGAGAGAATGTCACAGGAGCAAGCATGGAGCCGGGGACCAGGTGCTTGCTTGGGATCAGAGAGACCAGGATTCAGGTCTGGCACTTTGCCTTCCTGGGCTGTGAGATCTTAGGAAAATCACTCACCCTCCCTGAGCCTCAGTCACGCAATCTGTGAAATGGGGTCACAGGGGGTAATTTACAGGGGACTTGCCACACTGTGCGGTGTGTGCGTGCCTGTGTGCTCAGTGGCTTCAGTTGTGTCCAACTCTTTGTGACCCAAGGGACTGCAGCCCGCCAGGCTCCTCTGTCCATGGGATTCTCCAGGCAAGAATACTGGAGTGGGTTGCCATGTTCCCCTCCAGGGGATCTTCCCAACTCAGGGATTGAACCCACGTCTTTTACATCTCCCACATTGGCAGGTGGGTTCTTTACTGCTAGTGCCACTTGGGAAGTGTGATGAGTCAGTAAATCATGAAGGGGACAGCCCCCAAGACGTGGAGCCCTCGAGCAGGGGTGAGGGGCTCAACTGCCTAATAGCAGTTAGGCTGAAGTGCTAAACTTCAGTGACCTTCAGGAAGCAGTTGGCTTCACTCGTAGCTCAGTTGGTAAAGAATCTGCCTGCCATGCAGGAGACCCCGGTTCAATTCCTGAGTCAGGAAGATCCTCTGGAGAAGGAATAAGCTACCCATTCCAGTATTCTTGGGCTTCCCTTGTGGCTCAGCTGTTAAAGAATCCACCTGCAATAGAGGAGACCTGGGTTTGATCCTTGGGTTGGGAAGATCCCCTGGAGAAGGGAAGGGCTACCCACTCCAGTATTCTGGCCTGGAGAATTCCATGGACTACAGTCCATGGGGTCACAAAGAGTCGGACATGACTGAGCAACTTTCACTGCTGAAGTGAACATCATGCCGTTTTAAAACACACAAAACATTAAATTTGCCATCTTAACCATTTTTCAGCGTACATGTCAATGGCGTTAGGTACAACAGTCACCTTATCATGTGGCCCATCACCACCACCCATCTCCAGAACTTTTTCACCATCCCAAGATGAAGCCTGTCCGCATTATACACAAAGCCCAGTCCCCGACCCCCAGCCCCTGGCAACCCCTGCTCTACCATCTGTCTCTGTGAATTTGGGGTTGTAGGCACCTCACCTAAGTGGCATCATACAGTATGTGTCCTCTTGTGACCGGTCTGTTTCACTCAGTGTGACATCCTCAAGGTTTGTCCATGGGATAGAATGCATTTCAATTCTCACTGTCAGTAAGACAAGGGGAAATCAGCATGTTCTGCATTTTGCCCGGACACCAGGCCCCCACTCAGCTATTCGCACACACAATCAGATCTCATTTGAACCTTTCCAGCCAAGGATCCTGATGCTCCTGGTGTTCTGCAGATGAGGAAACCGAAGCACAGGAATTTAAATAATGTGCCCGGGGTCCCACAGCCAGTCAGCAGGGAGGCTGTGAGTCACGCTCAGGTCTGACTTGACTCAGTGTGTCCACTCGTAGCCACGAGTCTATACCCACAAGAACTCAGCACACTGGACATGATTCAGCCCAGCCTGAATCAAACGCTCTGTGTGGGTAAAACCATTCTCGCCATTGTTGTCATTCACTCATTCACGCTGGCACTGGGATTGACCCGGAGGTGTAGGAGTGACCACACACAACCCTGTCCCCACCCAGGAGACCCAGCTGGGCAGGCAGAGTGGAGGCTGTAAGCTCCTCCGAGGCCAGGCTGTTTGGACTTTGCGGTGGATGGTGGAGCCTCTGAGGGTCTTTCCTGGTAGCATCTTCCCTCTGCCTCTTCCTGGCTTAGCTCCTGCAGCTGCCTGCCCTCCAACCCACCCTTCGTGGCCCAGGAAACTCAGGGCGATGGGAGCCTGTGGGGTCCTGTGGGTTCAAAGCCATTTAGGGGACTTCCCTTCTGGTGGTCCAGTGGCTAAGACTATNAGCCAAAATAAAAAAAATAAAAAAATCCATAAAGTAGAAGCAATATTGTAGTACATTTAGTAAAGACTTCAAAAAATAATCCACATTAAAAAAAAAAAAACTTAAAAAAAGGAAAAGTCCACTCACCCTCCCCTCTCTGCTGCCTCCCACCCACAGCTCGCCAAGGCCTTGCTGAGGGCAGGGAAGCAGGAACACCGCCGGGCTAGCCGGCTCTCCAGCCAGACACGGGCGACCCTCGGACTGGCCTCCCGGCAGCTGCTGGCCTCAGAAGCACACAGACAGGAGCTAGAGGCGGCTGAGCGGGTACGAGACCCCCACCCCTTTTCCTCCTGATCCCGGGAACCAGCTGGGAGCCGCTCAAGCTTTTCCTTTCCCCCTGTCCCACAAAAGGATGGTGCCAGGCTAAGCCAGATGGAACAGCAGATCCGGGAGTCACGCAGCTCCCTGGAGAAGGACATCAAAGCCTTGTCAGAGCTGCTCACCAGGCTGGGTAAGGAGACCCCAAGGCCGGGCCCTGGGCCCCTGGGTCCCTGGCACACCTCTGAGCTCTTACTGTGAGGCCCAGTCCGGGGGAAGGTTGTCTCCTAGCCCTCCTATCCATTGCTTCCCGCATCCTGAGCCTTGTGGTTGTAACTGCTCCAGGCCCCCTCACATAAGGCAGGGTTGGGGTCTAGAAACAAGCTCACTTTGTGCCTCCAGGGGCTGCTAGTCAGGAGGAGGGAACGCTCATTACCTGCACAACACCTGTAGGCACCAGGTGACTGGATTCGCCCTCAGTGGTTGAGGATTTCAGAGAAGGAGAGAGAATGTCACAGGAGCAAGCATGGAGCCGGGGACCAGGTGCTGGCTTGGGATCAGAGAGACCAGGATTCAGGTCTGGCACTTTGCCTTCCTGGGCTGTGAGATCTTAGGAAAATCACTCACCCTCCCTGAGCCTCAGTCACGCAATCTGTGAAATGGGGTCACAGGGGGTAATTTACAGGGGACTTGCCACACTGTGCGGTGTGTGCGTGCCTGTGTGCTCAGTGGCTTCAGTTGTGTCCAACTCTTTGTGACCCAAGGGACTGCAGCCCGCCAGGCTCCTCTGTCCATGGGATTCTCCAGGCAAGAATACTGGAGTGGGTTGCCATGTTCCCCTCCAGGGGATCTTCCCAACTCAGGGATTGAACCCACGTCTTTTACATCTCCCACATTGGCAGGTGGGTTCTTTACTGCTAGTGCCACTTGGGAAGTGTGATGAGTCAGTAAATCATGAAGGGGACAGCCCCCAAGACGTGGAGCCCTCGAGCAGGGGTGAGGGGCTCAACTGCCTAATAGCAGTTAGGCTGAAGTGCTAAACTTCAGTGACCTTCAGGAAGCAGTTGGCTTCACTCGTAGCTCAGTTGGTAAAGAATCTGCCTGCCATGCAGGAGACCCCGGTTCAATTCCTGAGTCAGGAAGATCCTCTGGAGAAGGAATAAGCTACCCATTCCAGTATTCTTGGGCTTCCCTTGTGGCTCAGCTGGTAAAGAATCCACCTGCAATAGAGGAGACCTGGGTTTGATCCCTGGGTTGGGAAGATCCCCTGGAGAAGGGAAGGGCTACCCACTCCAGTATTCTGGCCTGGAGAATTCCATGGACTACAGTCCATGGGGTCACAAAGAGTCGGACATGACTGAGCAACTTTCACTGCTGAAGTGAACATCATGCCGTTTTAAAACACACAAAACATTAAATTTGCCATCTTAACCATTTTTCAGCATACATGTCAATGGCGTTAGGTACAACAGTCACCTTATCATGTGGCCCATCACCACCACCCATCTCCAGAACTTTTTCACCATCCCAAGATGAAGCCTGTCCGCATTATACACAAAGCCCAGTCCCCGACCCCCAGCCCCTGGCAACCCCTGCTCTACCATCTGTCTCTGTGAATTTGGGGTTGTAGGCACCTCACCTAAGTGGCATCATACAGTATGTGTCCTCTTGTGACCGGTCTATTTCACTCAGTGTGACATCCTCAAGGTTTGTCCATGGGATAGAATGCATTTCAATTCTCACTGTCAGTAAGACAAGGGGAAATCAGCATGTTCTGCATTTTGCCCGGACACCAGGCCCCCACTCAGCTATTCGCACACACAATCAGATCTCATTTGAACCTTTCCAGCCAAGGATCCTGATGCTCCTGGTGTTCTGCAGATGAGGAAACCGAAGCACAGGAATTTAAATAATGTGCCCGGGGTCCCACAGCCAGTCAGCAGGGAGGCTGTGAGTCACGCTCAGGTCTGACTTGACTCAGTGTGTCCACTCGTAGCCACGAGTCTATACCCACAAGAACTCAGCACACTGGACATGATTCAGCCCAGCCTGAATCAAACGCTCTGTGTGGGTAAAACCATTCTCGCCATTGTTGTCATTCACTCATTCACGCTGGCACTGGGATTGACCCGGAGGTGTAGGAGTGACCACACACAACCCTGTCCCCACCCAGGAGACCCAGCTGGGCAGGCAGAGTGGAGGCTGTAAGCTCCTCCGAGGCCAGGCTGTTTGGACTTTGCGGTGGATGGTGGAGCCTCTGAGGGTCTTTCCTGGTAGCATCTTCCCTCTGCCTCTTCCTGGCTTAGCTCCTGCAGCTGCCTGCCCTCCAACCCACCCTTCGTGGCCCAGGAAACTCAGGGCGATGGGAGCCTGTGGGGTCCTGTGGGTTCAAAGCCATTTAGGGGACTTCCCTTCTGGTGGTCCAGTGGCTAAGACTATACGTCCCCAGTGCAGGGGGCCTGAGTTCTATCCCCAGTCAGGGGACTGGATCCCACAGGCTGCAACCAAGGGTTTGCTTGGCCGCAACTAAAGATCCTGCATGCCAAAACGAAAAATCCTACGTGCCGCAACTAAGACCGGGCATGGCCTGATTAATTTTTAAAATGCCGTTTAGAATTTGTTCCCTCGTCCCCACCACTCTCCCGCCTGGCTCAGCTGTCTTCCCGTTGAGTGTCACCTTAATGACAAGCTGACAAAGCCCAGGCAGGGGAGACAGCCGGTGGATTCCATGCCACCACCATCACCAAGTTCATAGGTGAGCACCCAGCCCCACCCTCCTCGTTTCACACTTGGAGAGGCTCCGGGGGAAGTCCTTCAGCCCAAGCAGCAGAGCTAATCCAGGCCCCGGGGCCAGGACTAGACCCCGGCTGCCCGCTTCCCAGGCCTGCAGCCCCTCCTGTTCCACCCCACCTCATTCTCATGCCAGAGACCTTTCTTTTCACCTGGTGTCCCTTCATCCCAGGTGAAATCTACCCATAAGCGTGCGCTCTCAGCAAACCGACAGCTTCGGGGAGCCAGCAGACACGTGGGGACCTCTCTGTCACACATGTTGCTTTGTAGATGAGGAAACAGGGGCTCAGGACTCACCCAAGGCCTTCTCTTCTTTAACAGTAGTAGTAATATCAGTACCAAAGCTTAACAGCTTCTCCATGCCACCCGTGGGAACTTCCAGCGTTGGCACATAAGCTTCAGTCAGTCAGTCAGTTCAATCGCTCAGTCGTGTCCGACTCTGCAACCCCATGAACCACAGCACGCCAGGCCTCCCTGTCCGTCACCAACTCCTGGAGTTTACCCAAACTCACGTCCGTTGAGTCAGTGATGCCATCCAACCATCTCATCCTCTGTTGTCCCTTCCTTCTCCTGCCCTCAATCTTTCCCAGCATCAGGGTCTTTTCAAACGAGTCAGCTCTTCACATCGGGTGGCCATAGTATTGGAGCTTCAGCTTCAACATCAGTCCTTCCAATGGACCCCCGGGACTGATCTCCTTTAGGAGGGACTGGTGGGATCTCCTTGCAGTCCAAGGGACTCTCAAGAGTCTTCTCCAGCACCCCAGTTCAAAAGCATCGATTCTTGGGCGCTCAGCTTTCTAAGCACATGAGCTTGGCGGGGTGCAAGCCCAGCCCAGTCTCTCTCCTGCCTCACCACGCTGCCCTCTTGGGCTCTTGCTTTCTTGGCAGCTGGCGGGGCAGTTAGGGTCCTGAAAACCTGGGGCTGGGGAGGGCCCTCCAGGGGCGGGGAGCCGGCCCCTCCCTGAGTCTGTCTGTGCTCCTCTGTCCAGGGTCGCTAGACACCCACAGAGCCCCAGCCAGGGCCCTGAACGAGACCCAGCGGGCACTGGAGCGTCTGAGGCTGCGGCTGGGTCCCCCAGGGGCCCTGCAGGGGAAACTGAGGCTCTTGGAGCAGGAGTCCAAGCTGCAGGAGCTGCAGATCCAGAGCTTCGAGAATGACCTCGCAGAGATCCGCGCTGACAAGCAGAACTTGGAGGCCATCCTGCACAGCCTGCCTGGGAGCTGTGCCAGCTGGCAGTGAGGGCTGCCGGGCCCCGAGGTGCCCCCAGACCCTGAGGTGCCCCCCGTTCCTGGCCCAGCGCCTGCACATCCCTGCAGGTGCGCTGTGCAGACCCACCCCACCAGAGCCTGCTGCCTCGCACCCTCCCGAGTCCCTGCTCACACTCCCTCCCCTCCGGCAGGAGTGAGCGTGCACTCAGAGCTCACCCAGGCGGCGGCAGTGTGCACACCCCCAACAGCGTGCACTCCCACGCCGCACACGCCTGCACGCGCGCAGGTATACGTGGGCGCCTGCAAGTATGCACAGCGCGCATGTGAACTAGTCCACCCATGTGTGCTGCGCCTCCCCGCTGGACTCTGAACAGCCTGTGACATACCCGGGCAGGGTCAGTACCTAGGAGGCTGAGTCGGGGGCCATCTGCAGAGATCCAGGGTGGGTTCAGCTACAGCCCCCAGCTCCAGACCTGCCCTCTGTCCTACACCGGCCCCCTCCAAACTATCTGTCATCCACCACGAACACGCAGGTCAAGAGCTGCAAGATGCTAAGGCTTCTCGGCAGAGGAAGCTGAGGCCCAGGGCTCCTGGGGCCCCAGGGCAGCCTGTTTGCTTGGCTGGCCGGGGCACGGCCCACCCGGAAGGGGCCTCGTTGTTGGCTTCAAGGAATGCCTCCCTTCTCAAGATCCTGGGACTGGGTCGCACTCACTGAAGGAACCGCCCGCCCTGGGCCCGCGGCCCCGTTTAGGGTCATGACCCTTTAAAGGGTCAGGACCTGTCCAAAGAGCTGGGTCTCATGGCCTGAGAGGGCCTGGGTTTTGGAGCTCTTTGTGACCCTGCCAACCCTGGTTGGCCTTTGACCGATCAATACTTCCCAAACTGGCCCCGCAGCCCTGCAGCCCCGCCTGCCACAAGGCAGGCCCAGCCAGGCACTGGGCAGGGAGGCCTAGCTGCCTTTCTACCCTGTCATGCCGGGGAATCCCCATGCGGCCAGGCCCCCTGCCGACCTCTGCCCAGGAGTCTCAGCATCTCCTCCTGGCTCTCCTCCTCTTCCCCGGGCCCTCTTCCAGCAGATGGCAGGGCCCTGGCACTGGGAGGGCAGGCGCCTGGCACGGGGAGGAGCCTAGCCCCTTCCCAATGCCCTTCCTGCCTCCCCCGCCCCCAGCAGGGGCGACAGGCAGCAATTCAGACCAACTCTGTTTAACCAGTTCTGTTTAACGTGGCAATAAAGGACTCCTTTACTAGCTGGTGGTGTGCCTCTGGTCCAGCAGGGGCCTGGGCTGTGGGTGCACCCAGCGAGCGGGTGGCAGAACATTCGGTGATGCCTCTCGGCCTACGTGAGGGGCTAGGACGATGGCAGAGCTGAGACCACCGGCTTTGCCATTGTCTTCCCACCGCAGGGACTCCGCAGGGGTCCTGCGACCCCAGCCATCTGCCCTCTCCTCTCTGCTTCAAGGGGCTTATTAGACAAAGTCTTGGGGCTGGGAGGGGGCTTCACTGGTGGCTCAGACAGTAAAAAAAAAATTACTTGTGATGCGGGAGACCCAGCTTCAATCCCTGGGTCAGGAAGATCCCCTGGAAAAGGGCATGGCTACCCACTCCAGTATTCTTGCCTGGACAATTCCACGGACAGGGGAGCCTGGCGGGCCGCAGTCCATGGGGTCGGACACCGCTGAGTGACTAACGCTGTCACACTTTCACAGGGGCTGGGGGAGCGTGTGGGGTGGGGTGCAGAGAGGTTCTCAGCTGACCCCTGGCTCAGGCTGGAGACACTGAGGCAGGAAAGGAACTCAACACCGGTGTCCAGTGGTGCAGGAAGGCTCAGGGAGGGACCCCAGTGAGGAGAGGAGGGCTTGGGGCCAGGCCTCAAAGGGTGGGGATACAGCAGGGAACATTCCAGGCAGGAGAGTGGGCAGCAGCCCAGCATTTGCAGGGTGAGGGCCTGGCCTGCACGGGTCAGTCTGGGAACCCAGGTTGAGGGTGGGATTCTGGCCCATGCTCAGTCAGGGCTCTTGACCACAAGGACCACCCCCTTCCTGCTCTGGTTTAAGCAGAAAAGGGACGTTCATGGCCAGGGGCCGGAGGCTTACCTCTCCCCTCCTTTCTGTCTTTCCCCTTGTTCTCTGCCTCTGCTCTCTCTGCGTTTACTTTTTTTCTCTGCACAAAGCAGCTTTCTTTGCTTTTCCTGTTCTTTGATGGAAGAGAATGTCCTCACTATCCCTACCGCCTCCACCCAGACCCACTGTGGCCCCTCTGTTGACTTGTCATCAGGTCAGATGCTTGGCAGAGACAGGCTAGAAACTGTCCTGATTCCAGCTTTCCATGAGAGACCAACCCAGCTCAACCGGATTCCCCTACTCCTGATCAGGATAACAAGGGTCGCTCTGGGCTTCCCTGGTGGCTCAGATGGTAAAGAATTGGCCTGCAGTGCAGGAGACCCAGGCTCAATCCCTGGGTCAGGAAGATCCCCTGGAGAAGGAACGGCAACCCACTCCAGCATTCTTGCCTGGAGAATCCTGGCGGACTACAGCATCACAGGGTCGCGAGAGTCGGACACAACTGAGCTACTAGCACTTTGACACTTTCTTTCTTTCTGGGCCCAAGGCCGTAATGAGAGCTGGGCTGTGCCTCTCCCATCTCTGCCAACCTCACTCAGAGAAGAGGTGTGCTCCTCCATGGAGAAACCAAAAACCGAGGCCAGGGGTGGGGGGGTGCGGGCTGACATGGTGCACAGCAGTGACCCGAGGAGTGATCAGGTAGATCTGGGTGGGGAGGCCAAACCAGGAGGCTTTTGCTCTCCCGAGAGTTTGATGATTGATGCCTGTGTAAGTGGTGCCAAGGAGACGGGGGTTCTTTGAAGACCTGTAGGGCAAGGTCTGATGCCCCCCAACACCTCTTCCTGGCTGACAGAGGCACACAGCTGCTCTGATGCCTGCTCTTGGCATTCCACTTTTATCTGCCCAAGCCATGGGGGGCTCAGCAAAGCCCTGTCCCAGCATCCCCGACGGGTGGAGAACAGGCTGCTTCTCTGTTCTGTGGTGACGTACCTCGGGCCTGACATCTCATGACTCATGCAGTCCAGGCATGCTTGGTGTGGAGAGCTGTTCTCTGGCCCCAGAGGTGGGGCTGTAGCTGGGTGGAATGTGGCAGTCGCTGAACATCTGGCGAGGCATGCAGCCCAGCAGCTGAGCAGTGGAAGACAGGGCAGCCTCTGCCCTGCAGAACCAACCAGCCCAACACCCAGGGCAAACAGCTGTCTGAGCCTGGATCAGGAAGTGCATGATCAGGGCCCCATTCTAAGTCTGGATGTTAACCGAAAGGTAGCTGGTTCGGGCCCACCCAGGGACGGGCCTATACTTTGGGGCTTCCTTAGTGGCTCAGTGGTAAAGAACCCGCCTACCATGGACGAGATGTGGGTTTGATCCCCGGGTTGGGAAGATGCCCTGGAGAAGGAAATGGCAACCCACTCCAGTATTCTTGCCTGGGAAATCCCATGAAAAGGGGATCCTGGTGGGCTAGTCCATGGCGTCGAAAAAGAGTTGGACAGGACTTAGCGACTAAAACAATAAGCATCCTAAGTCCGCTCTCTTCTCTGGCGTCCAGACGNGGGTTGGGAAGATGCCCTGGAGAAGGAAATGGCAACCCACTCCAGTATTCTTGCCTGGGAAATCCCATGAAAAGGGGATCCTGGTGGGCTAGTCCATGGCGTCGAAAAAGAGTTGGACAGGACTTAGCGACTAAAACAATAAGCATCCTAAGTCCGCTCTCTTCTCTGGCGTCCAGACGAAGCATCTCCTTTTAACCCAGGGTTATAATTTCTACCTGCTTAAACCACCCTCATGGTAATACAATTTATAATAGCCCCAGCTGGATGACAAGCATTGCTTCCTCCATTCTGCAGACCAGGAGACTGAGGCTCAGAGAGGTCAAGTACCTTGCCCAAGGTCACGCAGCTGGCCTATATCCAAACCCTAAGTAGGGGTGAATGGGCCTATGGAGAATAACTGGCTGTGCTGGGGAGGTGGGGCCTGCTGCCCTGGCATCAATCTCCACCTTGGGTTGTCTCGTCTCCACCAATCTCCACCTGTGTAGCCCTCTCCTTTGGGACAGCCTATCCTCTTCCCTCCCCAGAGGCAGCGGCAGAAAAAAAAANCCCGCGCCCCTGCCCCACCCCCTGGCCCGCCGGCCCGCGCCTCCGCCACCCCCCGGCCCGCTCCCGGTGGCCCCCGCCCGCCACCTGTGCGCGCGGGGCGCTCGGTGGGGTCTGCGGCGCGCGGGAAGTGGGCGCGGGCCGAGGGCGCGCGGCCCGAAGAGAGACCCCCCGGCTTCCCCGGCCGCCTCTTTGTCTCCTCCAGGAGGGAAAGCCTTCGGTTTGCTCAAAGCCCGGCAGGAGAGGAGGCTGGCCGAGATCAACCGGGTAAGCGCGCGCCGCTGCCTTCGCTTTTCCAGCTCCACCCTGCCCCCCACGGCAGCTTGCCAGTCGCCCCCAAATCTCCCAGCGCCCCGTGTGGTGGGGCCCACCTCCATCTGCGAGGCTGTCCTGGCCAGAAAAATCAACCCCCCTCCTTCTCCCGGGTTTTCCCCAATTTCCTCCCTCCAGCCCTGTCTCCGCGTCTCCAGGTAGGTCCCCCTCCAGCCCCTCCACCTCCCTCTGGTCTCGGGTTGCAAGTTGTTCCTCTCAGACTAGGGAGGTGGGGCTCTCTCTGGAGCGCTGATGCCAGCCCAGTTCACCCGCCCTGGGCCCCCCCAGAGCTGGTCTGGGATCTGGCACAGGGACTTGGCACTGGAAGGGCCCCCCGATGTCTGAGTTTTCCCTTGTTTTACAGCGGCAGAGGAAGGAGACTCAGAGAGGTGAGGTAGCCACCCAAGGTGGCACAGCAAGTCTGGGTCAGGCTGCTGTTAGGATCCCGGGCTCCAGACTCACAGGCCAGTGATTTCGCCCCCCGAAAAATGTTGGCCTCCTGGCTGGTCCCCCCACTCCCACAACTCCTCACTCCAGCGCTTTTAGGAAAGGTTACCTTAGATACTTGATGCTTTTCATCCTGATCCTGGTGGATTTCTATAAAGAAATCCTTCCGGCTTGTGCCAGACACACAATGGGACGTTTTAGACCTTTGCTTAAAGACTACATTTAAACTCTGGAAGAAAGGGAAAACTGTCAAGGCCTGCTCGGATTGGTCAGAATGCGAAGGCAGCACCACAAGCCCTGGGCTCAGATCTGGTCTCCATCGTGTACCAGTTCTGTGGTCCCTAGCAAGGACCTCTCCTCACAGAGCCTGGGTCCCCTGAAGGGCTCAATAACGGAAGGAATGTCTTGTGATTGGTCCAGCACCTGGCCCGGCAGGAGAGAAGACATCCACGGGTGATATTCAGATGACTTCTTGAGGAGGATGTCCCAGGTTTCTAACTGGTGGCACAGTCATGCCCACTGAAACAAGGCTGGACATTTCCCCTGCTGTTTCCCTTGGGCTGCTGGGCATCCAAGATCCAAGTGCAGCTCAGAGTCCCAAGTGGACAGCGGTGAGGGTCCGCGGGGTCCTGGGGGGAGGCCGTGTGGAGGGCTCCAGCACAAATGTAGTATTAACTCTCACCCGGGGCTTGCAGTCTGATTTCCGTGGACTGTCTAGAACTAGGCAGCCTGCCTGGTTTCACTCCACCAGTAGGAAACTCATGGAGGGCTCTGGAGACCCCAGGATCCCACAAGGTTAAAGTCTGGCCCCCTCATAATCCTGCGCCTGGCCTCTTGGTGCCGTCTTGAGCGCAGCTGGACGTCCGGACCTGGACATCTATCTGGCTGGGACTCTCAGGGGTCCAGGCTGCTGGGCTACCTCCCAGGTCCCGCCGCAGCTGGCCCAGCCTTGGTGTTGGCTGCTCTTGCCCTCTGGCCGGGAGCCTGGAACCCTGACCTCATACACCCCCTGGGCCACTCAACCGGCCGGGTTCCAAGCCAGTTGAATTCACCCACAGCCAGAGGACCCCGAGCCAGAGACAGCTGGCGATGGGAGAGAGGTGACTATAGTTGGACAGACCAGCGGAGCTGAGAGTGTGTGGGACTTTCCATGCCAACCCTGCCCGTGGGGGGTGGGGCGACTCCATGGGGTGGGGTGAGGCTACAGGGCTGTTCTGGGAGGTGTGCTGACTTGGCTCAGAAAGGGGAGGGACTGTGGCTCTCAGGGGCCAGTCTGGACAGCACTGAGATTGGAGATGGTGGACGAGAGAGGGCTATGTCTAACCACCTTGGGACCCCTACACCCAGAGAGGGCAAGCAGCCGGCCAAGGCTTCACAGAGGCCAGTGGCAGAACTTCTGGTCTAGTGTCCTTTCCCTGCCTGGATGCTATTCTGAGATCCACTGTGGGAGCCCAGTCTGGGCTGCTGGGATCTAGGCTCTGGGCTCCCGAGGAAGGAGGCACCAGGATGAAACTCGATGCTTGAGCTGTTCCCCACCCCAGCAGCAAGGTTATCCCGCCATAGCTGAGAGTCATGGGTGGAGGGGGGTGTTCACTGGCTCCGTGACCTTGGGCAAGCCTCTTGAGATAATGGTAATATGTTTGTTGTGATTTTTCAGCTGAGATAATCTATGTAGAGTACACAGGAGAGCTGCCTGCTGTCTTGATTGTAATCATTGGTTTGTTTGGGACTACAAGGTGCAGGAGTGGAAACCGGGGGCAAGGTCTGAGATAGGCTGGCTGTTCAGCCTGAACCAGACCCCTTTGTCTGGCAGAATCTTATCTTCCCCTTCCTGAACTGGGAGCAGAGATGCCTGCTCTGTTCCAGGTCCCCACAACGATCGTCACTAGAGATGACCAGACTGAAGCTCCCTGCAGACTCTCGGGGAGGCACTGTTTGAAGGTCTGAGGCTATTTCGCACATGGCCATGGCC
This sequence comes from Oreotragus oreotragus, assembly GCA_006410675.1. Classification (NCBI taxonomy): domain Eukaryota; kingdom Metazoa; phylum Chordata; class Mammalia; order Artiodactyla; family Bovidae; genus Oreotragus; species Oreotragus oreotragus. Next base: position 565,528 of record SJYX01024890.1, read on the forward strand.
GCGGTGGAAGTTCCCTAGGGTGGATGGATTCTTATTGTTGTTCAGTCGCTCAGCTGTGTCTGACTTTCTGACCCCATGGATGGCAGCACGCCAAGCTTCCCTCTCCTTCACTGTCTCCCAGAGTTTTGCTCAAACTGTGTCTATGATGCTATCCAGCAGTCTCATCCTCTGTCACCCCCTTCACCTCCTGCCCTCAGTCTTTCCCCCAATCAGGATCTTTTCCAATGAGTCAGGGACCTGTATTGGCAGCCCAGATTGCCTGCCTTTGGGGTGCAGTTTCACTGAAGTGGGGTTTTTGCGGTGCTGGGCTGAGAAGCTGCCTGGTGGCCCTTTGGAAGCAGGAAGGCATGAAGGTTGGGGCTTCATGACTCACTGTATGTGTTTGGGCATCGCTGTGCCTGCTGCCTGGGGCAGAGCCCAGCCTGGCGACAAGCTCTGGGGGCTTCTCTGGGCCAACAGTTTCTCTGAGGCCTTTCTCCTCCCTGGGATGGGCCAGTTTCCAGAGGGCTGCCGGGTAGCTCAGTCTTGGCTATTGTTATAATAAGGGATTCAGGAGTCGAAAGAGGAGAAGACTTGGGTGGACCCAGAGGTCCTGGTGGAGCTGTATGAAAATGCACTTTTGGGGGGTTTCACTCTAGTTTTTGCTGTCATTTTCTGTGCACTTGGCATGTGCTGGGCAGTATGCCAGGCATGCTTGGGACATTATCTTATTGGATCCTCACTCCGACCCTGTGAGTGTCTGTTCCCATGTTGCATGAGGCGAGATTCAGAGGGGCTGAATATACTACCTGGGTTTAAACAGCCACATGAGGCTCCCCAGGTGGCTCAGAGGGTAAAGGATCCACCTGGAATGCAGGAGACTCGGGTTCAGTCCCTGGATTGGGAAGATCCCCTGGAGGAGGGAATGGCAGTCCACTCCAGTATTCTTGCCTGGACAGTCCCATGGACAGGGGAGCCTGGCGGCAACAGTCCGAGCGTGCACACGCGCCAAGTAGCCACGCTTGGCCCAGCCTTTCCTCAGTCTCTGCGCTTGGCCGGGGCTCCCTCGTGGGCGTCCCCACGCTGTGTCTGTGTGTGTCTGTGTGTGGCTGTGTGTGTGTGTGTCTGTGTCTGTGTATACTCTGTGTGTGTATGTCTGTGTGTGTATATGTGTGTGTGTCTGTATGTATGTGTGTGTCTGTGTCTGTGTCTGTGTATACCTGTGTGTGTTTATGTCTATGTGTGTGTCTGTGTATGTGTGTCTGTGTGTGTATATGTGTGTGCTGTGTCTGTGTCTGTGTGTCTGTGTGTCTGTGTGTGTGTCTGTGTGTGTGTGTCTGTGTCTGTGTATATCTTTGTGTGTGTATGTCTCTGTGTGTATGTGTGTGTGTATGTATGTATGTGTGTGTGTATGTATGTATGTCTGTGTGTGTGTCTGTGTGTGCCTATGTCTGTGTATACCTGTGTGTATGTCTATGTGTGTGTGTGTGTGTGTCTGTGTGTGTGTATGTGTGTGCTGTGTGTGTGTCTATGTGTGTGTGTGTGTATGTGTGTCTGTGTGTGTGTGTCTGTGTATATCTGTCTGTGTGTCTGTGTCTGTGTGTCTGTGTCTGTGTGTATGTCTATGCGTGTGTCTGTGTGTGTGTCTGTGTGTGCTGTGTGTGTGTCTATGTGTGTGTGTGTCTATATGTGTGTCTGTGTGTGTGTGTGTCTGTGTATATCTGTGTGTGTGTCTGTGTCTGTGTGTCTGTGCATGTCTATGTGTGTATATCTGTGTGTCTAACACACACAGACACAATGTGTGTCTGTGTCTGTGTATACCTGTGTGTGTATGTCTATGTGTGTGTCTGTGTCTGTGTGTCTGTGCATGTCTATGTGTGTATATCTGTGTGTATGTGTGTGTGTCTGTGTCTGTGTGTGTCTGTGTGTGTGTCTATGTGTGTATCTGTGTATGTGTCTGTGTGTGTCTGTGTGTGTGTCTGTGTGTGTCTGTGTGTATGTATGTCTATGTGTGTGTCTGTGTGTCTGTGTGTGTGTGTCTGTGTGTATGTCTGTGTGTGTCTGTGTGTGTCTGTGTGTGTGTGTATGTGTGTGTGTGTCTGTGTCTGTGTGTCTGTGTGTGTGTCTGTGTGTGTGTGTCTGTGTGTATTTCTGTGTGTGTGTGTGTGTTCAGGTGTATATCTGTGTGTATGTGTGTGTGTGTCTGTGTGTGTCTGTGTGTGTGTCTATGTGTGTATCTGTGTATGTGTGTCTGTGTGTGTCTGTGTGTGTGTCTGTGTCTGTGTGTGTCTGTGTGTATGTATGTCTATGTGTGTGTCTGTGTGTCTGTGTGTGTGTGTGTCTGTGTGTATCTGTGTGTGTGTCTATGTGTGTGTCTGTGTCTGTGTGTCTGTGTGTGTCTGTGTATATCTGTGTGTGTGTATGTCTATGTGTGTGTCTGTGTATGTGTGTCTGTGTGTGTCTGTGTGTGTGTGTCTGTGTGTATGTCTGTGTGTGTCTGTGTGTGTCTGTGTGTGTGTGTGTATGTGTGTGTGTGTCTGTGTATGTGTGTCTGTGTGTGTGTCTGTGTGTGTGTGTCTGTGTGTATGTCTGTGTGTGTGTGTGTGTGTATCTGTATGTGTGTGCTTGCGCGTGTGCATTCTCTGCATCACTGGAGCCGGCAGGACTTCCTACGCCCCTACATAGCTGACATTCCCCGCACCCTGATGGCATGACAGGTGACCCCGGGTCAACCAGACCCGGCCTTNGTGTGTGTGTGTCTGTGTGTATTTCTGTGTGTGTGTGTGTGTATCTGTATGTGTGTGCTTGCGCGTGCGCATTCTCTGCATCACTGGAGCCGGCAGGACCTCCTACGCCCCTACATAGCTGACATTCCCCGCACCCTGATGGCATGACAGGTGACCCCGGGTCAACCAGACCCGGCCTTATATGGCAACAGGACAGATTCTCTCCAGCTTCTTGCAGGAACTAAGGGGAGCTACAGGACTGGGTGGGTGCCCCTCAGAGTGTCCTTAGCCGTGGGATGGAGCAGGAGGCGCCTGGAGGGTGGTGAGAGCTGCGGCTTACACCAGCCAGAGGCCGGAGGCTCATTTACAAAATAGCTTGCAGTGTGCTCGCTCCAGGCCTGGCGCTTAGTGCGCCTCATCTCACCAACTCCTCTCAGTGGAACACTGGATGAGGCGGACGCCCAGCAAGACCCTGTAAACATCCTCGTGAGACAAGGATTACATGGCCACCCAGTTTAAAGATGAGGAAACAGAGGCTCAGCCAGGTGAAGTCACCTGCCCAAAGCCACCCAGCCAGGAAGTGACAGCAAGGATTCTGACTCTCGACGCTGCCCATGGCTCAGCCTGGCCCCTGTCCACCAGGTGGCTGTGGCCTCACCATGACTCAGGCCTCTCTTGCTTACGTGGATAAGGATCTCTGGCTGCCATCCCACCCTCTCAGCCCTCCAGGGTCGAATGAAGGGCACTCGGCATTCCCCCTAGCATTTTGGTACCTGATGGTTAGTCAGAGCCCACGTGCCACCTGCGCTAGGAACTGGACACAGCAGGCCGGGTAGCTCTGCCCAGGGGGTGCTTTTCCCTGGCCCCTCCCCAAGCAGCGGGAGGCCTCTGAGCCCCGGCCTGGCACTGCACAGGTGTGTCTCTTGTCCTGTGGACTGGCAGTGCTACCCTGTCCCTTGCCCAGGTGAATGCCCAGCTGGCATTGCCGGGCACCCGTCTCTCTTGCTCTTCCTTAATATATTATAAGGGAGATGGTGATAAGCAACCACGTGAGCCTCTGAGGATTCAGTGTCCCTGCAGGTCCTGCCCCTCTCGACCTTAGTGTGGCCATGTCACAGGAAGCCGGAGATGGAATTTCTGCAGGGTCTGCTTCATTCGGGCAGGTGGTGGGGTGTTTTTCTCCAGCTGCCCCGTCTATTGGCGAGCACACCGTGTCCGGATGAGGCCCCAGAGCCGCCGTGGGGAATGTGAGCCTGTTGTCCTCGCGGGTGCACATTACAGGCACCTGCTACACGCCAGGCCCCAGGCCGGGCATCCGTGACCTGGCCCTGGCCCTTTAAGAGCCTGTGGGCTGCGTCAGAGGCCACAGGGCCAGGCATGGTACCACCTGTCCTTGGGGTTTTCTCCCAGGCCTTCGGCCGCCGGCCCCTTGGATGGCCTCCAAGATGGTGATATCTGCCTGCCCTAAAATTCTGCTGCAGCTAATACATAAAGACACGCCTGGAGGGCCGGGAGCGAGCATCCAGGAGCAAGTGCTGGAGGTACCAGCCCAGAAAGGGAGTTACGTGGGGTCGGGGGGTGGGACAGGCAGATGGCGAGGATCAGGAGGCCAGGACACAGCATCCTGGGGCTGCCAACCCCTGCTGGTTCAGGAAACAGCCCCTTATGGGCATGAACTCTCAGGGGATGAGGGGAGACTGGTGTGCATCAGAGAGTGTAGATGACCCAGGGAGGCAGCAGTGAACCCATGCCTGGGCACATCCCTGGGGTCTGAGATGGGCGCACTCTGTCCTCCGTGGATGGCCCATTACTACCAGCTCAGCCTGGTATCCAAGGACAAGGCCAAGTTTGTCCTGGAGGAGGAGGAGTGACCAGGGGTCAAGGCTCACCAGGAGGACTTGATGGCACAATGTGAGATAGAGTCGTGGGTGGGCCTCTTCTCTGCCCTTCCGCTATACACTCTCTTGGTGTGGCTTGAGTTTGGGTGATCCAAACACACAGTGATAACTGCTGCTGCTGCTGCTGCTAAGTCACTTCAGTCGTGTCTGACTCTGTGCTACCCCATAGACGGCAGCCCACCAGGCTCCCCCGTCCCTGGGATTCTCCAGGCAAGGACACTGGAGTGGGTTGCCATTTCCTTCTCCAATGCATGAAAGTGAAAAGTGAAAGTGAAGTCGCTCAGTCGTGTCCGACTCTTAGTGAACCCATGGACTACAGCCTACCAGGCTCCTCCATCCATGGGATTTTCCAGGCAAGAGTACTGGAGTGGGGTGCCACTGCCTTCTAACCCTTAGTAAATATACCGGGCTTCCCTGGTGGCTCAGACAGTAAAGAATCTGCCTGCAATGCAGGAGACCCAGGTTCAATCCCTGGGTCAGAAAGAACCCCTGGAGAAGGGAATGGCAACCCACTCCAGTATTCTTATCTGGAGAATCCCATGGACGGAGGAGCCTGGGGGGCCACAGTCTGTGAGGTTCACAAAGAATCAGACATGACTGAGTGAGTGACTAAGCATACACACAGTAAGTATACTAGAAGTGAGGATTTTTCTATACAGTTCATTCATTTAGTCTTTATACCAACCCAGTGAGGAGGTTCTGTTATTATGGTTCCATTTCACAGATGAGGAAACTGAGGCCCAGAGTTGTAAAGCAAGTTGCCCTGGGCCACAGAGCTAGTAAGTGCTGGAACTGGGATTTGAGCCCAAGCAATCCAAGTCAAGCTCCCTTCCCCATCCCTCTGCCGAGCACGCCCTGCACGTGCTGGAGGAAAGATGGTTTGGTCAAGACCTTGCCCTCTGAGGCTTCAGTTTCCCCAGCTGTTGACAAAGAGGACCAGTTGGATCTCTGAGGAGTCCCCTCTGGATTCTGTGACTGGGTGAATGTTGGAGCAGCTCTGCCACCTCCGGGGGTCCGGCCCATGGGCAGTGACCTCCTGGCTCATGGCTGCTTGTTTTCAACCCCAGGCTCTTTCCAGCTTGCATTTCCTGGTTCTTTGTTAGGAACTGACCAAGCCCCCAAGGGGTCTAGACTGTCTACTCTCAGAGCCCAGCGGGCCCCTGAACCCCTCATACCTGGATGCTCTGACAGCAGTTTCTGCAGCCTGAAAAACTGGTCTGCGGGGACAGTGGGTTGGAGTGGGGGCGGGGGATGGGACTAGAATGAAACATCTGCACACACGCCCCTTCTCAACCCCCTAGAGGGCTATAGAGTGGTTCCCTGGCCTGTGGAATAACCTCTTTCTGTAGCTGCCCAAGAAGAATGACTGCCCAAATCCCATTATTGACCTTCTTTGCCTGGAAACCGTGGCCAGGCCTTATTAGGGGCAGGGAGGGAGCTGGGATGGTGAAGGCAGATAGACCTTGAATTGTGAAAACACTGTGATCTTGAGTAAGCTGAGCAATCTCTCTGGACTTCAGTTGTCTTATCTGGGAGATGAGGACACCCGGAGAAGGGAAGGGCAACTCTAACCGGCCTGAATTGGGGGAGGGGGTTTCCTTCCTAATCTTTAATAGTTGATGACGGTCTGGATGATGAGCTGGGGGTTATAAGTGGATTGAATGTATAGAAATGTTAAATGATAATAATATAACAAATCGTTGTTCAGTAACGAAATCGTGCAACCCCATGAACTGCAGCATGCCAGGATAATAATAAATCGCTAACATTAATTTAATGTTTACCAAGTGCCAGGCGCTGAGTTAAGCACTTTAGGTATATTTACCTACCTACTGTAATACTCAGGACAAGCCTATGAGGTGACTATTTTTCTCCTTCCCAGGTGGCACAGTGATAAAGAATTCGCTGCCAAGCAGACTTGTGTTCGACCCCTGGGTCGGTAGGATCCCCCAGAGAAGAGAATGGCACCCTACCCCAGTATTCTTGTCTGGAGAATCCTGTGGACAGAGGAGCCTGGTGGGCTGCAGTCCTTGGGGTCGCAAAGAGTTGGACACAACTGAGTGACTGAGCACGCAGAGATGAGGAAACTGAGGCCCAGACAAATGAAGTCATTTCCCCATGGCACTCAGTGCGTTCAGACCCAGGCATTCTGACTCCAGCTTGCCCTCTTGCTTCTGTTTTTAGTGGTGGTGGTTTAGTCGCTCAATTGTGTCTGACCCTTGCGACCCCATGGACTATAGCCCTCCAGGCTCCTCTGTCCATGGAAATTCTCCAGGCAAGAATACTGGAGTGGGTTGCCGTTTCCTCCTCCAGTTTCTTTCTTTTTCTTCAAACATCTAAGGTGACCTTCTAGTTCCATCTCCTCCGTCTGGGGGCCCAGAGCTAGGGCAGGGGCTGCTGGGGTCTGGAGAAGGCACCCGCCCAGTGGGCATGGCTGTGCCCTGAGGCTGGGCAAGGATGTAGGGGGAGGAGCCTGGAGGGAGGAAGCCGTGGGCTGTGCATGAGCAGGGACCAGGAATCCAAAGCTCCGAGGTGGAGTGGGAGCTGGCAGTCCAGCCAACAGAGCTTCTGTTCCTGCCTCCTGCCTTTCCGCCTCCCCACCCGCCTGCCAAAAGCACGGTCCACACAGCTGCCCCAAGCCCGAGGTCAGCATGGGCTGCCCACCCATCCATAAACAGGTCAGCTGTTTCTCCCACCCATAGTTGCCCTGTGGCTCAAGCATTTGTCACTGTTGCCACTGAGGGAAAATGTCATTCCAATCTCAGTCCTCTCCAGCCTCTGTCATATGCATAAACATGCTTTTGCAAAGCTGCCTTTTCCATTTCAGGAGGGAGGGTGGAGAAAGTCTTCCTGGGCTGAATGCAGTCCTCCCTGTTCACTCAATGCTCACATTTATTGAGCACCTACTATATGCTGGGAATTGCCGGATGCTAGGCATCCGTGGGGCAGAGACAGTAAACACATCCTCCTAGAATCTGTCACCAAGAACCTGCCTTCTCATAGCATTCTTCCAGCACCCACTGCCACTCCCTTCCTTCTACTCCTCACCTCTGCTCAGGGAGGGAACCCGAGCCTCTGCTGTGGGGTTTCATCCCAGCTCAGCCACTTGCCAGCTGTGCTGCCTTGATGCTGTCAGTCGTGTCCGACTCTGCGAACCCACAGACTGCAGTACTTCCCTGTCCTCCACCATCTCCCAGGGTTTGCTCAAACTCACGTCCATTGAGTCGATGCCATACACCCGTCTCATCCTCTGTCGTCCTGTTCTCCTCCTGCCCTCAATCTTTCCCAGCATCAGGGTCTTTTCCAATGAGTCGGCTTTTCGCATCAGGTGGCCAAAATATTGGAGTTTCAGCTTCAGCATCAGTCCTTCCAGTGAACACGCAGGACTGATCTCCCTTAGGATGGACTGGTTGGATCTCCTTGCAGTCCAAGGGACTGTCAAGGGTCCAGCTCTCACATCCATACATGACTACTGAAAAAGCCATAGCTTTGACTAGACAGACCTTTATTGGCAAAGTGATGGCTCTGCTTTTTAATACGCTGTCTAGGTTTCTCATAGCTGGAGAAGGGAATGGCAAACCACTGCAGCATTCTTGCCTTGAGAACTTCATGAACAGTATGAAAAGATTACCTTGATGAGCAAGTTGTTTATCCTCCCTGAGTCTCAGTTCATTGACCCTTCCTGCAAATATTGGCCAAAAAGTTCGTTTAGGTTTTATTATAGGAAAACCACTTTTTGGCCAACCCAGTATTGACTAAGCACCTACAGAGTAGAACCCAGCAGGGGCAGACAGCTAATGGACAGCACCGTCAATAAGCAATTACACTGTAAGTTGTGTTAAGAGATAACTCACCGTGGAGTGCAAGGTGTTATCTTAAGGTGGATTGGAAGTGGGGGCGGGGTCTCCAGGAGGTTGTGTGGCATTGAGAGGGTGACAGCTGAGTAAAGACCAGAAGGAGGTGACATGCAGCTCCAGGCAGGGGACACAGCTGCCATCCCGCGGTGGGAGCACACCTGGCATGGGGGAAGCAGAGAAAGGAGGCAGGATTGCTGAGGCACCCACTCTGGGGGTGAGAGCTGGGGAGTAGAGGGCAGAAGTGAAATAGCATGTTAGACGGTGATCAGTGCTAAGGAGGAAATTGGCTTTATCAGTGAACAGACAATAGTCTTGGACACCTAGGGCTACCTGCTGAGAGCCGGGCCCCGGGTCAGGTCCAGAGAGGGGTGTGGCTGTTAAGCACCCCACGGTTCAGGCTGAGCTCTTGCATTTGTGTCTGATTTGTCTCCAAGCCCTGGGATGGAGTCCTACCCCTTGAACCCCATCTGTCTGGAATCCATAGAGGTGAAACCTTGAAACTCAGACTGGGTCTTGAACCCACAGTCTTTTACCTAAGATCACACACTTGGTCTCAGGACTTAATGAAGCTCAGGTTCTCCATGTCTCATCACAGAAAGAATTCAATGAGATAGGTAAGAAGTGGATTTACTTAGAGAGAAACACACTCCACAGAGAGTGTGGGCCATCTCAGAGAGCTAGAGCTGCAGCAGGGTACGGGGTTGCCAGTTTTTATAGAGCTGGGTAATTTCATAGGCTAGTGAGTGGGAGGAGCTATCCCACGTTGAAGGTCAGGAACGGCGGCGGTAAGGAGATACCTCGTCCAAGGTAAGGAGCAGCGGCTGTGCTTTGCTGGAGCAGCCGTGAAGAGATACCCCACGCCGAAGGTAAGAGAAACCCAAGTAAGATGGTAGGTGTTGCAAGAGGGCATCAGAGGGCAGACACACTGAAACCATACTCACAGAAAACTACTCAATCTAATCACACTAGGACCACAGCCTTGTCTAACTCAATGAAACCAAGCCATGCCTGCGGGGCAACCCAAGACGGGCGGGTCATGGTGGAGAATGTGGTCCACTGGAGAAGGGAATGGCAAGCCACTTCAGTATTTTTGCCTTGAGAACCCCATGAACAGTATGAAAAGGCAAAATGATAGGCTACCAAAAGAGGAACTCCCCAGGTCATTAGGTGCCCAATATGCTACTGGAGCTCAGTGGAGAAGTAACTCTAGAAAGAATAAAGGGATGGAGCCAAAGCAAAAACAATACCCAGCTGTGCATGTGACTCGTGATAGAAGCAAGATCCGATGCTGGAAAGAGCAATATTGCATAGGAACCTGGACTGTCAGGTCTATGAATCAAGGCAAATTGGAAGTGGTCAAACAAGAGATGACAAGGGTGAACGTCGACATTCTAGGAATCAGCGAACTAAAATGGACTGGAATGGGTGAATTTAACTCAGATGACCATTGTATCTACTACTGCGGGCAGGAATCCCTCAGAAGAAATGGAGTAGCCATCATGGTCAACAAAAGAGTCCGAAATGCAGTACTTGGATACAATCTCAAAAACGACAGAATGATCTCCGTTCGTCTCCAAGGCAAACCATTTGATATCACAGTTATCCAAGTCTATGCCCCAACCAGTAATGCTGAAGAAGCTGAAGTTGAACGGTTTTATGAAGACCTACAACACCTT
>SJYX01024890.1:579921-609417 GCA_006410675.1 Oreotragus oreotragus
GGGTTGGCGCAGAGGAGAAGAGCTAGAGCTACGAGAAGAAACCAAGAGGAAGGGATGGATAGACAGAGCCAGCCGACAGGAGGGCAGTCTCCCAGGCTGCAGGGGAAGGTTCCAGCTCAGCAGAGCCAAGTGCAGGCAAGGCTGTGCATGGTGCGTGGTAATGAGGCTCCAAGTGAGGCTGTGGCTGAGCCAGCTGGACCCCGGGGGCTGCCCTCCACCTACTCAGCTGCTGGAGCTGCGGGCCCTGGGGTCCGATAGATGCGGGTTCCAACCTTGAGCTGTCACCTTGCTTGGGTACCTTGGACGTGTAATATATTGACCACCTTGGTCCTATTCTGACCTGCAAACTCAAGTAACGGTGGCTGTGAGAACTGAATGGGATCGCATAGTGTCTACTGAAAGCAAAGGAGCAATCAGAGGCTCCCTGACCCAGTGAGAGAAGCCACATTGGCAGGGTGGTGGTGGGGGGTCCCTCCTACTCTGTCAAAGGGTTCTGAGTTACTAGGGAGGAACTCGAACCCTCGAAGGGATCAGATGCTGCCCCACACAGAGTTGTACCTGTTGTTTACTGAGCAGGGACGTTCGAGCCTGGTGCTAACTACCCACAGAGGGTTGTCTCCACTGAGGGGTAGGTGACTGAGGAGGTGGGTACCTGTGTGCCCATTTTGCAGCTAGTAAGGAGGAAGCTGAAATCGAAACCCAGAGAGCTTTATCCTAACTAAGGTGCTTGTCATTCTCCCATTCTACATTGCATTTACAAAGATTGGCTGGAGAGGTAGTGAGTTCCCTGTCCTAGGAGATGTGTAAGTATAGACTTGGTCATCATTTAGCATGAAATGATGGCAGGAATTATCAGAAACAGGTTGCATGATTGACCCAGATAATTTTTTTTTCGCTTAAATATCATTTATTGAACTACAAGTATATGGTTATATGGGATGTTCCAAAATTTTAAATTAGAATTTTGTAAATGCCTCCAAATTAATTTGTAAGGTTTGTATTTTTCAATAGTAGTTGGCCTAGTCATAACAGGAAAAACATTCAAGAGAATGGTAGAAACCCAAGTTCAGTATCGTGATTACCTCTGGGAAGGGAGAGAAATTGGATTAGGGAAGAGCAGAGAGGAGCTTCAAACTGTGTATTAGTTAGACCTAGATAATATTTAACATTTTACTTTATTTTAATGCTTTTGCCACACTGCATGGCACGTGTTCGAACAGGGATGGAACCCGAGCCCTCTGCATGGATGCGTGGAGTCTTAACCACTGGACTGCTAGGGAAGTCCTCTAACATCACGTTAAACAGGGAGTTCCTGTAATTTTATGATAAGGACTTTGTCTTACCCTCCTTGGTCTCACCTGCTCCCAGGATACCTAGAACAGAGCAGTGTACCCTGTCGTCCCTCAAAAACTGTTGAAATAATGAAAGGATGGAGTCACAGGCATGTCCATGCGGCTCAGTGAGAAGAGCAAGGTCCAGGGAAGTAGAGGGGAAACTCTGCAAACTCTGGTGCCACGATGGGAGCACACCCTCTGCTTCCTCATCTGGATGCAGGTTCCAGGGCCACTTGAAGATGAGCAACAAGGGAGGTAAGACACAGGAGACCTGAGTTCGATCCTCAGGTCAGGAAGATCCCCTGGAGAAGGCAACGGCAACCCACTCCAGTATTCTTGTCTGGAGGATCCCATGGACAGAGGAGCCTGGCAGGCTGGACAACTAACACTCAGTTTCAAGTAAGACACCTGCCACTGTGCCCAGCCAGCACGGGCTGATTGGTTTTGTTTTAACGTCAGATGAATACCTACTCACTGCCCATTTTTAAGTGTTGGGATTAAAGATGCATGCTGTAAGTCAGACAGAACTGAGCTGAAGCTCTGGCTCTGTGAGCCTCAGTTTCCACATCTGTAAAATGAGAATAGTAATTATAGTTACCTTCTGGGCCCACCAGGAGATCCAGAGTGAACGTGTGGGTAGGTGCTTCATTCTGGGACTGTTATTTAATCCTACTCCATCTCCCTTCAACCCCATCTGGTTCTGAAAGGGCTCAGTTGAGTTCCTCAAAGCATCTGAGGGGAAGGCGGACCCTGTTTTACAGATGAGGACACAGGTGGGAGGGTAAATGACTTCTGGAGAGAGTGTAATAATAATAATAATAATATAACAGCTATTGTTTATTGAGCTGCCAAGATTCATATATATACTCTCCTTGGATTCGCAGACAATAAGAAGTTAACGATAGTTATACCCATTTGGCAGATAAAGCGAGAGAGATTTAAAGAGGGGTCAATTGGCTCAGAAAATCGCCTACTTAAGGAGTTCATGCTGGAACCACATGATTTGCCTTTGCAGTTCATGGCTTTGTGGAACTTGAAGCTTCCTGGTGCCCAGAGGGGAAGCCCAGGTCCCTGTGCCCCTACTTCAGAGGCTGACTGAAGGTGCTTTGTCTTCCAGAGCAGAACCACTGGGCCACACCACCAGCTGCTAAACAAACTTCCTACCCACGGGCTAGACCGTGCAGGTCTGCCCCTGAGGATTGACAGGAGGCCAAGATAAACCCCGAAGCCTCCCGCCCAGTCCGGCCAAGCCCAGCCACCTGGCGGGAAGGGCGGCATTGGGCAGGGGGCCTGTGTGTTGGTGAGCTTTGCCTGCTGACCGCCTGCTCCCCGCTGTCCTCTTCCTCCATAGGAGTTCCTCTGCGACCAAAAGTACAGTGATGAAGAGAACCTGCCGGAAAAGCTCGCAGCCTTTAAAGGTGAGCTGGGGCTGGCTGCCCCCCAGGAGAGCGGGGTGGCCCCCCTTGCCCTCATACGTAGCATTCCTCACCCACGGGGCCAGGCTACACCCCGGTTTCATCAAAACACCCTACTTCCAGGCAGACGATGAGACAGGGTGTCCAGCCCCAGGGACACCCCTCGCCCGCAGGCCCCGGGCCTGGCCTGGCCCTCTCTCCCCTCCGCTGCCCAGCGTGGCTCAGGCTGGCTCCTGCCCGCTGCTGCCCAGGCCCGCCCTGCTCACTCCCGGGGCCCCAGGACACAATCAGCCCTTTGTCGCTGCACTTGCTTCCCCTCCTCCGCGGTTGAGCGTCTTGGGAGCCCCTGCGGAGAATGGACGTTTGTGTCGCCACAGTGGGGCAGGGGGCAGAGTTTCTGCCCATTGAATCCCCAGCAGCGCAGGATGAAAAGAAAACAGGGCCCAGGAGCCCGCGCGGGGCGGGGGCGGCAGAAAGGTCCCTCTGTTCTGGGCCCTGGTGCTTGGTTGCCAGCCAGCGGCTTGAAAGGAGAGGAGCTGTGCACAGAAGGAGCCGGACAGACCCACCTTTGGTGCCCAGGAGATGCACGCCGGGTGTGGGAGCCCTGGGCGCGCTGGGGGACCACTTGAACTTGGCATTGTGGACATCCTCTCTGCTCCAGGGCAGAGAGCTGGCCAGTGCTCCTCGGACTGCTTACAGCTCAGCCGTCCTTGAGGCAGGACACCAACGGCTGAGCGTGTGCTGAGCGCTGACCTTGTGCTCAGGGCTGCAGATCTCCCCGCCTCAGCCCAATCCAAGCCACGAAGAGATGGTGCAGATGAAGAAACTCAGGCTCAGAGAGGTGGTGTCATTTGCCTGGGGTCACACAGCTCACTACTGGCAGAGTTGGGGCTTGAACCCTTATTGGTCTTACTCCAAAGCCTCTGCTCTTAACTGTTACACAATTGGTGCTTTTTACATCATAAAGAAAGAAAAAAGGAAGAAAGAAGGCAAAGAAGTAGAAGACAGACACTCCAGCCCCGGCAGGTCCTTCTGCCCCTCCCGTCCCTGTGCCGATGCAGAGCAGCCGGTCTCTTTCCTTCTCCCCGAATACCAACAGGGTCACTCTTCAGAGGTGGCTCGGAGAGGAGGGATAGAGGTCCCAGGGGGCTCCACGCTCCTGGTCCTCATTGGGATGTAGGATGAGGTCCATCCTGGGACCACAGGAAGATACCTCGGAAGTGAAGGGAATGTGGAAGTTTTAAATCACTCACTCATTTTATCTCCGAATGAGCCCTACTAAGCACCAGGCCATTTGGGACCTGGAGGGCACAAGGAACACACATAGGGCGGCCCCCTGGCCAAAGGAGCCCGTGTCCTCATGGGGGAAGGGTGGTGAAGAGAGAGCAAGGGAGTAGAAAGTGTGTCAGATGATAGGAGGTGCTTTGTGGGGGTGACGAGGCCCAGTTAGAAAGGCTGGGGGCCCCTGAAAGCAAGAGGAAAGGCCCTGAGAATTCCTGGAGGGACATTCCAGGCAGAGGGGTGGCAAGGCTAAAGCAAGTGCATGTGGGCGATGGGTCAGGAGCCGTAACATGCTGCTGGGGGGAGCAGGGTGGGATGGGGGGCATCGAGGGNGGCTGGGGGCCCCTGAAAGCAAGAGGAAAGGCCCTGAGAATTCCTGGAGGGACATTCCAGGCAGAGGGGTGGCAAGGCTAAAGCAAGTGCATGTGGGCGATGGGTCAGGAGCCGTAACATGCTGCTGGGGGGAGCAGGGTGGGATGGGGGGCATCGAGGGGGAGAGGCAGGCCTGGAGTCTGGAGGGCGGACGCTTGTGAAGGTCACGGGGAGGATCTTGGCTCTCTCATGCTGGCTGCTCAGCGCAGAAGAGACCCCGAAGTTTCCGCCATCCTGTGGCAGGGGCGACCTGCCCGAGGCCACAGGACTTCCCTGCACACACTGCCTTCCCAGGAGATACCAGGCTCATTCTTTCGACCCCTTGCTCCGGGAGGTCGAACTCCAAGTCTGTAGTGAGGTTTGCAGGGAGTGTCTGGGGACCCCTGGTGTACGTGGCACGTTGCAGTCAAGGGCAGGTGCATGGGTATTTGTCCCAAAAGAGCATCAGGTTCTCAGTGAAGCCCATGAGCCCCCTACAAAAGATCATAACTGTGGGGACTTCTCACCCAGCTGCCCATCTGAATTACCTGAGATGCTCTGAACCCACCAATTCCTGCCCCCAAGATCTGCTTCCCAAATCCTGCAGATCCGCCTCCCCAGGGCTGGGTATTTATTTCAGTCTCTTCACAGATGGTTGGGGTGCGGCCAGCCCGCACTGCTGGGGGCCTGGGGGAAAGCAGCTGCCCATCTTGGCAGAGGGTCAGAGTGGACCCTGGGCACCTTTCTCCACCTCGCCTGCTGTCAAAAGGTGCAGTGGGGTGAGCCCTTTCTCCAGAGACAACAGCTGAAATGACAAGACTTGCATCAAGCCCCGCAAGTGGGGTGAGGAGGCTGGTGTGGGCACCCTGAAGACCCAGCCAGTTACCCCCCAGGGGAGTCACTGGGGCCTTGCTAATGCCAGTTTTTGCTCTGTGATTTCCAGAGAAGTACATGGAGTTTGACCTGAACAATGAGGGCGAGATTGGTAAGTGAGACCCCAGGGGTGCTGGGCCGGGGGAGGGAGGGAGTTTGATGGGTCGGGGGTGGCAGGTCAGAGAGTCCTCCTGCCTCACCAGCCTGTGGTTTCCCAGTGGACCCTCCTTCCAGCATTTTTCCTCCTCCTCTGTCTTCTCTCGTTTTTCTCCTTTTTGAATATTTTTATCCTGTTTTCTTTAAAAATGAAATGTGAAAGTGTTCGTCATTCAGTCACGTCTGACTCTTTGCAACCCCATGGACTGTGGCCTGCCAGGCTCCTTTGTCCATGGGATTCTCCAGACAAGAATACTAGAGTGGATTGCCATTCCCTTCCCCAGGGAATCTTCCCTACCCAGGGATTGAAGCCGGGTCTCCTGCATTGCAGGATTCTTTACCATCTGAACCGCCAGGGAAACCCCTTTAAAAATAGGGGGTTATTAGATTAATACATCATCACTATAAAATGTTTTGGAAATCACCGCAAAGCACAGGGACAAAATACATCACCACAACCCCACCTCCCAGAAATAGCTTCCTTCCATTCTTTGTGCTAATCACAAGCAGTTTTATACCGCTTTAGAACCTTTTTTAAAAAAATAATATACTGTTTGTATTTTGACATATGATTCATTTTTTTGAAATATAATTAATGGCTGCATAATATTCCATTGTGGGAATGGACTATAATTTATTCACCCAACACCTTAGCATCTCCCTTTCAGACGATGTCTGGTTTTAAGTCTTATTGATAATCCCATGAAGGATGTCTTTGTACGTCAGTCTCTGTCCACACTGCTGATTATTTCTTTAGAGTAAATCTCAGGAATCAGGCATTCTGGGTTAAAGGCTTTTGAAGCATCTTGCCAAATTGCCAGCTGGAAAGGTCTTGCCAATTCACTTTGGCTCACAGTGTGTGGGGAACGGTTCACTCCTTCCTGTAGAGCGTTGTCCAGCTTTCATTGAAATGTCCTGGACATCCTGGCACCTCGGTCTGACATCAGTGCGGCCCACCCTGCCTCTCCGGGGAGCTGTTCCACCACTCCCCCGGCCCTAAAATTGGCCCCCGCCCTACCCCACTCCGCTGTTTGCTGACCCATTGTTCATGGAACAATCCAAAGGAAATTGCCTCAGATCTTGGGAGCCAGGAGGTCAGAGGCAGCAGCTCCTCGGGGTGCCTCCCTTGTTTTTCTTGAATTTGGTTCATTTGTTGGCTTTCTTGCTCTGTAGGCTGTTCTGGACCCCCTCTCCCTTCCAGCAAGGTGGAGCCTGGGACTGTGGGGTGGGAGAGGCAGGTCGGGTAGAAGCTGGCAGCCAGCACCCGGGAAAGCGATTTCTGATGCATGGGTCAGGCCGACTCTCTGATCCCACTTTGCCGGACTCGATTTCCTGGGTGATTGGAGCAGTGAACTCACGGTCACCCGAACCTCAGGCAGCAGCAGAGAAAAAATAGAATGAAGAGAAGCTGTGTGTCAGAGGCGTCCTGTGCATCCTCACTCCACATGATCCCATCGACTATTTGATCACTGATGGCAGGAGGTTCAGAGAGGTTAAGGAGTTTGCCCCACATCCCACAGCCAAGAATAGCAGAGCTGGATTCCAACCCAAGTCTGCCTGACTTTAGAAGCCCACGTCCCTAACCGCTAGTCCATACTGCCTCTGAAGAGGGCAGGGAGGGTGTGATGGGCTTACTCTCCTGAGAGGAGAAAAGTCATTGCCTGCAGTCTCCAGGGAGGGGCCATCCTGCCAAGCTTCTTCCGGGCATGAGGTGCCGCCTGGGAGCTTCCCAACTTGGCCCGGCAGCCTGTCCCCACTTAACAGATCTGCTCCTCCTCTGGCAGATCTAATGTCTTTGAAGAGGATGATGGAGAAGCTTGGGGTCCCCAAGACCCACCTGGAGATGAAGAAGATGATCTCGGAGGTGACAGGCGGGGTCAGCGACACCATCTCCTACCGAGACTTCGTAAACATGATGCTGGGGAAACGCTCGGCGGTCCTCAAGCTGTGAGTTCCTCCTGCCTCTCCTGGGGTCTCTGGAGGCAGGGTCACCGTGTGTGGAGAGGGTCCTGGCTCGGGCACCTCAGCCAGTCCCCGGCCAGGAGATAATTTCTCTGACTTACTGGGCAAGGTTCTTAACTTCACTGAACCTGATGTCTCTCATCGATCAAATGGTCCCGTTAATAAGTACCTTGCCGACAAAATGAGCCCATAGCAGAACCTAGCGAAATCAGTGCTCGGTAAGCGGCAACGGTGATGCTGATGACGATGATGATGACTGCACAGCTGAGGCCTCTGACTCTCAGCTTCCTCCTTTGCAAAATGACTCTACTACTCCACAGATTGTTGTGAGCATAATCTAGAGCCAAAAAACAGCTCAAAAGATAGGTAGTGTTCAATCTTGATGCTGTTTCTTTCTTTCTTTTTTTAAAAATTCTGCTTCTTAAAAAAATTTTTTTTTGGGGTACAGTGGGTCTTTGTTGCAGCACAAGAGTCCTTTGTTGCTTCTCTAGTTGTGGCATGCAGGCTTCATCACACCACGGCATGTGGCTGTTAGTTCCCCACCCAGGGATTGAACCTATATCCCCTGTCCTGGAAGATAGATTCTTAACCATTGGACCACCAGGGAAGTTCCTCCTAACGCTACTTCTTGCTACTGAAATGACTCTGGGAATATTATTTTTGGCCCCTGAGCCTCAGTTCCTTCACCTGTAAGACAGAGATGATCATATGTATCTTGCATGAAGTGTTGTCCTGAGAGTTAATGAGCTAATACATATGAGGAGTCAAGTCCAGCACCTGGCTGATGGCAAGCGCCTAGTGTGTGGTAACCAAAATCCCAGTTTGCATGTACTTCCGCACTGGAGAGCAGCAGATAAATTCCTTGGAGCGTCCCAGAATATTTGTTCGGACTGTAAAGGACCCTTGCTTGGATTTTATAAGATTAAAAAAAATGGAAACAGTTGTTTTATGATATTGAGTAAGTTTCAGGTTTATAGCAAAGTGATTCAGGTATACACGTGCATGCGTGCATGCATGCATGTTAAGCCACTTCAGTCGTGTCTCTTTGGAACCCTGTGGACTGTAGCTGACCAGGCTCCTCTGACCATGGGATTCTTCAGGCAAGAACACTGGAGTGGGTTGCTGTGCCCTCCTCCAGGGGATCTTCCCGACCCAAGGATTGAACCCACATCTCTTGGGTCTCCTTCATTGGCAGGCGGTTTCTTTACCACTAGTGCCATCTTGGAAGCCCAGTATGCATATATATTTTTTCAGATTCTTTTCCAGTAAGGGTTATTGTAAGATACTGAATATAGTTCTCTATGCTATACAGTAAATCCTTGTTGTTTATCTGTTTTATATACAGTGGTGTGTTTGTGTAAGATTAACTTCAAATGTACCAATGTAAAATATACCTGTCTCATTTTACAAAGAGTGAAGCTGAGTGACCTGCTCATGAGCCCATGGGTTTCAGGCTGGTCAGAGCGTTTAGTGTGGGGCGGGATGATCAGGAGGTGTGGTAGGAAGACCATACAGCACCTAGCCTCACACCGCACCTGAGAGGCTAGGTGGTAGCAGTAGGAGTGATGATGCTATTAAAATGACACCTAAGATTCAGTGGATATTTACTCTGTATTGGGCCCCAGTCTGCACGTTGACTCCTTAGATTTGTCATTTATGAATTCAGTAAATATTTATTGAGCACCACCTCTGTGCCAGGAATTAAGCTGGGTGCTGGGGACCCATGAATTACTTACATTCTAATTACAGGAGACAGACAAAAACAAAGCAAAAAACCCAAACACCAGGTTGCAATAGGGCAGGACACAGAAAAATAAAGTGGGCAAGAGGGCTAGAAAGAGGCGGGGTAGTGGACAGGGAGGATCTCAGTGAGGTGACGTTTGACCAGAGCCCTGAGTGAGGGGGGTGTGAAGAGGTGAGGTGGGGGGAGCTGCACGTGCAAAGGCCCTGTGGCACAGCCGTGCTTTGATGCTCAAGGAATAGCATAAAAGCCTAACGAGGCCTGTGTGCCTGGAGGACACTAAGGATGAGTCTGCAGAGGTGGGCCAGGGCCAGACGAGGTGGGGCCTTGTACTCCACGGTTGATTTAGCATTATTTGTTTGTTTGTTTTTGGCTGTGCTGGCTCTTCGTTGCTGCATGCAGGCTTTCTCTAGCTGCAGTGAGCGGCCTTCTCATTGCAGTGGCCTCTCTTGTTGCAGAGCACAGGCTTGAGGCACGCAGGCTTCAGCAGTTGCGGCTCTTGGGCCCTAGAGCACACAGGCTTCAGTAGTTGCACCGTGCAGGCTCAGGAGTTGCCACTCATGGGCTCCAGAGCACAGGCTCGGTAGTTGTGGAGCCCAGGCATAGTAGCCCTGTGGCCTGTGGAAGCTTCCCAGACCAGGGAATGAACTCGTGTTCCCCCGCATTGGCAGGCGGATTCTCATCCACTGCACCACTAGGGAAGTCCCAAGGAGCTGACTTTTAGAAGGTCTCCCCGACTGCACCGGAGGAAGAGTGGCTGCAGGCAGGTCGTTAGGAGGCTCACGCACTTGTGCAAGTAAGAAATGAGATGCTCAGCCTGGAGGGGCTGAAGTGCAGGTGGGCAGGGGCTGTTGGAGTCGGGAGTGATCTTGGAGTTAGAGCTGGCAGGGTTGCTTCCAAGTTGAAAGGAAAACAAGGAGTCTGATGGTTGTAAGGTCTGGGTTCTGAGTTGACTGAGCGATGGTGCAGTTTGCTTTGAGAGAAGAGCAGGGGGCAGGTGGGACTTGGGCTCAGTTTTGACCTATTGACTTGGAAGTGCCCCGGGACACACAAGGGGAGAGGTTGAGGAGGGAGCTGGCTGTGCAGGTCTGGTGCTCAGAGCCCCTTTGTGGACGATCGAACTTTGGATGGGATTCAAAGCCAGGGACCTGAAGGAGCCTACCCAGGGAGAGAGACCAGAGGGAGGAGAACACTGTCACTTGGAACAGCTCCAGGATGTGAGCGCTTTTGGCATATCACATTTAGTTGGAAACACTGAGCATGTGTTGAGTGTCTTGCTTGTGGCACCAGTTGGGAAGGAGTAGGGCTGGGATTCCTTCCTGAGGCTATACCTTGAACCCCCACCCTCTGCTCCCCAGACTTTACTATCAGAGCAGTGGGAGATTTTTGAAGATCTGGGTTTTGAGCAGAACCATAGCGCAGACTAGCCCTGCCTCCTCCAGGCAGCATGGTCGGGGGAGGCACATCACCCAGAAGTCTGAGGTCTGGAATCTCATTCTGCCTATGTGGCTCTGAGTCACATTGCCCCTTCGCACCTCAGTATTCCCCTCTGTAAAATGGGACTATCTGCCTGCAGAGGCTTCTGGGAAAATCCCCCTGGAGAGAGGATGCAAAGGCATTCTGTGGTGGACCCTGCAGATGTGAGGGCTGGGATGATCTTTCCCTGGACGAGGAAAAGAGTTCTAATCCTGTTTTGTATTGTTTTCTTTTTTTTTTTTCCTCACCGCTTCTAAACCAGAGTCATGATGTTCGAAGGAAAAGCCAACGAGGGCAGCCCCAAGCCAGTCGGGCCCCCTCCAGAGAGAGACATCGGCAGCCTGCCCTGAGGACCCCTGCCTGGACCTGCCTCGCCCTCCCCACTCTCTTCCTCCCTCCTGATCTCACCCTCCGTGACTCACCGTGACCTCTTATTCGTTTTGTTTGGTCTTTGTGTGTTTGTGTTTTCTTCAGCAGAATCAGTGATCTCTTTGTAAAGCACAAATGATCTGCCTTAATGAGGACCCCTGCCTGGACCTGCCTCGCCCTCCCCACTCTCTTCCTCCCTCCTGATCTCACCCTCCGTGACTCACCGTGACCTCTTATTCGTTTTGTTTGGTCTTTGTGTGTTTGTGTTTTCTTCAGCAGAATCAGTGATCTCTTTGTAAAGCACAAATGATCTGCCTTAAAGGGGCCCTGGGTTGGGGAGTCCAGATCGCCTCCCTCTTTTTCCTTGCATCTCCCCTCCCTGTGCAGAAAGGCTGACATTAAACCAAAAAACCAGACGGAGCAGGGCCAGGACAGGGAGACCAGAGCCTGTGATTCCCGCATGTGAAGCTGGCACTCTTTGTCCTTCCAGGTCTCTGAGCTGAGTCCTGGCATCTTGGCCTGGCCCTGGTGAAGACCTCAGCCCACTTTTAGAAGACCCTGGAGTTGGGATAAGGCTGTAAGGTCTCGTTAGGGTTTCCTCAGACAAGGATCTTGGGTGTGCTAGGATGTGGCCATGCAGTGTCCCACCTCCCCAGCTGGTCTCCCCCAGTCCACGCCTTGTCTTATTCTCAGTGAGGTGACAGAAGGAGACGAGGAGAGGAGCTTGGCAATGTGAGCCCTTCCAGAAGGTTCCAGAGGAATCCTCTAATCTTGCCCCTGGCCACACCTTTACAGGCAGCTCAGAAGGAGGCTGCAGCACCCCCTGGCCCTTGCTGGGGCTTCAGAGGTAGAGGGGATCCTGGGGCCTTGGGGAGGGGTTCAGCTCAGTCTAGTCCCATCTTTCAGGGAGGATGTTGAGGGCGATAGGGTAGGCGGGCGAGGACTTCAGTGCTCATGGCAAAGGGAGGAAGCACACCACTGTTAAGCGAGGAGCTGAGAAATAGGTTGCTTCACCTGCTTGAAACCTGACTCTGCTTCCCCATTTGCCTTCACACCTTCCGTACACCATTCATTCATTCGTTCTTCATTCATTCACTCAGCCACTCAACAGATATTTATTGACAACCTATTACAAGCTTTAATAAGCCCCCACCCCCACCCCACTTTGTCCTGACATGTGCTGTGCCCGCTGTCTCTCTGATTCATCTCTCTGTTTCCAAATCACTCAAAACCTTGAGCATGGGAACTGGATCAGGGTCATCTGTGTTTTTTATTGCGGACTAGAGTTTTAGAGCCCTGAGCCACCCTGTGGGTTAGCTGGGGCAGGCCTCTCAGTTCACAGGTGACAAAACTGTGCTGACCCACAGGGATTAAGTGCCTTGTCCAAGGTCAGGGGTTTATCTGGAGATGGGGGATCTGGACTGGGGCCTGGGTGTTCAGATACCCTCCGCCCCTGCCTCATCTCTGTCTGGGCTGGCCTCAGTCAGTGATGCAAACAAGGGAAGGGACAGGGAAGTCAACCCTCGGGGAGGGCCCTGGGCCAGGATTCACCCTTCCTAGTGCCTCTGAGCCAGGATCAGCAGGGCTCCCAGCCTTGACCCCACCTGTATTCCGTAGTCCCTTCCCCTGCCCACTCAGGACTTAGATGCACTCATCCATTGCACGTGTTTATAAGCACCTGTTACCGGCCAGTACTGAAAAGGACAGACTCACGGAATTTAGAGTCTAGTGGGGAATTCAGACCCTGGTGATGAATGTTGGGAGAGGAAGCTATGAGGTGACTGCATTGCAATCCTAGAGGCTAACTGGGCCCAAGACTGGGCAAGAGTCCTGTAGAAGACTTTGAAAAACTTTAAGTGGGAAGGTCTGGGGGCTGTTGGAGGCTGGAGCCAGTGTGAGCTCCCCGTGGCTCCTTTGACCCATAATCAAGGACCCAGGGAGCTGACGTGACGACAGTTTTTGAGGAAGTGGAGCAGGTAGGGGGTGGGGAAATGGCCAGGTTGGATTAATCCACTGGTCTTGACCAGTTCAGGAACAAGATTATTCGGCCATGACTGGCTGATCTTCAGTCTAAGGAGGTACTTCAAATGCATAAGCCTAGTTGAAGTTTAAACCCCAGCAAAACATTCCTCCCTATAAATGTAAAATCTCACCCCCACATCTCCTCCCCTGCTCCCACCCCCGAGATCCTTGGCTGAGCAAGTGTCTGTCTCCTCCCCTTCCCACTGCCTCTCCTTTCTGGGACAGGCTGAGACGTTGGAGCAAGGAAATGGCTTCCTTGACCATTCATCATGGTGTATCTGTACCTCACTCAGACAGGAGGGCAGAACCATCTAGGCTTAGTGCAGTGGTTGCACACTTTACAAGATTGCAGGAAGCCTCTTTAAGGGAGGAGAGCAAGTGGGTGTGTTTTCAGCTTTTCGAAAGAGCAGGAAAGGGTTCTCTCATTGGATGGGGAGTGTCCTGGGAAACCCCACCAGTTCCTTCATCATTTCTTGGAATGCAGCTCCTGAAGGGAGAGAGTCTCAAGAGTGGTTCCTGGAAAGGGAGGTCTGCATGTATTTCAGACTGTGGTTATTAGCTATAGAACTCTTACTTCTTTGGCTAAGGGCTCAGCTTCTTAGATGTCAGCTGCCTTCTTTCTGAAAGACCAAATCTAACTAATGTAACCAGCAACTTGGGGACTGCCAAGTATGGCTTCGTCCCTGCCATTCAAAAGGAAGGAGTGTGTCGGACAAGTTCAGGTGGATGCAGTATGTGTGTGTGTGAGTATGTGTGATACTGGATATCATCTCTACAGACTGGAAATAAAACATACAAATTTATCAATGTCTTGACTGGTATATTCTGGGGATGGTTCTGACACTCAGGAAATTCAGAAGAGCTAGCTCATATAGTGACAAAGTAAATGAATGTATCTGTGTACTAGGCTGTTAGACATTGAACTTCCTTTACTGCATACAGCAACCCCATGAGTAAGGTTCTAGCGTATCAGCCTTGCTTGAAAAATGAGAAGCAGGCTTGGAGGAGATAAGCAGTTTGCTGAAAACCAAATAGTAAGCAGCAGAATACACCCCCTGGAGCTGACCCTTGTGATCCAAATTAAGAATCTGTGTCCTAGAGGGTCTATAATATTCCACTACGAAAATCTCTTCTTTAGACTGTGTAATAGTTGGCAACCAGTATATCCAGACATGCTGAATTCTAATCAGGCCTTCACCACTTTTTGACTGAGGGGAGCCGGGGAATCTTCTTGACTTCTCTGTGCTTCTAGTTGCCTCATCAATTAAATGGCAATGATAATCCCTAGGTGACTAGGTCGTCTTGAAGACTTAATTACACATGGCTCAGCTGGTAAAGAGACCGCCTGCAATGCGGAAGACCTGGGTTCAATCCTTGAGTTGGGAAGATCCCCTGGAGAGGAGAAAGGCTACCCACTGCAGTATTCTGGCCTGGAGAATTCCATGGACTGTATAGTCCATGGGGTCGCAAAGAGTCGGACACGACTGAGAGACTTTCACTTTCACTGGCTCTTGCTCCAGAAACGACTACCTTGAAAGGAGTAAACAAAGCTGATCACGGGGGCCCTTTAATCTCCCCTTTCAGTCTTCAGAAACACCAGGGGCGAGGCCCCGTCCCATCAATTTTCTGAACACCTTTTCCTTCCACACCCCGTCCAAAGCCTTTCTCAGGAGCTGCTCCTTGGAAATATTTGTCCTAACATCTTTGAAATCGAAAGTATTAATAACCACCTATATCCAAAGATGACTGTGAAGCCTCAACGAAACGAGCGTGGATATCTCGCGCTTGCACTGCTGACTAAAGGAAACCCACACGAGGCGAGCCCACGCCACCTGCAGACGACAGCGGCGGCCTGGGAGCAGCCGGGCGCAGGCGCAGTGACTGCCAGGCCACGCCTCCTCCTCTTCCGAGCCGGCCAATGGGAGGCGGCGGCCGGGAGGCGGCCGCGCGACTTCGGAAGGTCCCCTCAGCCTTCCTCAGCCACGCCGCGGACCGAAGTGCGTGCCGTCACCAAAAGCGCGCCGGAAGTGCGACTTGTGCATCTCGTCGCAAGCTCTGAGGGGAGGAAGTTGGCCTCGGAAAGACCTGGGCTGTGTGGGCTAGGCCGCGGACGGCGGCGGTGGGGGCTCCTTTCACCAGCTGAGGGCCGCGCGATGGGAGACGAAATGGATGCCGTGATCCCTGAGCGGGAGATGAAGGTCAGGTGTTGGCCAGGGCCTCCCACCCCTCCTTAATCCTGGTATTGCCTTGGCGCCTCCCTGGCCCGGGAAGCGCGGTGTCCGCTGCCCCGCCTGCTGACTGAACGGTGTGAGGCGATGCAAGTCCTTGTTACCGCGTCCTGGAGCGCTCTGCCGTGCAGCCGGCGTGGACGCCCCACGGAATGTACTTCCCGCGTCCCCTGCTGGTCTTGTGCGAGCTTCCTGAGTTATCGTGGTTACTTTAATGTGGTCTTCGGAGTATGGGAATAACTGTTGTTTATTGAGCGTTTACTTGCATGCCAGGCACTGGTAACTATCACAGCGACCCTAGGAAGTACTTGTTAATGTAGAGGAGCAAATAGAGGCTCGGAAAGTAACTTACCCAAAGCCGCCTTTAACAGGCGGACTGAAATCTAGGTTGTTGTGAGCAGAGGAGAGATTCTCTGTCGCTGAACTAGTTCAAGCCTGTAACCCAGGCTTGCTTAACGCAGAGCAGGGATCATCCCTCATCCTACAGGCGCTTTTGTTGTGTTTAGTAGTTTCCGACTCCTTGGGACCTGGATTCCTCTGTCCATGGGATTCTCAGGCAAGAATACTGGAGTGGGTTGCCAGGCCCTCCTCTAGGGGATCTTCCTGACTCAGGAATTAAACCCACGTCTGCCGCCTTGCAGGCGGATTCTTTACCATCTGAGCCACCAGGGAAGCCCACATAGTCCTTTAATTAACTAGATTTGGAGGTCCGTTTTTGTCACTGGAAATCCTCCTGAAGTCAGGAAACTTGAGAGGACCAGATGATCCAAATCTCAGCTCAGTTGAGTCGATCGGGCATGTCTAACTCTTCAACCCCATGGACTGCGGCACTGCCAGGCTTCCCTGTCCATCACCAACTCCCAAAGCTTGCTCACACTCATGTCCATATTAATAAGTCATGGGAAGATTTTAGGCATTTGGACAACAACTCACTGAAATGCATTAGGAAGTAGTAATCCATACCATGTTAAGAGTAGAAGTCTCTTAAGAATCTCTGCCAAGGGTGACCATCCCAATGAGAGTGTGCCCTGTTCCTCATGTAGGTTGGGGCAGAAGGATAAAAAGGTTTTAGAACCACAGACTCAGAAAATGGTGGTCTCCCATTGAGTTTCTGATTACCAAGACCCAGAGGTTATCAGGATGGGAATTAACAAAAAACTGAAAACTTTATGGGGCTGGAGAAGACTCTTGAGAGTCCCTTGGACAGCAAGGAGATCAAACCAGTCAATCCTAAAGGAAATCAGTCCTGAACATTTATTGGAAGAACTAATGCTGATGCTGAAGCTGAGGCTCCAATTCTTTGGCCACCTGATGTGACTGACTCTTTGGAAAAGACCCTCATGCAGGGAAAGACTGAAGGCAGGAGGAAAAGGGGGCGACAGAGGATGAAATGGTTGGGTGGCATCACTGACTCAATGGACATGAGGTTGAGCAAGCTCCCGGAGTTGGTGATGGACAGGGAAGCCTGGCATGCTGCAGTCCATGGGGTCGCAAAGAGACTGAGCGACTGAACTGAACTGAACTATGGTCTCACCTGGAAATCCGTGTGGATTTCTGATCACCATACGCAGTTGGAATTAAGAAGATTATTTCAGTTACTCTTTTACCAAATATGTTGAAACGTCACATCCAAGGAAATTCGTATGTGGGGATCCTGTAAAAAACACCATGTAGTGTAGTGTAATGAAAGTTGCTCAGTCGTGTCCAACTCTTTGCGACCCTATGGGCTATATACAGTCCATAGAATTCTCCAGGCCAGAATACTGGAGCAGGGAGCCTGTCCCTTCTCCAGGGGATCTTCCCAACTCAGGGATCAAACCCAGGTCTCCCACATTGCAGGGAGAGTCTTTACCACCTGAACCACAAGGAAGCCATAGGAAACACCATAAAGGTACACAATGGAGGCTGAGAAAGGCTGTCTTTGGTTTTTATGTCTTTTAGAGTGTAAGCAAAAGGAAATTTACATTCTTTTCACTAAAGATAGGTTTAGAATTGAAGAGAAAAAAATATGTATTGTACATCTTAACGTGTGCATGCTCATTTGCATCCAACTTTTGCAAGTCCATGGACCGTAGCCCACCAGGCTGCTCTTTCCATAGAATCTTCCAGGTAAGAATATTGGAGTGAGTTGGCATTGCCTCCTCCAGGGGATCTGCCCCACCCAGGGGTCAAACCGGCCACACAGTCTTTACTCTCAGGGTAATATATATTTTGCTGTACCAGAATATGACAGGTAATCTAACGTCCTGTTTTCCCTGAATTGATCTTGTTTTGACCCTGCGCCATAGGATTTTCAGTTTAGAGCACTGAAGAAAGTGAGAATCTTTGATTCTCCTGAGGAGTTGCCCAAGGAACGCTCGAGTCTGCTTTCTGTGTCCAACAAATACGGCCTGGTCTTTGCTGGTGGAGCCAGTGGATTGCACGTTTTTTCTACTAAAAATCTTCTTATTCAGAATAAACCTGGAGATGACCCTAATAAGATAGGTAAGTTACGTGGTTTATGTTACATGATAGAGAGAGGAGCATAGTGAACTGCTAATGTCATTTGCTTCCCAAGTCTTACATAGTAAAACTACTGTTAGTCCTGAGGTTGACCCCCAAGAAGAGGACGTGCTAGATGGGCTGCGGGAAGCCTTCCTGGTGTTCTCTCTGGTCCTTCGTATTTCTCTTCGGTGACTTGTTCCTCTGAACTCCGAGGGAAGAACGGCTTACCGTTGTGCCACACATTTGTTTTGTTGTTCAGTTCAACTTGGGTTCTGGCTCTGCAGGAGAAGAATTTTGCTGTCTGGCCTTTTAGTTGTCACAACAGCATCATCCAAACAAAGGGGAATGTGTACTGTTTGGAGCATTGTTGCAGAAATATGGTACAGGACTATATTCAGCCAGGGCTCTGGCCACAGTTGGTTTCCCCAGGCCGTATGAGGGAGAGTCCCTACAATACTCAGTGCAGCATTAGCCATCTATAAGAAAGCTGCAGTTCTTCTGCACAACTTGGTATCAGGGTGTGTGTGCTTACGTTTATGTAGATGCAAGAATGATTTCACATAGACCTGAATAGCGAGAGTTTGTGGCTTATGCTTCAAACATTCCATTTTCTGCTCTGTGTTTTTTGGTTTTCAGTTGATAAAGTTCAAAGCTTGCTGGTTCCTATGAAATTCCCAATACATCACCTGGCCCTGAGCTGCGATAACCTCACACTGTCTGTGTGCATGATGTCCAGTGAATATGGTTCCATTATTGCTTTTTTTGATGTTCGCACATTCTCAAATGAGGTAAGCTACTGGCAAACCCTAGGGACCTAAGAAGAGTGCCTGGTATTGAAAACCTAGAAGTTCCTGGTTGACCTTTGAATTCTTTTTCTATATTTGAATTTGGGTTTTTAATTAGAATTTGAATTTGTGGCCTTAATTATAGAATCATAAATCAAGATCTTTGTGATAATAGGGACTTCAAGAAATTATTTTGTAACACCATCTGTCCCAGAGTGCTGTCATTTCTCACTTACACTTGAGACAGCCAGAGCCCAGGGGCCCTAAGTGACTTGCCTGAGGCCACAGAGTTAGTAGACAGTGTCAGAAGTTCCTGCCTACTAGGTCTCTGGCCTCCCACCGCAGTGCTCTTCCATTCCAGGCTGTGTAGTAATGGTAATCGTCAGTGAGATTGAGTGTTGAGATTGACTGTGTGCCGGGCCCTGTGCTGGCGCTTTGCATGCCTTGTTTTCATCCATGCCCACCCCTCTTGGCTTTATACTAGCCTTATACACTCGGTATCATGGTCTTCATCTCAGAGATGGAGAAACAGGCCCAAAGAGTTTCAGTAACCATCCAAGAGTCCAGCAGTACTTGGGGATGGGGGGGTTTGTTTGAGACACTTTTTTTTTTTTAAGAAGAAAGGAATTTCTTTATTCCTCTGCTGGGGAAAGGGGGATGCAGCAGGCTTGTGCCCCGAAACCGCGCCTCAAGCCCAGAGGCTTTGGCGAGGAGTTTTGCAGCAGTGGCTCAATGGCGGGGTTGCTGATAGAAAATCAGCACGTGCGCAGGGCCTGCAGTGCCTTTAATCTGGTCTCAGGTGGTCTCTTTTTTCTTAATTTTTAACTTAAACATTTAATTTTGTTTTGGGATATAGCTGATTAGCAATGTTGTGATAGTTTCAGGTGAATGGTGAAGGGACTCAATCATACATATTGAAGCACCTTTTATATCATTAATCTTTCATTTGCCTTCTACAACAAATCTTTTACTGAGGCTGTTTTGGAGTTTTGAAGCCTGCTGGGGCTTCTGCATACCAATTAAAATAAGCGCAGTATTTTAAGATGAGCACTCTCTAAAATTCAAGGACCCAACACTATTAAGAAGCAGAGTCTCAGTTTTTATTTTGTATATGCTCTTTATCCATTATTTTGCCTTTGTGTATTCCCTGTTGAGAGTCCCTCTGAGTATGCTACAATAATTGATGGCCATTTTCAAAATTATGTTAAAATTGTCTGTAACAAATAGACTGTTGTGTAGAGCTACAGTTTTTTTTCATGGTCATGGGGAAAAGTGAACTGGAATTTGAGAAAACTTGCATATTCAATCATTTTCTTGGACCATTGAAATGTCTCTGTGTTTATCTGTTTATTTTTGCCTCTGGGCATTTGTTTTAAAAGGCTAAACAGCAGAAGCGTCCGTTTGCATATCATAAGCTCTTGAAAGATGCGGGAGGCTTGGTGATTGACATGAAGTGGAACCCTACGGTCTCCTCCATGGTGGCAGTTTGTCTGGCTGACGGCAGCATTGCAGTCCTACAAGTCACAGAGACAGTGAAAGTGTGTGCAACCCTTCCTTCCACAGTAGGAGTAACGTCTGGTGAGTAATAACATCTTTTACTCTGTAACATACGGTAATGGTCATCTGTTTAAAAATTAATCTCTGAGGAAAAAAGCAAATGGGGCTCTTTGTCATACTTGTTTTTTGGTAGAAGTGGAGAGAGTGTATTTTATTTCTGTAGTTACTGTCCTTGAAGCCACACAGCACACATGATTTACCTTCAGTGTGCTTGGGTTTTCTGGTGAAATGTTTGGGTATAGCAATGTTTGATTTAGAGCTGTGTTGTTGAAATAATTATTTTGACCTAAAAGATCAGACTCTGAAACAGTCATTTGTACCTTAGGGGGAAATCATTAGAAAATATCCAATAGAAGCAAGAGAAAGATTTCTTGATACTTAAAAACCTTTTCTATCCTCTTCGATTTATCTAAAAACTGGAGTTTTCTGCTCTTTACAGCTTTCTGGGCAATACTTCATTGAAAAAGCCTTTTTAGCAACTGATTCAATGGCCCAGTAACAAATCACAATCTGACTGTGTCATCGACATGATGGTTCTCTTTTTACTTTGCCAAGTAAGGATGATCCCACAGTCTTCCATGGACTGACAGAAAGAGGAACACAAAGTGGCAATTGTTGTCATTTAATCGCTAAGTCATGTCGAACTCTTTTGCGACCCCATGGACTGCATCACACCAGGCTCCTCTGTCCATGGGATTTCCCAGGCAAGAATACTGGAGTAGGTTGCCATTTCCTTCTCCAAGAGATCTTCCTGACCCAGGGATCAAACCTGCACCTCCTGCATTGGCAGGTGGATCTTTTACCGCTAAGCCACCAGGGAAGCCTGAAGTGGTGATTACATGGCTGTTTTGGTACATATCTCACAGTTTGCCCCATTTTCTTCAGTTTTTAATTGGTAGTATTTTCTTCTTTACCCAGTGTGCTGGAGCCCCAAAGGAAAGCAGCTGGCTGTGGGGAAGCAGAATGGAACTGTGGTCCAGTATCTACCTGTAAGTTTTGCCTTGGGCTTCAGAGCATTTTTATCAAGTAACTGTTTTGGGGTTGGTTTGGTAGTATCTTTGCTGTTTTTTTCTATTGAAATATAGTGTATGTTCATTGCAACAAATCTGTCTGTACCCAAGAGAATGCAGGAAAGAGCTGTCGCGTGTCCACTCTGTCTTCCTTTTCCTGTGGTCTTCCAGAGAGAATATTCATGAGCACTCTTCAGTATAAATTGGCAGAGAATCTGCGTGTGTCCGATCACACCCAGTTGAAAAGGAGAGGCTCGTGGACAGTGCCGAGGCCTGTGCTGTGGCGTATTCCTCCTGTTCTCGGCAGGGTACAGAGTGGTGAATGTGGTGGGACAGGCTTGAGGTTCAGGTTCTGTTTCTTCTTTATCGACACAAAAAGGGCATTGGCCTGTAAAACGACAGTATAGCTGTTGGACTTGCGGCCTGGGGATTGTTTTGTTTGACACCGGTTTTTTCAAATCTCTTTCAGACTTTGCAGGAAAAAAAAGTCATTTCTTGTCCTCCATTTTATGAGGCAGACCATCCCGTCAGAGGTAACACATCTGCTTTTCTTACTGGGCTGACGTCTACTGAGGCACTGTCTGTAGTGCAGAAATGTTAGACCATGTGAGGCCTGCCTACCGGTTCAGGAAAGTGCTGGTGCCTCCTGTGTGAAAACTTACTGTTTCAGTTAGCTAATTAGGTCTCGATCCCTGGGACGGGACGATCCCCTGGAGAAGGAAATGGCAACCCACTCCAGTCTTCTTGCCTGGGAAATCGCGTGGACAGAGAAGCCTGGTGGTCTACAGTCTGTGGGTGGCAAGGGGTTAAACACGGCTACACGACTGAGCACAGCATACACACACAATTAAGTCACCATAACAGTAATTCTCGAGTAGAATCCTGTGTCACTTGGTAAATGATGTCAAATGGATCCTGACTTTTTTTTTTTAATTAGAATTTTTCATTATTTGCTTTGATTATCATCTGCTGGGGGTAAAATACCACCTGGAATGAATTTGGGCTTTTTGAATCTTCGTGAATTATGTTTAGTGAGGTCTAGACCTTTTAAAAGCTATCGAAGTTGAATATTTATCTATGAGCTGATAATTTTATAATGTACAGGGGTTATTCCAAGCACAAAGGTGGTTTATTAGGATGTGTGTCTTTCAGTTCTGGATGTTCTGTGGATCGGCACATACGAATTCACGATCGTGTATGCCGCGGCGGATGGTACCTTGGAAACAGCTCCAGATGTGGTGATGGCCCTGCTCCCGGTACGTGTGCAAAAGGGGTGTCTTGATTATTTGAGAATTGCAGAAGTCTTCTAATAAAGTTAGAGGCTTTAGGTGTCTCTCTCCTTTCCTTACTGGCAGTGGTACCACTTGAGGTGTGAGATTTTTTTAATGCTGCACTAGGGGCCTGAGGACCAAAATGGTGGTGTCCACTTAGAGCACGTTCTATTGTTGGGTCACATGGTGAAAAAAATCCTAAAACTTTAAGTTGTAAACTGTGAGTTGTGATAGGTGTTAATCTGATGAAGTCATTTTAGAAGAGCAAGAAAATACCTTGATTTTCAAAATTCATTCACTTATTCAACAACTGAACAACAAAGTGTGTCAATATGCAGTGGTACCATTTTTAATCTTTGCCAATCTGATATGAGAAAAAAGTGCCTCATTTTTATTAACTCCTTCGGGTTCCTGACAATATCAAATTTTAAAAATAAGTTTGTTAAGGTGCCTTATTTCAAGATTAAGATTTTCTATTCCCAGAGATAATATTAACACTAGCATTTGCTGAGTACCATTTATGTCCCATGTCCTGGATTAGAAACTTTACATATCCTTTCATATCTCAGTTAAAACAGCCTTTGATGTAGATTTCTTGCTGCTGCTGCTGCTAAGTCACTTCAGTCGTGTCCGACTCTGTGTGACCCCATAGACGGCAGCTCACCAGGCTCCCCCATCCCTGGGATTCTCCAGGCAAGAATACGGGAGTGGGTTGCCATTTCCTTCTCCAATGCATGAAAGAGAAAAGTGAAAGTGAAGTCGCTCAGTCTGTCCGACTGTTAGCGACCCCATGGACTGCAGCCCACCAGGCTACTCCGTCCATTGGATTTTCCAGGCAAGAGTACTGGGGTGGGGTGCCTTTGCCTTCCCCGGTAGATTTCTTAGGTCCATCATTTGTTGTTGCTGTTCAGTCGCTGAGTGATGTCCGACTCTCTGCGACTGCTTGGACTGCAGCATGCCAGGCTTCCCTCTCCTTCACAGTATCCTGGAGCTTGCTCAAACTCATGTCCGTTGAGTCGGTGATGCCATCCAACCATCTAACCCTCTGTTGTCCCCTTCTCCTCCTGCCTTCGATCTTTCCCAGCATGAGGGTCTTTTCTAGTGAATTGGCTCTTTGCATCGGGGGCCAGAATATTGTTGCTTCAACTTCAGCATCAGTCCCTCCAGTGAATATTCAGGACTGATTTTCTTTAGGTGGAGGTCCATCACACATAGGGGAAAACATTGTCAGAGAAGTTGAGAAATCTATCCATGCTGAAGTGACAGACAGGTTTGAATTCAGCTTGGTCCTTGGCCAGTGTTTCTGGTCTTTGTATTGCTCAGTGTTGTCTATAGTATGTCTATGTATTTTATTTTTTTAGTATGTTTTTTCATAAAACTTAAAGGATTTTATCTTTTGAGATTCTTAACTTTGTAGGATTAAAGAAAAATCACCCATGAGATTTTTTTTTTTTTTTTCTCATTCTGTTCAATGTAGAAAAAAGAGGAAAAGCACCCTGAGGTATTTATGAACTTCATGGAGCCCTGTTATGGCAGCTGTACCGAGAGGCAGCATCATTACTACCTCAGCTACATTGAAGAGTGGTGAGCTGTGGACGAGGGAGGGCACACCTGAGTCATTTTGTCCTGCTTGTTCTGTTTTGTTTCCTCTCTGTAAGATAGGAGAATAGAGGTTGGAGATGCCCTAAACATATATTCAGCTCATGTTGGATAATGCCTTTCTGACTACTGCATCTGTTGCCCCAGTCTTGAACTATATAGCTCGAATACACACTAAACTTAAAAATCCCATTTTCTCAATAAGTCCACTGATGACTTAAGAAAATACAGATATTTAAGGAGCATATTAAAAGTTTCCCTCTGAGCTGAAGTGTCCCTTTGAAAGATGGATTTCTTGAAACGAAGCTTCTCTTCCTTCAGTTAGGTTATTCTCTGCTCAGGGTGGTTATATTTATTGGGATCTGAACTGATGCTGTAGTGTCTCCCCTTTGTCTTAAGTAAGGAGACAGTTGGCTGAGTCTCCAGGGCTCTGACCTATGGACTAAAAAAATAAAGCTTTACGTCCAAAATCTTACCTTCAACGAGGTAGAAAAGCTCGCCTTTCTCCTTGACATCTAGAGGGAAGCTTTGTAGGTGTCACCACTGACTCAAGTCAAGGTACAGCTGTTGCCGTTTGAATTTAACGGTCTTATGGTTTTATTCCTTGAAGGGATTTAGTGCTGGCAGCATCCGCAGCTTCCACAGAAGTCAGCATCCTCGCGCGTCAAAGCAGCCAGGTAAATGTTTCTCTTGTCACTTTTATGTGATGTTCTGAGAGAGATTTTGGAGGGGTTTGATTGTGAGGTTAAGATTTAGCTGAAGTCACACTCCTTTTATTGAGTTTCTGGATGAGAGCACAGCTTAAAAAAGCTGTGAACCAAATGGCTTGGGTGTTGTGTTGGACAAACTTGGGTGCTGGATTCAGCAGTTCCTTCAGTGTTAGCCGAAGCCCTCTGTTTGTTTCCACCCTCCATGAATACCTCATACCCATAGTCATAATCGAATGTATTCCAATACGAGTGTACCTGGGTGTGTAGGAGCCTTTTTCTGCTTTGTTCTGTTTAACTGTCTTTATTTTCTCCTTATTACTTGAGTCTGCCTCTTCTATTCAGTTAACTATAACCCATCCTTGACTATGGAAGAGAGACATGCAAGTCAAACCAAACTGTGACTCTTCAGAAATACTTTCAGTTTGGAAAACCACCAGAAAGCTAGAAGCATCTGTGTAGACAAGCCCCCATCTTCCTTCTTCCCCTCTGTGCTCCTTGCAGGCCAGAGTGGGCTGAGGTTGTCATGGTACACTACCTTTATGCACAGAGACTGCACAGGAGTCACAGCTCCTCAGCCGAAGACTTCCCCTTTTTAAAAGTCTACCTGGAGTTTGAAAATGTTCTGTGCATCCTGTGCTCTTCAATCATTCAACATTTATCCATCCTTCTCTTGGTGGCACAGTGGCCACCATAAGTGCTTAGTTCTCAGAGCCTAGCACTCTTGATTTGCTGCTCTTGGGTTAACTTCAGTAACAATCTCCTGATAGCACAAGTATTTTATGTATTCACACATTAAGAAACACTTTGATTTTTTCTTTTTATCAAAGTAATTTATGTTCATGGTTGAAAAATCAAGTAGTGGAAAGGGCTTGTACGTGAAATATCAGCCCTTCCCATCCTGTCCTGGTCTGTCCTGTTCTCTGAAAGAGACCATTTTTAACTTGTGGTCTCTCTCTCTTAATGGTTATCTCCTCATCCCAAAATAATAATCTCTGTGGCATCACTGGTTACCGATTGTTAGCTTTAAATTATTGGCCATGATGAAAATGAGGGTTTAGCTCACATGTGGCCTTTAGACTCCCCTGTCCTTCCTTTCAATAGGATTAGAGCACTGTTTTAGTCTCTTCTGCTTATTACCTTTGAACTTTAAGTGATCATTTTTACTTTCGATTCTTCGGGCTTTACCATGTACCATCTCTCATGATTTTCTGAGCTGTAAAGAGGACCATCTCAGTACCCACCCTTGCCTTTAGCACACCTCCTCCACGCCCACCTTTAAGCTGTTGTCACCTGCATCTCATATTCCACAAAATCAAAGCTGATGTTGGTTGTATTAGCAAGCCTTCTTTGTTTTGTGTATTGTTGTATTGCCGATTGTTTTTCAAAGTTGGAATCCATTTCATTTACTAATGTTATTGTGGATGTGACTGTTCACTTCATGCCTAAGGCTTGGATCACGATTGTTTTCTTTCCTCAACAGTTTTTTTGTTTTTCTGTTTCTCGTTGAGCATTATTCCTCCTTTAATTCATGCTGCCCAGTTTTGGTCAGCATTGAAAGTTAGACAAAATGTCCGTGATTTTTAAAAACCAGGAGTCATTTGTTGTAGGGAACAGATCCCACTCAAGCAAACATGAGCCAAAGGGGAGTTTGTTGGAAAGATGTGGTGGCTTCTCAACGAATCCAGTGGCAGGAAGCTTGAGCAGTGTGAGGAAATACACTGAGAACTAGGAAGACAAGAGCTTCTGTCTCTGTGGTCAAGTGAACATAGGGCATCCGGCAGCTTTCTAGGCTGTGTTCTCAGGGCCGCAGCCATTGTTACCTGGCGCTCCTGGTCCCCATCCAGATTCCTCAGTGCAGCTGCTGGCTGGCTCCATGCGGCTGTTAGATGGTCCCACTGTGTCAGGAGTCCACTTGGATGTGGTGGACGACACGTCAGAGAATGTTCGTGATAGTGATATTTATTCACCAGACAGGAGCTTTGTACACCAGGAATGGATAGAAAGACTTGGAAAAGGAACCCCTTGCTTCCTGCGGGGTTCATAGCTTTTAGACTATGTTTCCAGATTTTAGAGTCCCAGGGAATGCAATACTAAACCAAGTGCGTTCCCTTTTCTCCTCTCCTATTTGAACAGTGCTGGAGAGAGCTCTAGCCAACGCTGTATCTTCTACTTGTTCTTTTTTCCAGAATAGCTGGGAATCTTGGCTGTTGGAGGATTCTAGTCGAGCTGAACTGCCTGTGACAGACAAGAGTGATGATTCCCTGCCCATGGGAGTTGCCATAGATTACACTAACCAAGTGGAAATTACCATCAGTAAGTATAGTCTGTCATAGCTAAGCTACATGCAGAAATAGTCTTCTTTCCATCATGGTTAATATTCAAATCCAGCTCTACGTTTTCTTGATGGAACTTTCTCTGCCATGCACTTTCAGCTTGTCATAGCATGTCTGTGTAAAGAGTGAGAAAGAGTGCACTATACCACACTCGTCTGATTTGAGTGGATATTCACTGACCAAGGCCAGACACTCTGTGTGTGTAAGAATATGGCTGGAATACACAACACTGACTTTGTAGCCTTGTTTCTTTGCCCCTCCCGGTTTCCCAGGGCCTCCCAGGCAGGTGGTGTATCCCAGTACTCGGTTCCATGGCTTGGATAAGAATTTGGAGGCCTCAAGCACAGACTTCCAGATGGGGCCTGAGGATGTGCTGAGTCTTGGCAGGGCTGCAGGCCCGTGAAATGTGAACATGAGAAACGACATATTCTTTCTCACGGATCTAGAGAGCAAGCTACTGGTTGCGAGTTGGGAGAGGGAAGTGGGGAGGGGCATTATAGGAGTGGGGGAGCAGGAGGCACAAACCGCTGGGTGCGAGCCAGACTACAGGGAGGCGGTGCACGCGGCCAGTGTCTGGCAGTAACTGTAAGTGGGGCGTAGCCTATAAGACTTGTGTAAAGAATTAAGAGAATTTTAAAAAGAGCCAAGCAGACAGTATAATGAAAAGGCAGCAGAATGGAATGGAAAAAAAATCTAAGCATATATCTGATAAGGGGTTAAAACCCAAAATATATAAGGAACCCATGCAACTCAATAGCAAAGCGAAATAAATAACCTGATTAGGAAATGGGCAGAGGACCTGAATAGACATTTTTCTAAAGAAAGCATACAGATGGCCAACGTATATGAAAAGGTGCTCGACATTGCTAATTACCAGCTTAGGGAACTCTGCTCAATACTCTATAATGACCAAATGGGAAAACAATCTAAAAAAGTGTGTGTGTGTGTATGACTGATTCACTTTGCCATACAGCAGAAACTAATGGAACGTTGTCAATCAGCTATGTTCCAATAAAAACTTTTTAAAAAGTTTTCACTACACACACAAAATGGTAACTACATGAGCTGATCAATGTGTTTATTAGCTTGACTGTGGTAGTCATTTCACAGTATGTGTGTCCTTCAAATCATGTTATACACCTTAAGTACATAGCAATTTTTATTTTTCAGTTTTATGTGAATAAAATTGGGAATATATGTATATATTTTTTAAAAGGCATATACTATGTGCGTTTTTTAGAGAGGTATCTGCGTCAGGCACCACTGAGTTCCTTGTCCTTTCCCTGACCAGACTGTTTTGTCTGATTCACTCAGTTACTTTTGATTCTCATGAAGACTTAATTGATAAAATACATGCTTATCATTCAAATGTGAAGGACTGTAAAGTAATCGGACTCACTTTTCCGTGTCCTTCTGTGTGTTTTCCCCAAGAGTCTTGTCTGTCATTTTTCCTGGAGACTCCTGTGTTGGTCGGGGGAGTGCTGAGCCTGTCTCCCCGACACCAGGACACACATGAGAATCAGAGCTTTGGGAGAGTGAGAGGCACTGCACAACTGCTGGTGTTTCTCTGTGCCGCTAGCAGTACACTGGCTGGCCAATTGCAGCTCTGCTTCAAAGAGCCGATGCATAAGGGCTGTTCAGCTCCAAATCAGAGCGAACCAACTGCGGCTTGTATGCAGATGAGTCCAGTGAAACCCCCTTGCACTTCAGGCTGTCTTCGCCTCCCACACAGGGGCCCTTCCATTGACTTGGCTCTTCTGTTACCTTGGTTTTCTTTTTTAACAGATGAGGAGAAGACTCTTCCACCTGCTCCAGTGCTTATGTTGCTTTCAACAGACGGTGTGCTTTGTCCTTTTTACATGATCAATCAAAATCCTGGCGTAAGGTCCCTCCTCAGGACACCAGAGCGGCTCTCGTTGGAAGGAGAGCGGCAGCCCAAGTCATCAGGTGTGTGCCTCCACTGCGCCCCCACCCCAGTTGTAGCCGAGAGGGGCTCCTGCAGGCTCGAACAGGAGTGTCTGCTGGGATGAGCGCTGTGAGGTCACAAAGTGTTATCGCTGTCAGCCAGTCTGTCTCTCCAAGGGAGGACCAGTCTTCCCCTTAAACACATGCACACACTTGCTGTCTCTCACCCCCAAGCTTTATTCACCAACCTTTACTTTAGAGAAAAAGGAAGCTCAACCTGATGGATCCCATTAGGTAATTTACTGACAATACCCTGTTGTAAGACCCCATATTATATGATCTGAAACCCAACATGTTTAATGTGAGAGATTGGTTAAGTGATTGTACATCTATACAGTGAAATGCCATGTAACAGTTAAAAATGTTATATTTATTAACAGAGAAAGGGCAGAACATGCCATGAAAGAGCACTATGATTCCTTTTTTAATAAGAAAAATATATACATTAAAAAACTACTTGTGAGACACTAAAATGTAGATAGTGGCCACTGCTGCATGGTGAGAACATGGAAATTTTCTTTTCTCTTTGTATTTAATTTTCTTTAGTTCCTCCCCCAACACCCACCCCCCCGGC